>OX344848.2:1200000-1800000 GCA_947037095.2 Nycteola revayana
AGAACAGATTCTTGGAGATCGAGGCCACCAACGAGACCTTCGCCAACAGAGTCGGAGTCATCGAGAAATGTAGATATTTTGTAAGTACATCTTGTATTTTTGACTGTAGACTGTATGGAACATTATCCTTTTTTTTTTTTGTTGTCATGGGGGAAATGCATTTACGCATTCCCACCGCCGCGCCGGTGCAGCGTATTCGCGCGCTGGCCGTGGGCTATGTGGGACTGGCCCTCTCCATAGCGTGGTATGCTAAGTAGGGACTTATGCGCAAAATCCAATTAATAGATTTTCTAGGAAACCTAATTACAAGAATTCCTCGTAGTGCTGTTTTTTATCTGTGGCTAGCTGACCCGACATACGTTGTCCTGTCTTAACTGAAACTCTAAATTTAATTAAACTTTTAATATTAACCCATAAGATTACACTAAAAAAGTTTTTATAGTCAAAAACGCTAAGGTTTGGTACATTAGAAAACGGAATATTATGGTGGTTAAGTATTTTTAAATTTTCAAATTTTCCACGCAATTTTTGCGTAAATCGTGACAATAACAAACTCAACAAAAAAAGAATTAGTGAAATCGGTCCACACGTTCACGCGTGATGCCGTGACTAAGAGGAATAGGGATTCATTTTTATATATATAGATAGAGATCCTAGGAAAATTATTACTTTCAAACTTATTTTCATCGTAAAACACACACTAATATTAATAAATTGATTGGACACGGGCGATATATTGATGACTGAATATAAGGAGAAATCTTGTTGCTATGGCGCCGCGTCGGTCACCTTTAAACAACCTTCGGAGTTTTATAGTGTAACCCTTAAAGTCGACAACCTCCGTAGCGTAGCGGACAGCCTCCGTAGCGTAGCGGTAAATGGCTCGCTTTAAATTTCGGAGGTCGTGGGTTCGATCCCCGCGCCGGACAAGAAATCTTTGTGTAAATTGTAAGATCTCTTTCCGGGTCTGGTTGGTTGAGGGACTACCCTCCGTGCCTCGGAAAGCACGTTAAGCCGTTGGTCCCGATTGTTAAACCATCATCTATAATAATCGTATATCAAGGTACGGGCAGCAGCGTTTCCTTGTGTGTTACAACATAATACTGCGGTCACCAACCCGCCTGCCAAGCGTGGTGACTATGGCAATACCCTCCCTCGGGAGGAGGCCCATGTTCAGCAGTGGACGTTATACGGGCTGATGATGATGATGATGATCTTTAGATGAGTCGTCAATTTAACCATTATAACAGACATTCTTAGTCTATAATCTTTATTAGATGAATAAGTATCTTATCTGTATCTATGTCAGTACATAGTATAAAACAAAGTCGCTTCCCACTGTCTGTCCGTCCCTATGTACGCTTAGATCATTAAAACTACGCAACGGATTTTGATGCAGTTTTTTTTAATAGATAGAGTGATTCAAGAGGATGGTGTATACGTAGAATACATCAGCATTGCACCGCTAATCTATACATATAATAAAATTGTAAAGGTTCAAAAACCGAGTCAGGGGGATGTAAAGTCAAATTCAAAAATTCTTTATTCATATAGACACGTTTGAAATATTTTAAATCATGTTATTATGTTGCGTCGTTTTCTTTTTCTACAACCAGTTCTGGACGTAGACGTCTGAGAAGTACGTGCAAGAAACTCAGAGGAATCCTTTTTTAAATAAATTTTAGGTTACAATTATTAATAAAGCAGTATTGTTTTAGTACAACTCACTCCCAAGCAGTTTAAGAAGTAAAATAGAACACATCCAGATTTATTTTAATTTTTTTGTTTCTCTGTCTACTAATCTCCGGAACTCCTCTACCAATTTATATGAAATTTTGCATAATGATACCTTAAATCCCCGGTCAACATTTTAAATACTTTTAATCACAGAATATTAATAATGAAATTATTAATGATATATCCCGTGGGATAGTTAAAAGACCGAAGGAATATCAAACACCAAGCGGACAGAGTCGCGGGGATCAGCTAGTGCTATAATAAATTTATAATTTATGTTACTAAGACAAAGACGAGTTGACGTAGATTTATATTATATTTAGAATTCATAGTATTTCCATTTGGCTCTTTTATTATTTATGAATGTTTGTAGACAAATTGAGTTTCTCAATATTACTTTTCATTACTTTGTTTTTGTTTGTTTATCTATTTAAGGGGGAATTGGATTATTGCTTACTTTTGTTGACTTCACATATGAGACGAAACCATATGAAGGATAATATGGACTATAGTAAAAACTACTAATAAAAACCGGCCAAAAGCGAGTCGGACTCGCGCACGAAGTGTTCTGTAACATTTTCAAGTGCCTGCCTGCTGCAGATAACGAGGAAAAAATGGCAAAAAAAAGTTTGTTGTATGGGGTATATGTTGTTATACCGGCAACGGAAATACATAATTTGTGAGATTTTCAACTGTCTAGCTACCGCGGTTCTTGAGATACACCCTGATGACAGACAGCGAAGTCTAAGTAGTAGGGTCCCGTTTTTACCCTTCGGGTACGGAACCCTAAAAACAGAATAATATCAATATTTAAGTGGAGCCATCTTTTGCTCGATATTAGCAACAGTCTTTTCTGTTGCTGTTATTAATATCGAGCAAAAAATGGTTAAAAATCACGCTTAAAATATTCACAGAATATTAAATGAAAACGTTTATTGATAATAAGGGGCCATCCATAAAGTACGTCACACGTATGTATTTCATGATTTTTAGACCCCCCTCCCTAGTGTGACGTCACAAATTTGCAATTTTACAACTAAATTTTTTAAATTAAAATTACAATTAGTTTTATTTCGAAACAAAATCAATACAGTCGCTTTTATTTTCGTCATTAATCTGCAGCTCTTTGATTTTAGATTCCACTACTCCTTCAATATTTTCACTACTCTTCAAAATTTTCCATAAGGAATTAACTTCTTCTTGTATATATGCTGTTTTTTATCAGCGTAAGTTGCTCGGTAAGTTTCATACAGTTTACGGTAAAGATTACCTATATCTATCTTTTTGTTCATTTGGAACTTGTTTAATTAAATAAGTTGTATAAAAGTAACTGTATCGACAAAATAGCAGAACTAAAAAAACGACGTCGTTCACTCGGCGAAAGTCAATTGTCGAATAAAATAGAAACAATGAAATCACGCGAGGTCGCTCGTGCGATGCGTTTGGCGGCATTACTCAAAAGGGCTCAGTCGGGACGTGCGGCGTGTCACTAGAGCGGGTATGAACTCGTCGACAAAACAATTCAAACCGTATATTCATATGGATAGAGTTGAAATTATTTTTTAGTTTTAACTAATATATCAAATTTCGCGATTGAATTTATTAAATTTGAAATGTGATGTCACAAAACTTAGCCCCCCTCCACCGCTTTTCACACCATGTCACACTTCTTCGACCCCCTCCCCCTCGATACATGTGACATACTTTATGGATGGCCCCTAATGTAGACGAATCGATCGTACTTATTATAAGTCAAATACAATGATAATGACAAAGAAAACAAATCTTGACTAATAAATTACTTCACATTTCATAGATAATAAAAATAATAAATAAAATAAAATAAAAATCACCACCACCACGGTTGACTGGTCGAGAATGCCTCTGGCATTAAGTGCGCCTATGTACTATTTTGTGCAGAAGTTTTTAAATAAATAAATAAAAAGCTAATGTTGTTTGTTTATACTATAAGGAGATAATATTATTAAGAGGAAAGATTTAGATTGTTTGTATTGAATATGCTCCGAAACTACTGGACCGATTTGAAGAATTCTTTCACCGTTGGAAAGCTACACTCTTCCCGAATTACATAGGCTATATTCAATTATGAATTTCCCACGGGAACGGGAGTTACGCGGGTGAAACCGCGCGCGGGAAGCTAGTTTTTCATAAGCCTAGGATCGGTTAGCACCTATGTGTTAGTAGGTTAATTAATATTAGTTAAATGAAACAGGATTTACTCAATCAGCTGCAAATACATCAGAAGCGTTTTATTGGCGAACATGTACAGAAACTGGCTATTATAATAATTATGAGGTGGTTTAATTCAAATATTTGTGTTATTGCAACATTGGGAACGGAAGAAATAATTTTTAATATGGTTAGACAACCTATGTAGCGTAGCGGTATTTGGCTCGCTTTAAATCTCGGAGGTCGTGGGTTCAATCCTCACGCCGGACAGGAAATCTTTGTGTAAATTCTTAGATTTCTTTCCGGGTCTGATTGGTTGAGGGACTACCCTCCGTGCCTCGGTAAGCCGTTGGTCCCGATTGTTTGTATTTTGTATAATAATCGTATATCAAGGAACGGGCAGCAGCGTTTCCTTGTGTGGTACAACATAATGTTGCGGTCACCAATCCGCCTGCCAAGCGTGGTGACTATGGCAAATACCCTCCCAGGGAGGAGGCCCATGTTCAAAAATCGGCCAAGTGCGAGTGCGAGTGCAATCGCATTGGCGCACGAAGGTTTGCCGTTAATAATATCGAGCAAAAAATTGCAAAAAAAAATTGTATGGGAGCCTCTCTTATACATATTTATTTTATTTTATTTTTAGTATTTGTTGTTAAAGCGGCAACAGGAATACATCATTTGTGTAAATTTCGACCGTCTAGCTATCGCGGTTCTTGAGATACAGCCTGGTGACAGGCAACCCTTTACCATTAGACTCGCTCTTTTCTAAGTCATATGAATTTATGCATATGAAGTTGTTGCTTCAGGCACGAATAGGTGTAATCGATATCGGAAGTTAATTATTTCAATTCGCGTGAATAGCATTCTGAAAAAATGAGGCTTTAGCTATTATTTACAATCAATTATAACCGAATATATTGTAGGCAATTAATGTAATAACAGAAATACTAGAATGTTCGAAACATTTGTATATTTATTCAACTAGAAAACCTGTGTATTGGATGACTTATTATTATTAATTGACATTTCAATCCATTATGTAAATCATCACGGATGTTGGTATTTAGGTATTATTATTTTTTATCAACGTCCGTAGCGTAGCGGTAATTGGCTCGCTTTAAATCTCGGAGGTCGTGGGTTCGATCCCCACACTGCACAAGAAATCTTTGTGTGAATTCTAAAATTTCTTTCCGGGTCTGGTTGGTTCAGGGATTGCCCTCCGTGCCTCGGAAAGCACGTTAAGCCGTTGGTCCCGATTATTATAACATCATCTATAACTAACAAACCAGGGAACGGGCACTGCGGTCACCAATCCGCCTGCCAAGCGTGGTGACTGGCGTCCAGCTGTGGACGTTATACGGGCTGATGATGATGATGATTTTTCATCATGTAAATGTTCCTATTAATTTCGTTTGGTATATACTGCAAATTTTTAGCGGTAGATAATTCTTGGCAGGACGATTTACCATCAGTCATCATCATCATCAGCCCTGATAACATTCACTGCTGAGGGAGGGTTTATGCCATAGTCACCACGCTTGGCAAGCTTGATTTGTGACCGCAGTATTATATTTGTAATACACAGGGAAATGCTCCTGACTGTTCGTTGGTATACGAGTGTTGTAGATGATGTTATAACAATCGGGACCAACGGCTTAACATGTTATACGAAATACTAAGAGTTTCGAAAGAAATCTAAGAATTTAAACAAAGATTTCTTTTTCGGCGTAGGGATGGTACCCACGACCGACTGAGACCGATAGAAAGACTTAGATATACCAGTATACTTATAAATATCGGTTGTCGTAATACTATTAGCACTATAATACTATTAAAACTAAACATTTTTTCTTTGTGATTAATGAATGTAAAAGAAAGGTGTGTCTGTGTCTCTGCCTACTCTTATGGGGAAAGAGGGGGGATTGTTTGTATGTATTTTTTTTTAATTAACTTATTAGCAGTGTTACTGCATTACCGCGTAAGTGACAATATAAATGAAGCAAATTAATAGTTTTCCCTTAACAAAGAAAATATTTCGTGATATATGAAATTAGACCTTATTAGAAACTAACACCGACTATATTTGCTTTACAAAAACAACCTTACTTAAGGAATACTGCATTGATAACTGCAGTACATGGCAAATTTTAGTTTAAATCTTTCTATACAAAATGTGGATTTAACTTTTAAATTTATCAATGTCAGCGATAAATATAGTGACAGGTGTGAAACTGGCAGCCTCAACACAGCCGCTCGAAATGTTGCACCAAAACTTGGCAACGATTTGGGAAAATGGCTTTATGTAACATTACCATTTTTTTGTGATATTTTTAATTTGGTGTTTGATAAATTTACCGTGTGGCTTGAAATATACGTCCCCAAATCTTCCTAAGAGTGTCGTAAGAAGCGAGTAATGAACATAAACCTGACAGTAGTGACCTCCTTAATGCAAACGCAGTACTTGCAAAATCGCGATTTCGAGATAAACGCGGTGAACACATTTTTGGCCAAGTGCGGCGTTTCCCGTTAAATAAAAAACATGTATCTCATAAAACAATATATGATTTTAATTTTTTTATATCCTGCAATGTAATTTTTGCAAAAAAGTGAAAATCCCAAAAATGTCGATTACTGGAAGTACAATTAGCAGGGCAGAGTAGTAGTAGCTATTAGCTCAAAGATACTCTCATCTTATTGCGATCACCAATCCGCCTGCCAAGCGTGATGATTATGGCAATATCCCTCAACGGCCTTGCCTTGCCCAAGGTCTGTTAAAGAGGAGCCCCATGTTCACCAGCACATGTAAATGGAGCTGGTTAAGTAACTAACTAAAAAGTTTGATAATTAACCCATTGATATAACCCGGTATAACGTAATTCAATACTTTTTTTTAAAGATTACCAGCAGAGTTTTGCAGTCTACTATTATTCTTGTAAACCCCTCGTGCTAAGCTTAAATGCATATGTTACGAGTGGGTTCACGTCGCTAGTGCAATGGGTGGGGTTCGAACCGGCGACCTCAAGATCACAAGTCCAACGCCGCCGTAGGCATTGGGCTTCGGCCGCTTCATAAATATAAGTTTATTTTAGTCCCATCGGCCGTTATATGATGTGCATTTGTTTCTAGGTAAATAGGATGTTTTCAAAATTTTAGTACTTTTTTCATGAACTATATGATCTAAATGTTAAACAGTTTCAGGAGTATCTGGTATAAAAGCGGGGATATTTTTATATTAATCAATGTGGTCCATCAAAATGGTTTATACTTGCAATATAATTATCCTGAAAACCACCTGCAATTTAATTTATAACCTCACTTTGTTTAGTATGCTAAAGCCATTGATATGGCGTTGTCTGCTGATGTACCAAATCCAGAAATGTGATAAGTATAAACATGCCATTCACATACAGACAAACAATATTTTTTATAACGTGAATTCTTTGAGTTACTTCCCTTATTGCCAGGAAAATGCATTCACAGCATATAATTATTACACTGCAAAATATCCAGCCAAAACACAACATTATTTTCAATGAGATAAGGTTTGGTTTTTACTGCAGCGTCCGACAACATAACACATTGCATGCTAAAATCCTGTTACAGTTTGCAGTCCAATAAACCACCTATTCCTACTGATATAGAGTTTATTTTACGTTGTAGCCGTTGTAATCGTATTCACATTATCGAGGGTTTGTATATCATTTAAATTGATTGACGGATGCCACAAGGATTTGTTCAGGGACCCGTTTTAGTAAGTAGGACGTGACCGTGAGGGAATTATAGATAGACGTTTAGTAGGTACTAATGGCTTTTTAAAGTGTTTATAGACAGTTTATTGATAAGTAACTAATAATATATGTTAGCTTTTAAAATTTATTTTTACAGGCTCCGTGACTTATTTAACCTCAAATTTTTCCGCGATACAAAATATCCCACTTCTCTTCTTCTCCAAGCCTTCATCTTGGTATTATCTACCAAATTTCATTGCAATAGCTTGGACCATTAAGGCGCGGGCCCACCGCGGTGCACGGAGAGGCTACGCACGTGTATTAAGCTTCGCTTTGGAAGAAAATGTATGTGGTTGTGTCCACTGCAACCCACGGAGAGGCTACGCATGAATTGACGTCATTGATACATGCGTGGCTTGCTCGAATAGGCGATTACATAGCTCAACGCTGTCGACGTGGGTCTACGTTTCCACTGGAGTACACGAATATGACCGTCGACTATGTACAGCTCACTTATCGCAGCGCAGTTTTCAGTCATACACCTTGTGGAACGGACGCATTTCATGTTTCTCGTATATATCGTATCGAGCTACTGATAAAATGGCATTGACACTGACTTTGCTAGACAGTTCTTCTGACGATGAATCCGAAAGTGAGATTGATGATCTAATCCACGAAACCTAGCACTTAACAAAATGGCGCAGGCGTCGCTCGCTTTCCCGCCCGTCTCACCTCCCCACACCTCCCGCAGTGAAGCCCGTGTCCGTGGATTGCAGTGGCACGTCAGCCTCTCCGTGCGCCGTGCCACGCTATACATAATCGTGGGTCATATTCGTGTACTCCAGTGGAAACGTAGACCCACGTTGTCAAACAAATTAATACACGCAGATAAAATGCGCCGCGTGCCCGTGCACAGCATGCGCCGCGGTGGGCCCGCGCCTTTATTAAGTGATTGAGTAACATTTATAATAACTCATAGATAGTTATTATTTATTAATAAAAAGATAAAGAAAACATCTTGAAGAGGTTTTATGGCCTAGCAATACAATTATAATCGTGTCTGCCTGTGGCGTTGAAGGCTTGCGAGACAAATATTGATTCACGATTTATGTGTATCAGGTTGTTCGACTGCTTTTCTCTCCAAATTTACTTAAATCTCACATTCATATTCCAATTTTACAAAACGTATTGCCTTTTTAAGAAATTTTTATCACTGTTCATGTTCTTATATGTCTAGATATGGCTGGTTTTTTTAACATCTCTCCGGTGATTCTGAATCGATATATTTTTAAGTAGCGACCCGCTCTGGCTTCCCATTTACTTCCTCATTTATTACTCATGTAGAGTTTACTGAAAACAAAAGTAATGGCCGTTCAGTAGTTTATAACGTACTAAAAGACAGACGGACACTGCAGAAGACTTTTGCTTAATAATATGTAGTGATTTTTGGGCTGATATATAAATTCAATAAATTATTTCTCTTCGAAAGATGGGATTGCTTAGTTTGTATATTATCGAATTTATTATTCGTCACAAATCATGATTATTACTTTGTTTTTTAAAGAAGCTTACTTTTCCTGTCTACTAGTTACTTACTTGTTAACCCCTCGTGCTAAGCTAAAATGTTTGTGTTACGAGTGGGTTCACGTCGGTAGTGCAATGGGTGAAGAGCTCAAGATCACAAGTCCGACGCCCTAGACATTGGGCTACGGCCTTTTTTAATTACTTGATTAGCTTATTTAAATTAATAATAAATAACAATAAACTCGTAACTTTAATTGTTGCTATGTTTGGTTTGGGGTTTCCGTAACCGATTATGTTAGAAGGTCACATTCGTCAAGCATTGAAGGTTGTTTATAACTAATAGTAAGTTAAGAGAAAATTGTGCAAAGTTTAGCTAACATCGTGTCGTAATAAAACGTACGAGACGATAATTGGAATGTACACTCTTATTCAATCAAGGGCAAGTGTTACTAAACAAAAATGTTTTTTTTTCCCTGATTGATTATGTGAAGTGGTTACTAAATTGAGAACTATTAAATCAATCAATTCGAAGCGGCCGTATTCCAATGGCTAGGGTGTAGGACTTGTGATCTTGAGGTCGCCGGTTCGAACTCCACCCATTGCACTACCGACGTGAACCCACTCGTAACCACAAGCATTTTAGCATAGCACGAAGGTTTGGCAATAACAGTAGTAGAATGCAAAAAATCTGCTATTAATCTTTTTTTTTAAAAGTAGTGGTGAATATCTGCTGAGCTGATCTTGCTTGAATTCTCATCATTTGTCATTCTTTATAAATTATTGAATTACTGTTCACCCAGCATCGACAGCGGTATACACGGAAAAGACTCGGAAGCTGTGAAGCAAATGCTGGTCCCGTACCCTTTCTTCCTTTAGTTTGCAAAGAATTGGCCCACGAACTGTAAAGTAGAGTAACATATGCACAAATGTTCCCTAAATTAATAAAAGTTATAATGCAGAATAATAATGCAAAATCCAGAGACCGCCCTGAGTCGAGGTTTAAGTCCCGAAGCGGGTGCTCTCTTGCGCAGGTTCTTAGTTTGTAGTTTATAAACCATTGAATAAGGCTGGAGGCATGCGCACGCTTTTATGCCTAGTGAAATACCAAAAGCCTCGTGGCTAATAATATAAATTTCCGTCTGGAAAAAAGACAGAAATTGTGACATCTAAATATCTTGGATCCCACTAAGAATTCCTCAATCCTGCATCTTTATTGATTGCTAATCGTAGGTGTTATCATTTCAATACACCTGATATTTATTGTTTTCTTTGTCCAGGTACACCCCGAGAATCCAGAATGGACTTGTTTTGAGCAGAGCGCGACCCTCGATGTGAAGAACTTCTTCGGTCTGGAGAACACCGTGGAGAAGATTGCCATGAAACAGTATTCAGCGAACATCTCTAAAGGTCAGTGGAAATGTGACTCTTCTGGCACACTATACTAATATTATAAAGAGGAGAGATTTCATTGTTTGTTTGCATTGAAGAGGTATTGGAACTACAGGACCGATTACAAAAAAATATTTCGCCATTACAAAGCTATCCAGTGAGTGTTCCCATAAGAATAAGCGCTACGTGGGTGAAAGGCGTTTTTTCTTCTTTTTTTTCGGATGGATATACCACGGGTGGAGGTAGCTACGAGGCTTTTGCTACTTCACCGGGCATAAAGGCAAGCATTAATGTTTATCTTATATTATAATTATAGCAGTCCCTCTAAAACATACACTTTGATAATGTCATATCGGTCATAGCCACGAAGGTTGACCTCTGTAGTGATTTAATCGAATATTGTTGACAATCGATCAGATACCAGATATGATAGTACGCATTAAAATTAATATAATTTATTTTTTTTAGTTTAGTAGCAGCATTTTTGCACACTACTAGTATTCTTTTTAACCCCTCGTGCTAAGCCAAAATGCTTATGTTACGAGTGGGTTCACGTCGGTAGTGCGATGGGTGGGGATCGAACCACATGATTGCAAGTCCGACCGCCCTAGCACATGTGCTTTGTTCCTGTGTTTCGTATAGACGGCAAATTGGCTCATGGACCGATTATGACTTTATAGCAGTATTTTTGAAAGCAATGAAAAACCATTATAAAATATGTTCTACAAATCTAAACCTTTCACAGGCAAAGAGCTGATCGAGGAGTTTATGAAAGAGGTCCAAGACGACGGCGTCACGGAGCTAAAGCCATGGGACGAGGAGGACCCTGTATACAACAGGAACTTGAGGAGGGTAGTCTCCCGGGGCACGGAGCCTTTGTCACCAGTCGTCGTGTCCACGGCCAGGAAACATTCAGAACCAGGTAAGTGGCTTTGACTACACCATGTTACCATTTATTCAAGGTATAAAGAGAGGATAATATCTAGCTCTCGGCAGCATAACGTCCGATGTGCCATCAAACTTCAGAAACATTCGTCGTATGTGCCGTTATCGTAAACTGGCACTAACTACCATATGCTTCTGAAGTATTCCTCCGCCGCTTTTGCCTTATTTCTGTCTTCTTAGTTATGTTTTCATGGATCGATTTTTCTCCGAAAAATGCAGGAGAGACAGCGGTTGCGGTACATTTTAAGTTATCAATGAAAATTTATAACCGACACGGTTTAACGGTGGTACGGAGATAAAATATCCAAAAGTTATTAATGTCATTAAGGGTCCAGGACTCAAGGAGAATTGTAAAAAGTATGTCCTATCGTTGCGGTGTTTTAAGGGGTTATAAAGTTATTTCACTACAGAAAAGCTAAAGTTAGGTTTCTCTCTTTTCTATTCATCGCGATGGGCGATTACTATGGGTATTTGGAACAATCAATTGAATCAGTTGCAGGAGCCGTAGATTATGGCAACAAACGTTGAGATGATTGTATGGAGGAAGCAGCTTGAGTATTTACAAAATATATTCACGTTAAGTATTTTTTACAAGTCTTGTAAATCATTTTATTAGCTGTCACTGTTTTTGGTGTGGCAAAAGATGGTGCCACATTGTTTTATTCGTTTACAAGTTAAAAATATAGTTTAAAATTAATCCGCTGTATAGCGTGGATACTTATATCCAAATATCTACTCAGCGTCTAATTCAAAGACAACTAAGTTACGTCAAGAGGCTTGAAAGCACCTCATAAGTGCTAAGTGCTCCAGGTTCACCCTCGACATAATTAAAATTTATAACTTGAAGGGTCATATTGTATACAGGACGTGTTACCACTTCAGTAATAAAAAAAACCACTTATTCATACAAGATAATGAACTAAAAATGCTGATAATATTATACAAATAGGTTTTATGATACCTAGCTGAAATTGGTTTAATTGGGAATGGTATTTCATAAGAGTTTTAACTAAGTTTAAATCTAAAATTAACAAACCCCCATTCTTAACTAAGCATTCCCCTTTGTCCAGGGGAAATGCAAGGCATCCCCTGCGACGAGGTATGCTCACCTCTTCATAGCGACGATAAGGTCTTCCAACTAAAACCCCCCGGGTAGTACGACAGTATTGAGGGCACTGCGAACTGTAGATACATGACTGGAACTGGAAACATATGACATACAAACTTATTACAACACAAAGATTTTTCCTAAGCGATACGTCCTGGCTTACAGGAGTTGCAGTGATAGGACTGCGGGTGGGATAAGTCCCAAAAAAAAGCCATAGTTAATTACCCTCCGATGCCCTCGTAGACCCGAAGTCCGAGACACCCGCGAACTGTAAAGTAGAGCGGCAGTTGCACAAAAACCCCCTAAGAAAAGTCATAATCCCTCAATCACATCGCCACATGGGGCGCCCTCTCGCGCAGATTGTTTAGTTAGTCGTTTTTAAACCATTTATTGACACTGGAGCTCTGTTCGTCTGTATGTCAGGTGAAGTAGCGAAAGCCTCGTGGTTAACTACGGATATAAAAAAAAACAAAATATATATTTAATTGAGCCGTTGTAACATGAACTGTATTGAATAAAGCACATAAAAACCGTTAAATTGTAATACTCCTACGCGTAACTACCCGTGACCGTACCCTTTGGTGCCGAAAATTGTCGCTTTCGTCACGATATAAAAATATTATGTCTTCCAAACCAAGTGGAAATGTGACACCTAAAAGTGCCTGTCAAAAGTTATTACTTACAAAAGGTTTTCTCGCATCAAAACTTTACGCCTTACGTCTTATAGATAAAAGTTGATATGTTCGTTGGTTCATACTAAAGGGCGTTATGTATAGACATGTGAAATGTGACCCAGCGTACCGAAAGATTGCCCTATTGTTTTTGCTTGTCGTTTAGTAGTTTTTGGGTCATGTTTTAGCTTTCTGATTTGCAACGAAATTCTTTGTGTTTTTGAGACTGCAACATTTTTATCCACCCATCAGACCGTGTCAGTTCTGTGCGGGCTCTCGATCCTCGGACCTCCGTAATCGTGTCATCAACAGCCCGTTTACGTCCACTGCTGAACATGGGCCTCCTCTTAACAGACCTTGGCAAGTCAGGATCGTAGAGGGATATTGCCATAATCACCACGCTTGGCAGACGAATTGGTGTTCGCAGTAAGATGTAAACCTTGAGCTAATAGATACTGCTGCCCATCCATCAGCCATATTACATACGACTTAGTCGCCATTTACGACACCCATGGGAGGACATGGGGTGGTCTATTCTAAGCCGGAGACCACACGGCAAATCCGAAATCGTGTATTTGTAGTAAAAAAAAAGACATCTTGCTGCGTGGCAGTATTTATTACCTGAAGAGTACATTGGGAATAGTTAATTGTTTGGAGTTCTAGCAGGAGTCTGCTTTAAAGATAAATTATTCCATTTGCATCCATTTGGCTTATTGCTTGTTTATCTGATTATTCTGCAGGCCATCTCGAAAGACTGATTCTAACACATTTTACAAATATATTTTTAGCGAAATTAAATGTGGTCATACCTGAGTCGATTTTATTTTGGTATTGAGTAATATTTAAATTCTGATTCCCCATTCTTTTACGCTTAGAAATTATAAACATTGAGATCTGAATGCGAGTACAGGAAAACTATTAAATTAGTAATGAGCTAGTGACTTGCTAAAACATGAAATTGATGGTTTTACAATAATTATACTCAGATGTTAGTTTTCAAGGGCATGATGGGTTCTAATGTATCATTAAAAAGGACACAATGTGGTAAATTCCCAGAGCTATTTAACTATATGTTCTTCGGATCCTATTACATTGATAATGAGAGTTTCAGTTTTAGGGATCCTCTTAACGGTTGCGTTGTGGTGTCATAAAATTTATTTACGAATCAAGTTGATAAACATTATTTAATGAAATGACATACTTATAGCTCAGAATATAAACGAACGCGGAGTCTTAAAGTCTATACTAATATATAAAGCTGAAGAGTTTGTTTCTTTTAAAGCGCTAATCTCAGGAACTACTGGACTGATTTGAAAAAATATTTCATTATTAGATAGCCCATTCACCGAGGATGGCTATCGGCTATATATAATTAAGAAGTTTCGACGGGATCTGGAGTTACTCGGTGGAAGCTAGTTAACATTGATAATTACCATGCAGTTTCTCACTTAACTCTACCGACTCAAATTCCTGGTCTTTGCCCTCTAATCAATCCAATATCCTTTCCTTCAACTTTTCCTTACTCCCTGTTTCCTCCTCAGGTCCATCCGGTTCTTGCACATCCTCCTTACAAAGCACATCTACCCATCGCTCTTTTACCAAGAAATCCCTTAGTCCTCAAGAATCCGTCTCCAAACCCTCAAAGACTTGGATAGAACAAAAATCATCGATTCGCGTTACGAAGCGTTCCAGATCCAATATAAGTTTAGCAGATAAATCTTCACACCCAGGAAATATGCCCAGAAAGTGTAGCCAAATATTTCGAAGATATACAAGCAAGCAAAAAATTAAAACCTCAAAAGTGCAACCATCCCCTAAAGATTCCAATACGAGTCGTGACATTTTGAGGTTGGGAGAAGGAAAAACAAGGTCTTATCCTGAGAAACCGAGAGTGTTAACGTTGGATCCAGTACATCATTGTGGCAGCATAAATTCCTGCTGCAGCTGCGCTAGATGTCCATCCAACGTGAGCATTGCGGAGTTTTTGACCAGGTGGGACAGTATTGCAATAGTAGTGGTATGTGTAGCTGTCTTGCTGATGTTCATGACGGTTCCATTTGCGTTTTTGGATCATACGCGTCGGCGGTATTAGTGGTAGTATAAATGGTATCCTGAAAAGATTTTTAGACAAATAGCGATTTTTTACGGTGTGCAGCAGATTGCTGAAGTTGAAACTCGTTGGAACAGCACGTTTGTTTATTTCTTTTGTTATTTGTTTGTAGTTTTCACAATTATATTTATGGCACTTTGTAACCGGATCAAAAGAATCGAGAATATTAAGTGTAAATATACTTTTTATATTTTGTTTTATTTTATTTTGTTTTTTATTTTGTGGTTAAACCATCGTTTAAAAATAGTTCTATTGTCGAATGCTGAAAAACCTAATGATTAGTTTTGTATTAAGCTAATTTAATTAACTAAGATTTAAGATAAACTTTATATTTTATACTGGTTTCCCGTGCTTCCGTTCTCGTGAGTAATTCATAATTAAATACCTATGTTACTCATTGTCCCCGTTTATTCCCACTAGTTCGATCGTCGAACTAGTGAGAATTTTTTTCCTCGTTTGTTCGACCGTCGAACTAATTAGATTTAACTACATTTTAATGTTTTACTAATTTACTATTCGGTTCTGGCACTCGCCGGCCGCTACCGCGGCACCGCTCGCTTCGCTCGCTCGGCTCGTGCGTTGTATGACCGCAGCTCTAACCTAACCTAACCGATTGTCATTTGCAGAGCAGAACTATTTTTAAATCTAATTAGTTCGACGGTCGAACAAATGAGAAAAAAAATTGTCACTAGTTCGACGGTCGAACAAATAAGAAAAAAAAATCTCACTAGTTCGACGATCGAACTAATGAATCGAACTAGTGGGAATAAGCCATTGTCCCTGAGTTTCAATGTATCCAATAAGCAATAAGGAAATGTCCCTTTCAGACATCGGATTAAACAATCCGATGTCTGATTCCAGTATTAGAATGTATGTAATATATAGTAGAATAAAATATTATAGCTATATTTGTCTCAAAGTGTTTACCGGCTCAGTTGGTACCAATAACAGATATCGTTTGTTCAAGCTATATTAGTTTTTCATTATCGTTATTGGGTAACATAACAACAAAGTACTATGATATTGGGTACACTAAGTAGATTAAAGTATCGATTCTGTTGGTGACCTTATTCTGTCAATTCTTTTTTAAGTCAGTCAAGTCAATTATATCTTTATTCATATAGACACAATTCAAAAATAATTAAATCATGTTCTTATGATGCGTCCATTTCTTTTCCTACCACCAGTTCAAAGACGTGGCAACTCTGAGAAGAACTGGCAAGAAACTCAGAGGAATCCTTTTTTAAATTATCAAATCATCATTTATTTTACAATATTGTTAAGCAGCAGTGTCATTGCAGAGCAAGTTATGGGAGTAACTTTCTGCCATTCTGTCATTTACATAATCTGATATTTTATAATATGCCTTTTTACATAGTTTAGCTTTGACAGTGGCTTTAAATGTATTAACAGATAATTCTCTAATATTATTAATATCTCTAATATTTTTATTTGTCTTATAAAGCTTAGCATTCGTTTATGTCTAGTTCTTACCTAAGATGCAGGTTCGAATCCTGCCGGTGCCGGTGAGAGAAGTTTTGTGAAATCTAGTCATTGGTAAAGTATTCAAAAAATCATCATCAGCCCGTATAACGTTCACTGCTGAACATGAGCCTCCTCCCGGGGGAGAGCATTGCCATAGTCACCACGCTTGGCAGGCGGGTTGGTGACCGCAGCATTATGTTGTGACACACAAGGTAACGCTGCTGCCCGTTCCTTGATATACGATTATTATAGATGATGTTATAACAATCGGGACCAACGGCTTAACGTGCTTTCCGAGGCACGGAGGGTAGTCCCTTAACCAACCAGACCCGGAAAGAAATCTAAGAATTTACACAAAGATTTCTGGTTCGGTGTGGGAATCGAACCCACGACCTCCGAGATTTAAAGCGAGCCAATTACCGCTACGCTACGGAGGTTGTCCGTAATAATTCAATATTAATATGTAAATATCGGCGGAGTCATCGTTTAAATATTTTATTCCAAATGCAACTTTGGATACACTTGTCGAGTAATGTTTTTCTTTACCGATATAAAGTTGTGTTATAAAGATATTTTTATCACATCTATTCAAAAAGAGCTAGTTTATTCCTCGTAAACAGGGACCAAAATAGCTCATTAATCCCTTAGGGACCAAAATTGATTTGAATTTGGAATGTGGATATTGTTAATAATTTTTCAATCAGCAAAAAGGTGAATCACAAACCATGCGGGAACAATGTATTGAATATGTGACTGGCTGAAAAACTGCGAGCGCGCCAAATTTAAAAAAAGTTGATGAAAAATAAACAACGCGTGAAATTAAATGCATTCTGCTTTCGTTCGTAGTTGATTCATATTCAGATTTTAGAATTATAAAAAACTAGATGGCCCGGCAAACTTCGTACCGCCTCAAAATCTACGCGGTGTCCTACATCTACCCTACCCTACCCCTACTCTACCTCTACCCTACCCCTACACTACCCCTACCCCTACCTCTACCCTACCCCTACCCTACCCCTACCCTACCCCTATCCTACCCCTACCCTACCCCTATCCTACCCCTACCCTACCCCTACCCTAAAGTATTCTATGTCCTTCTCCCAGTTCTTAGCTACCTCCCTACCAATTTTCAGCCAAATCGGTTCAGTCGATCTTGAGTTATAAATAGTGTAACTAACACGACTTTCTTTTATATATATATAGATAAGTGCGTCTTCCTCAAGTGAATCAACTCTAGAATCCTTCGCTCCGCTCTGGATTAAAAAAAACACTCTCGCCTTTAAAATAGTTGTTTGCTCCCTAGATAAACAATCTACTATTATAGGTAGATAAAAAAAACATACTTAGTCGCAACCGGAATAGTAAGAACTTCCTCATTTTGCAGTCGTGTTCGAAAAGACGTTATTCTGTTGTCAAAGTCAAAGTCAATAATAACTTTATTCATATAGACACAATTCAAAAACTATTAAATTATGTTCTTATGATGCGTCCATTTCTTTTCCTACCAGTTAGAATAGGATCCTGTAACTATTTATGCAGATGGAGTAGCTAGGTCCGCAAGACGTGGGTGTCAGTGCTCCGCCCACGGTGACCTAGGTTACAATTCTTTTGTTCCGCAGTTTAAAAGCAGTTTACTTGTATTATTGTATGTGCAGTACAATCGATAGGTTTATGCTCTCTTGATCAAAATTGATGTCAATAAATACGTTTATATCAGTACAATATTTGTTACGCACTGATTATCACTACACTGTCATAGTGTTAAACAAAGTCGCTTCCCGCTGTCTGTCCTATGTATGCTTCATCAACAGCCCGTTTACGTCCACTGCTGAACATGGGCCTCCTCTTAACAGACCTTGGCAAGCCAAGATCGGTGAGGGATATTGCCATAATCACCACGCTTGGCAGACGGATTGGTGATCGCAGTAAGATGTTGATACCTGTCGCTGATAGATGCTGCTGCCCATCCATCAGCCGTATGTCCCTTAGTCACCTTTTACGACACCCATGGGAAGACAATATGGGGTGGTCTATTCTAAGCCGGAATCCACACGGCAATGTATGCTTAGATCTTTAAAACTACGCAACGGATTTTGATGTGGTTTTTTTTAGTAGATTGAGTGATTCACGAGGAAGGTTTATATGTATGATACATCAGCATTGCACCCGTGCGGAGCCGGGGCGGGTCGCTAGTATTGAAATAAAAGGCTTAGTCTTAGTTACACTATGGCATCATTTTATTTTTGACAATGATAAGAAAATTATCTATACTAATATTATAAAGAGGAAAGATTTGTAATTTTGTGTGTATGTTTGTAATGAAGAAACTCAAAAACTACTGTGCCGATTTCAAAATCTTTCGCCATTGGAAAGCTACATTCATCCTGAGTGCCATACGCTATTTTAAATAAGATGGATAATTATGATGGCTTCGATGGAAGAAAGAATGAAATCGAATTCCTACGTCATATAGAGAATACACCGTCCCAAAATTCATATATAGGTAAGCGCTTTACGTGCTATCCGTCAGTCAGTCAGGACAAAGCGCTTTATTAGACACATTGTTTTTATGCGAAAAACCTTGTCGTCTGGGAGGCGGCTATGATTAATGTCCATACCAAAATGAGCTCCAGGCATTGCTTTATTGTACATATTTTTTATTGTACGTACAAATCAAATATTCTTTTGCTTGAGGATATCTAGTAAATACTTCGCCTATACTGATGAAAACGTTTCAGAGCGTACATCAGCGCACATATTTTGTAAACAAGTTTGAAAAAAAAAAAAAAGGGAACATACTAAAACACAACAAAAGATGACGAAAAAGAACGACCCCGGAGTTTCTTTCTTCCTTTCTTCTCCGGGTCGTCCACTAATGTAGCTAGTGAAAGGTTGCAGGTTAGCTAGAGTAGGATTCTCGCCGGCGAGGACCGCGTTGCGCCCCTACCCCTGCCCTGTAATTGAGCGCCTGTAGTCGGTGCCTGTGATCATGTCCTCTTTATATCTACTTTTTTTTTACTTCAGTGGCACCCTGGGTCGTGGTCCTAAACCCCATAAGGGTGCCCTCAGGTGTGTGCCACTTAGATATAATGTGACCACTTGCAATTTGGATGCGCTTTTAATTTCTTCTTATAATAATAATGATTGGTTAATTGCAAAAAATGTCATAGGACAGACGGACGGACTGCGCAATCTGTAGATTTGCTATTGCCTACCTACTACTGTAAGTTACCTGTCGGATATTTTATAGAGTAAGAATTACTGTTAGTTGTGGTTTTTTTTTTAAATTAATTTATCTTCTTACATTGTAATTCTGACAAGTGCAAGTGTATGTAAATACCTAAGTGCTGAATAAAATTCATTATTTCATTATTTAATCAAATTTAAAAATATATACGTTATAATACGTTTTTGCGAATGGTTAGAGGCTGAAAGGTTTATTTTTCTACGAATGTTGTAGGTATTAAATAAGCGGCCGAAGCACAATGGCTAGGGCCTCGGACTTGTGATCTTGAGGTCGCCGGTTCGAACCCCACCGATTGCACTACCGTCACCAGTAATCTTTAAAAAAACAAATACAAAAACAAAATTTTTAAAACAACGTTTCCTATATGTAGGTCAAAGTTTGGTCTTAGCAAAACAGTATGTATCTATATGAAAATAAAGTTAGCTACACATACGCTGAAGTTATTAGCTAATATAATGTAGGTAAACAATGTTTAATTTACCAATTATTTAATACTAAAAGATGACTAAAAGAAAAATTCCGGAGTTTCTTATAGTCTTTCTTCTCCAGATGTCACACCGTAGGTAGATAGAGAAAGACTCGTAGGAAGCTAGGATAGGGACGGTGGTCCTCGCGAGGCGAGGTTCGCGACGCGTTCTTGGCTTGGCTTTAGACCTGATCCCAGCCCGCGCTGGTTGATCTAATTTCTCAAACCACGCGACTTATAATTATTATTTTGTGTACACTCGTTTTGCTCGCGACAATTTTTCATTTTATTTTATTTATAAATATCTATACATATATATTTTATTGATCTTTAAAATAAGATTATAATAGTAGTATAACATTAGTGACCATATAAAAATATTGTTCTTAATTAAGTATCAAAAAAATGTACTTTAATGTGTATGCTTTGTAAATGACGTATAACAAGCGCCAATTATTTGTCTACGTTACTAATAAACTATTTCATTTCATTTCACTAAATCTTTATACTATTAGTATTAACATGCTGATTAGTATTTCTCCATACAGAAATCGCAATCTACTTTGCTCTTAGGAGTGAAATTTAGAACAATCCTTACCGAATTCATACGTCATACAGAGAATACACCGTCCTAAAATTCAGATCTATGCGATTTACTTGCTATCCGTCAGGTCAGCCAGGACAAAACGCTACATTAGATACGTTTTTTGGCGAAAAACCTTGTTGTCCGGGAGGCGGCTATGATTAATGTCCATAGAATAATGAGCTCCAGTGCTTTCTTTTGTTTTTGTTTTTCTTTTTTAAGATTACTAGCAGAGTTTTGCAGTCTACTAGTATTCTTGTTAACTCCAAGTGCTAAGCTAAAATGCTTGTGTTACGAGTGGGTTCACGTCGGTAGTGCAATGGGTGTGGTTTGATCCGGCGACCTCAAGATCACGTCCGACGCGTTACTTTTGAGCCGGTTCGTTACAAACATACTTACATACAAATCTTTCCTCTTTATAATATTTGTATATAGATATGCGTTCTCTCTATTTATCGTTCATAACATTTATCTTTATAATAAATTGGCAGTCACTTATGTAAACGGTTGTAAGCCAAAGCTTTCAGATTATTAATCAACTCGCGTAGGCGGTAGGACGCCCACGGCTGTCGCCATCGCGATGACGTCACACGCAGGGTACATTCACGCTTAAGGGTTGTAAAAAGCAATTTCCTTTTGAATGCAACAGTTTTAAAACCACTTTTCCGCTAATTTAAAACTTAATGTAATTACGTCACGTTTTAAATTAATGGGAAACTGGTTGTTGTTTATAAAGAACTAGCTGCGACCCGCGGTTTTACCCGCGTCACTCTGCTCCAGTGGGTCGTAGCGTGATATTTTGTAGCCTATATGTTAATCCAGCTTATAAACTATCCGCCTGCAAACTTTCAGCCAAATCTATTCTGTATTTTTTGCGTGTAAGAGTAACAAACATACATAATTCCACACATACAAACTTTCGCATATATAGTATTAGTAGGATAGTAGGATGCACAGTGGGAGGGGGGACTCTCGGGCCTATTATCGGGGCGACAGTCCAGCCCGGCTAGCATAGGCAGCGCGACTCGAGTCTACTCTACGGAGGCCGACCAATCACATTGCAGAAAGTGTCACGTGACTGTGGTCGGCCTCCGTTGAGTAGACTCGAGTCGCGCTGCCTATGCTAGCCGCGCAGGAGAAACTGCCGAGGGGACTCCGAAGGCCGATACTGGTGCTCGGGTCCCCCACTCCAAACGGCAGAAAAAGGAACACCCGGGGAGATTTTGGTGGGAATAGCCTCTTTGCGGTGCGACTAGCGTGCGCGTTCGATAGAGGGTGAGTCCCACATACCCCTCGCTGACGCAGGGGTCTTGCATTTTGGGATCTTTGCGCCAGCGAGGGGATGCGTAATGCATTTTACCCCGGACAACAAAAAAAAAGGATAGTAGGATATAATCGGTATTACACTGACGTGTTTCTAACCCTAATTAACTCCCACAATATAGCTTATTCCAAGTATTACCATTGGTTTCGTTGTCTCTGACGATAAATGGAAATCGTATTCCTATTTGTTGCAACTTGTGATAGACGGAAAAAAAATGGCAATTTTGCTAGTTCTGTTTTTAACAGGCTGTAGGAAATTGATTTGTGTAAATTAATTAGTTTCTGGAACTCGCACGCGCTCGCTTCGCTCACGAGCATTCGCTTCGCTTTCGTGCGCTCGCTCACGCTCATTTACGTGGTCTGCCCTAATAAATGGAAACTGTTCTGGTACAATACAGACAGAACAAGCTGCTCGACATAAAAAACTGGTCAAGTGCGATTCGGACTCGTGCACGAAGGGTTCCGTATCATTTTTAAGCATTTGCCATTATTGATATCGAGCAAAAAAGGGCAAAAAATAGTTTGTTGTATCGGAGCCCCCTTTAAATATTTTTAGTATATTATTATGTTGTTATAGCGGCTATAGAAATAAATGATCTGTCAAAATTTCAACTGTCTAGCTATCGCGGTTCTTGAGATATATAGCCTGGTGACAGACAGACAGACAGTTAATGAAGTCTTAGTAATAGGGTCCCGTTTTTACCCTTCGGGTATGGAACCCTACAAATGATAAAATCAACTAAATGTATGAAAATAAGATAGCTAAGTAGCTAAATAAGTAATTCTTAGAAATGATTTTGACTATTTACAAGTTACAGGCACTTGTTAGGTCTATGTTAATAAAGAATATTTTTATTTGAATACAACGGATTGTTTTGTCACAATTCTCTTGGTTATGCTAGTTTGATAACCGTAATAATAATATATCGTATGTTTTCTTCATCAAATATTCTAAACATTTGTCTGTCGTCGGGTCAACGTTCACAGAACTTATAATGCTTAATATAAATTCATCCAACTTGCTGACTACGAGTGGCCTAAAAAGCTCTCTCGACGCAAAGGTAATAAAAGTTTTGTTTCTCAGATTTATTCTGTGGTTTCCCAGAAGAGAATTAAAGCTAGAAAATAACTGTCCTTTAGAATTAGACATCGGCATTCTTGTTCACATTTTTAGTGGTCATTGCCATGGCCATTTTCGACAGCTCGATACTTCGTTGTGGATAAAATAAGACGCCTGAATTTTTGGTAACCAAGCAGTATTGTGTAAACACGGTATTGTTAGCTTCTACCACAATTAGGAACTTAAATGCTGCACCGGTGGCTCAGTGGTTACGGAAGTTGTTTCTGAGACCTGGTGTTCTGGGTTCGATTCCCACCCGGGGCAATTATTTGTGTGAACCACAAATAGTTGTTCTGAGTCTGGGTGTTCTTTGTGTCCGTGAAATGAATGTTTGTAGAGTCCCCCGCGACACCGGGATTTATTTCCCTGGTGCGGGAGTTGTCTTTTTAAATACAATAAATACAAATAAAGATAACTCAAGTAATTAGATGAATATTTTTTAATAGATTTCACTTATAGACAAAACACAACGTCTTCTTTGACATTAATTCAACCTCGTTTTTCTTCAATCTCGTGTTGCCACAATCAATTCAATGTTGCCAACAGTAAATTTTAAATTTCATTCAATTAGATCCAGAAGTTTAATAATTATACCTATTCAAAGTTTCTAAATTTTGTCATAAACATGATATTTTTTTTTTTTCCACTTTATTAAGTACTGTTTTTTTTTTTGGATCCCATTCGTCCTAAACATCAACTATTTTAATTAACATAATGTCGATTAAAGTTTCGAAGGTTTATATTAGTCGGCTTACCTAATAATGGTCATCTTGAGTTTGATAAGGGTCGAATTTTAGAATCAAATTTGCCTAAGCTTATATCAACGCGAAAAGATAGCGGTTTCGCAAAACAATCGGAATTTTACCGACCAATACCTTTATATTATTATTAATAATAATTATTATTACCAAAAATAAATATATCTGAATCGAAACCAACAGAATACATGATATTAAGTAATGTTAATTCGTATAAAATCGTTGGGAAAATGTTGTTGTGTATGAATCAATTAGTACGAACGCAAAGCCTTGAGCCTTGAGTATCGCGGCATTTAATTGCCTTTTAATTAGTAGAAGCTTATAATAACTCTGAAGGAATTGGCGGCAAGCGGTCTCAAGCAGTAGGTATAGGTACCTACCGACTTTTTTATTAATTGCTGCATTTTAATTATCATTATCATTATCATCATCTGCCTGTTGTAGTCCACTGCTGAACATAGGCCTCCCCCATCGTCTCCAGCGGGAACGATCGCTAGCGGCCTGCAACCACTGACTCCCTGTAACCTTTATGAGGTCGTCGGTCCATCGCGCAGGCGGTCGTCCTACGCTGCGCTTGCCAGTTCAAGGTCTCCATTCGTGAACCTTTCTGCTCCATCGGCCGTCAGTTCTCGAGCTATGTGTCCTGCCCATTGCCACTTCAGCTTGCTAATCCGTTGAGCTATGTAAGCGACATTCGTTCTCCTGCGGATCTCTTCATTTCTGAATCGATCACGCAGGAAAACGCCGAGCATAGCTCTTTCCATAGCTCGCTGAGAGACTTTTAGCTTTCTTACACACTAAGCGACCACGTCTCAGCTCCATATGTCATCACTGGTAACACACATTGATTGAAGACTTTTGTCTTCAGGCACTGAGGTATTTTGGACGAGAAGATCTCCCGAAGCTTCCCAAACGCTGCCCAGCCGAGTCGGATTCGACGATTGACCTCTTTCTCAAAGTTGGTCCATTTGGCATTTTAATTATCATATCAATCATCAGCCCGTATAACGTCCACTGCTGAACATGGTCCTCCTCCCGAGGGAGGGTTTCCTGGTATACGATTGTTACAGATGATGTTATAACAATCGGGACAAACGGCTTAACGTGCTTTCCGAGGCAAGGGGGGGTAGTCCTACAACCATCCAGACCCGGAAAGAAATCTTAGAATTTACACAAAGATTTCTTGTCCGGCGTGGATCGAACCCACGACCTCTGAGATTTAATGCGAGCCAAATTCCGCTACGCTACGGAGGTTGTCATTTTAATATTAAGGTTTTTTTTATAAGGGGGAAATTGCAATTGATATCTCCCCTCCACTCCACAACGGTGCCTGATAATTGGATTGGAATGAAATTCCCGATAAGTGCCTTCATATATTACTGGTATACTTTTTTTTGGGACGGACTTTTATGAAGACTTTTGCTACTTCACCGGGCATAAAGGCGAGCAGAAGCCCAGCTTTATTAATTAATGGTTTATAAACTACAAACTCAAAAACTGGAATTGCTGATGTTGTAATAAGACTGCCAGGTTGAAGTGCGATCGGGCGGGCCACGTGTATAGAATGCATAGGGATCGGTGGGCCATAGTCGTAACGCAGTGGGTGCCAGATGGGCGTCGTTACCGAGGGAGGCCTAGAAAATGCTGACGTGACGATCTCGACGCATTCAGGACAGATTGGCCGGAGAAAGCCGCACAAAAGGAAGAGTGGAAGGTTATGGGACCTTTGCCCAGCAGTGGGATAATATAGGTTAATAAAAAAATAAAAATAAAAAAACTACACAATAAGCCACCTGCGCAAGAGGGCGCTCGATGTGGGACTTGGACCTCGGCTCAGGGCGGTCGCTGAAGGAGGGATTTAGTTTTAGCCGCCGTAGCCCAATGGCTAGGGCGTCAGACTTGCGATCATGTGGTCGCCGGTTCGATCCCCACCCATTGCACTACCGACGTGAACCTACTCGTCACACAAGCATTTGAGCTTAAAACTCTGCTAGAAATCTTTAAAAAAAAAGAAAATTAGAAAGAAGAAAGTTGTTTAGGAGAGTTTAGTGCAACTGTCGCCCTACGATACAGTTCGCGGGCATACCTATCCTGTATTTATAACTATATTTGTAACACATAGCAGCAATATATATGTTTATATCAATTTAGTCTGAACCAATCCCGTATCCCCCACTTCCCTATCACCGGTCAGGAAACCGTTGGAGCGACAGTTTGCGCTCTAATATCCGCGAAATTGCTATCCGGTGTTCTAATTCGTTTGCTGCACTATTTTGGTAGATATTTTATTGTTTTGATAACATAAAACTGATATGAAACTGTTAGTTTAGTTTAAGTGTGTTCCCGTAAGAACACAATTGTGAAATATAGCCTTTGTTACCCTGTGGTGAAATAATTTTGCAAATCGGACCAGTAGACCAGTAGTATGCTCTGTAAGCTATTTTTTTTGATAACGTCAGCCCTATCGCTAGTAATACATGAAAGTTATTAAAAATTAACTGATATTAGTTGTTATTATATTCAAAAAGTTACTCAAAATAGGCCTATATATGTGCAGAAGGCACTCTGCTGCTATTAAATATGAAACTGCGGAGGCGGGTGAGGAATAAGGATTACTTATGAAATATATATTCCGATTTGGATGCTGGAGTTATGAGGAGAAGTACCTATATCTAATATGTAAGGTGCTTATAAAATATATGGCATACTATTAACATGAGATGATACCCCCTTCACCTTTCCAACACCGGACGACTAGCGGTTTCACCCTTTTGTTGTAGACATTCCTTCAACTCGCACGAAGCGATTTGCTTCTCCTTTCATTATGCGGACGGCTAAGGAGTGGAATTCTGTGCCGGGGTCAGTTTTTCCGGAACGCTATAATCTGGACATCTTTAAGACTAAAGTGAACACTTTCTAGGCAAGCGTGTATTATCTTAGGCCTTATCTTCGCCTTCCATCAAGCGAGAATATGGTCAAACGTAAGCCTATATTTAATTAAAAAAAAGATAGTGTCACGTAAATTGATAACATTAGTGAAGACATGTCTGTAAAATAATACATTTTATTTACCATTATTATAAAAGAGGAACACGTTTATTTGCTTTTGCAAGAAATCAGTTCTACTGGACTGACGTCAAACAAACGAAACTATTAACCTTTTTATGGAACCATAAAATCTGACCGTTAGTTAAAGCTTTCGAATATATAAACTTAAACTGTATTTAGCTTTAACAAGAATGATGGCGTCCCTATCGCCAGCGGTTGGCAGTGCAAAGCCGACACTGGCTTAAAAGCTTAATAAATTTCGCCTAAGATCACTTCTCAAGTCCATGTGGGCGTCTAGAGTCACGAAGCAACATGTTAGCTGTATGGATACTATTTAATTCGTACAAAACAATACATATATTGTTGGTTTTAGATTCTATAACAAAATTGCAGATTTGTGGGTAGGTACCTACTAATTATCTTGCACAGTACCGTAAAAACCTTAAACTACCGTAAAAACATTACGGAAGTAAAATTTCCGTGAAATATTTTTATTTGCATCCTGCCTGGGCCGATATTTTTTTTCTATTATTTAAAAAAATTACCGGAACAAAAACGAGGTATAGGACGCCCCCATCTACCTGGTGAAATAATACAGAGAGAGACCTCAAGAAAGCCCAATTGCCAGAAACGACAACCCAAGATCGCATGACATGGCGCAGAATTTTGAGAAGACCCGACCCCAAATGATGGGATCAGGAGCAGAAGAAGAATTTAAAAAAATAAGTTTTGGATCTTCAATATACATCTCTCCACCAAGTTTCGTGACAATCGGTGCAGTAACGGCGGAGTACGAGCCCGGACGGCAATGGCGAAACTATAAGAGTTTCTTGTAGACTACGGAACCCTTAAAAGCACCATGTGTAATGACGCCCCTCCGTCACTGTGAGTCCTTATAGTAATCTACATACCTAAGGGTATGTTCTCATAGCCCTTCCGAAGCCTCTCGTAAACGTTGAGCCGAGACTGAAATAGACTGAAATAATGAGAGATTAACTTCTTATAATATTGAAGAAAAGATTTTCTTGCTACGAGACTGACATTTTGTGAAATATGCGGTTTCACCAGCTTTTCCCGTTCCCGTGGGAACTTCATAATTAAATATAGCCTATGTCACTCAGGGATAATGTAATTTTGTAATGGTGAGAGAATTATCGAAATCCGTTCAGTATAGTTTTGGAGTTTAATCGTAACACACATACATACGAAAATACAAACTTTCTACTTTATAATATTAGTATAGACTAGCTTCCCGCGCGCGATTTCTCCCGCGTAACTCCCGTTCCCGTGGGAACTTCATAATTAAATATAACCTAAGTATTCCGAGGATAATGTAGCTTTCCAACGGTGAAAGAATTTTTCAAATCGGTCCAGTAGTTTCGGAGCCTATTCAATACATACAAACAAACAATCATTCCTCTTCATAATATACTACTAAAGATATAGATATAAAATCATACTAGTATTATTATAAATATATATATAAAATAATTTATTCGATGACAACAATTTGAAACATGATACATCATAATGCTATCAAGCGAGTGAGTGCTCTCTTAAGTAGACCATTGAATATTTTGATTTTGATAATTCTTTTTTCTTTTTTTGATGGAAAGAAGATATTTCAAAGGTGGTCTCATGATAAGGAAATCAGGGTTTGATGATGGCAGACCAGAGAAATTAGGGGAACTTTCGAAAATCGTAGGGACGCCTAGTGCGTTTGCTAAGTTTTCTTTTAATTATTAATATTGATAAGAACTTTACACCTAGATGGGTTGTGAATGTCATTAGGGGTCTGATGATGAAGACAAAGGACAGTTCAGTAGTAAAGTAAAAAATATTCTTGTTCTTCTTCTATTATCTTTATTTTTAAGCGCTTATATGTTACTAGTGTGAAGTAGTGTGAATGTTTTCCATCAGTTTCAACATTACAAATGTTCGTTATTTAAAGTAATTACAAACCTTTATTAATTTAATCTACAAAATCATCAGCCTACTCCATAACATTCCATTAATATTCTATTACCCTCAAGCCATTTTAATTGAATCACAACATTGCTCCGACATAACGCAATCATGTTCAGAGTTCCCGGGACAGCTCTGCGGCCGGGACGCAGGCCTTGACCTACAAACAACTGGAGCTCCCCGGGTTTATTCGCACCAACGAAACGACATCTCATATCTTTTCATTTTTAAATTTGAGTTGTATATCCTCCGTGCCTCGTCGGAAAGCACGTTAAGCCATTGGTCCCGATTGTTATAACATCATTTATAATAATCGTATATCAAGGAACGGGCAGCAGCGTTTCCTTGTGTGGTACAACATAATTCTGCGGTCACCAATCCGCCTGCCAAGCGTGGTGACTATGGCAAATTCCCTCCCCGGGAGGAGGCCCATGTTCAGCAGTGGACGTTATACGGGCTGATGATGATGATGAGTTTTATAAATTTGGTCCACCGGCTGGAGTCGATATTACGTGGAACACATAAGTGCTTGGGAACGTGGAAAAAATGCAGAGAAAAAGAGCATTTACCTAAGACTAGCTTTTTGCTCGTGGTTGCGCCTGCGTAACTCTCGTTCCCGTAGGAATTTCATTATTAGATTAATCGATAAATGGGCTATCTAGCACTAAAAGATTTTTTTTAAATAGGACCATTAGTTCCTGAAATTATCTCGTTCAAACAAACAAATTCTTTAGATTTATATATTTGTATAGATAGAGGTAATATCAGCTAATTTTACATAAGATAGCAGAATCAAATCAAGCCAGTATAACACATAGTATTTTAAACGATGATCAACTTCAAAATGAATTAATCAGCTGTTAAAAAAGTACTTAGTGTAAAATGAGTTTTTAAATGCATGATTTAAGGCGGAAACATATTATTAAAACGCCACGCCACGCGTGTTGAGTCGAATCAAATGTACCTATTGTTTTCTATAGACCAGAAACACACTATGAACACCCGACACGATGCCACGCGCGTACTGATGCACAAGTGTTGATACGTGGCGTGGCGTGGCGTTTTAATAATGTATTTTCGCCTTAACTACTATGCTTTGATTTATGTCGATCAGAAACAAAAACAAATGACAAACGTAATATCGTACTACCAGTAAAATCACAATGCTATTTTGAAACTGAAGCGAAGTTCTAAAGGCTACGTTTACCGGCCATGTGTAATGCCACTGAATAAAAATATCTATTCAGCAATAATATCGTATACAAACAAAAGCCCTGACATTTCTATGCGATGCTGAACAATTCCCAACCTACCTGTAAAAGCGTTATATTCTCGAGTATACAACAGTTGAAGTTTCAGAGACAGTTGCCCTGATCTAGTTGCAGTAAAAGCTCCAGCGTTTACCTTGTGGCGACCCTGACCTGACTGCAACAGGCTTACACGTTATTGGTTTACCTGCATTTACGTAATGATATTCAGGCACTGTAATATTATTTATATATGGTTTTATGTTGGTATACAGGGTGTCCAAGAACCTGGCGTCCAACTGGATTCCCACGATGCCCCAAGTTCTAACAGTACTCAGAAAAATATTTTAAAAAATCCACCCCATGTACTTACAGAATTATACTGATTTAAAAAAAAAGGGGAAATGAGCACCCTGTGACATACTTTTGAATGCTGTGACTGCTAATGCTGATAATTTCGATATTTCTTGGAGGTTTTGTAATCTAGGGTATTGCTGTGTCTAAATAGAATGTAAAAATAAAGTACTTATTGTACCATTTTAAAATAAAATATTATTTTAACTAAAGGTGATATGGAAAACTATTGAATTTCGCAACTTTGACCGACTGTAGTGTAAAAAAAATGTACCAAAATAGTATGGCAAGTGACGTCAAATTTTGACGCGTTTATTCCTCTTTTTAAAAAGGTATAATACTTACACATTAATTTGAAAAAAAAAATTTTGATAATATTTTTACTCAACAACCCAATTTTTACGATGTCTTACAGAATTCTTAGAAAGAAAAATTTACGACGAATTGAATCTAACCTCTAAAGAATTACTATTGTATGCTCATAAAAATAACAACAGGCCTCTCAAAAAACAGGTTAGACCGTAAGGGACGGTATGTGCATGCATCTCACCATAGTGATTCGTTATTACAACAGGAGGGAGCAAGACAGAAACTATCTTTGCGATTTGCTGGTTCTTCTTTATGGTACCCCATTATTCAGGTAAGAGTGAGGGAGAAAAAGGTTAGAGGTGCGAGTGAGATAGATAGTGACGCTATCTGGGATCGTGCTATTTAGGATAACAGTACGGTCAGTACGCGTCACTGCCTCCTGCCGTTACTACGCACCTCTCTCTTATTGTTACCATTGATCACGTACTACGATTTAAAGCTTTGTTTATTGGACTCGATTACTCTTTGTGCTCTGGACTTTGAAACGAACTCTTTACGACGACCTTTGCCTGTGTTTGGACAGTTTGTGTTTTGTGTGTGCTACCATGGCGACCTACACTCCGCAAGAATAAGCAAATATGCACTACATTTATGGAGAATGTAGAGGTAATGGACGAGCTGCAGCGAGACTTTACAGAGAAAGGTATCCGAGGGCTACGCGATATCCCGACCATCGAGTTTTCATTAATGTGCACAGATCACTATGTGACGGGCGGTTCCCCAATCAAGTAGCTGGTGAAGGACGACCCGTAAATGACTTCATACGCGATGAAGTTTTAGAGGCGGTGTCGGCAAATCCAAGCATCTCTGTGCGAGGAATAGAAGCTGATACGGGGATACCGAAGAGCACAGCACACAGTATTCTCCAAAAAGAAGAATATCATCCGTACCACGTACAGCGAGTGCAAAGTCTTTTACCTCGAGACTATCCGAGCCGAGTCGCGTTTTGTGAAACAATCCTGCAAAAACATCGAGAAGACGAAAACTTTATCGACAAAATTTTGTGGTCAGATGAATCAACATTTAAGAAGGATGGCTACATGAACCTACACAACTTGCACGAGTGGCATGTGGAAAATCCGCACTTGATGCGAGAAGATAGATCCCAGTACCGGTTCAAAGTGAACATGTGGACCGGTATTCTCTGTGGGAATATTATTGGTCCATTTGAGATGCCCGAGAATTTGACTGGCGAATCATATTTAAATTTTCTTCAAAATGATTTGCCAAACTTACTAGAAGAGACCCCACCAGATATGTGGTTCCAACACGACGGCTGTCCAGCACATTTTCGCGTATCCGTTAGAGAGTTTTTGGACGAGCAATACCCGAACAGGTGGATTGGGCGATCAGGAACAATCCCGTGGCCAGCCCGCTCACCTGACTTAAATCCGCTGGATTTTTTTTTCTGGGGAACTATGAAGGAGCTCGTTTATGCGAAGCCCATTAATGAAATCGCTGACCTTCGTGAGAAGATAACACAAGCAGTGCAGGTGATACGTCAAAAAAGTTACTCGCGAAACATAAAGCGGTCCTTTTTAAGGAGAGTGAGAGCTTGTATTGCCGCGGGTGGTCAACATTTTGAACATTTATTGTAATAAAATATCTTTAAACTAACATTCTTTGCTTTTATTCTACTGGGAACCCATCTACCTGTGTGTATTTCCTTCTTGCTCACTCTTGGAACCGAAGTAAATAATAGTAGTAACATAACAGTTTCTAAGATAAGAAAGGGTCCGACAGTTACCGTTAGTAGGTAGGCACTTCGTAAAAATTGGGTTGTTGAGTAAAAATATTATCAAATTTTTTTTTTTCAAATTAATGTGTAAGTATTATACCTTTTTAAAAAGAGGAATAAACGCGTCAAAATTTGACGTCACTTGCCATACTATTTTGGTACATTTTTTTTACACTACAGTCGGTCAAAGTTGCGAAATTCAATAGTTTTCCATATCACCTTTAGTTAAAATAATATTTTATTTTAAAATGGTACAATAAGTACTTTATTTTTACATTCTATTTAGACACAGCAATACCCTAGATTACAAAACCTCCAAGAAATATCGAAATTATCAGCATTAGCAGTCACAGCATTCAAAAGTATGTCACAGGGTGCTCATTTCCCCTTTTTTTTTAAATCAGTATAATTCTGTAAGTACATGGGGTGGATTTTTTAAAATATTTTTCTGAGTACTGTTAGAACTTGGGGCATCGTGGGAATCCAGTTGGACGCCAGGTTCTTGGACACCCTGTATAAAACGTTAACGGTAATATCGCAACGCTTCCAGTTAAAATGAACATTCGAAACTCACTGAAATATCACCCTTCAATAATTCTAGAAGAGCGCCTACCCACTATAACCTCCCAAGTGCTCCGATCATATACTTTTCAAACAATTAAAAAGAAGACGTGGGTCTTAATAACTTAACAATAAATGAATCCAAATCTCACATAAAGTGATTCAGAACCACTACCTATAGATAACTCACATGGGCGTAGCTACCACCGTATATAATATACGGGGCTCGGACTCCAGGGCTTTCAGATCCAGACTTTCTTTACCTGAAACCCGAAATTAGTAAAAATGTTCGCTATCAGTTTGAAGGCGCCACAACAAGTTATGATACCCATCTAGGATTCGCTTTACTATTCGATAATTCACTTATACCTGATGATGATGATGGAACCATAGAGTCATGGAGACGAAGTTGAAGTCTGAAGGAATTTCATCACATAACTGCAGATGATTAATGTTGAAGGTTACAGGAAAGTGAAAGAAATGGTACTTGGCAGGAATAAATGGAAATGGCTTTAACAACAAGTGGACTTAAGTTATCCAATGGAAGGATAGAGGGAACCCGAATCCACAACACTAGAATATAATTTCCGATGCCCTCGTAGACCCGAAGTCCGAGAGGCCCGCGAACTGTAAAGTAGAGCGACAGTTGCACAAAACTCCCCTAAAGAAACTAAAAGCCATAATTCCTCAACCTCACGTAAGCGACCGCCCTGAGCCGCGCTCCAAGTCCCACAGGGGACGCCCTCTTGCGCAGGTTGCTTAGTTTGTAGCGTTTAAACCATTTATCTAGGCCTGAGCTCTGCTCGCCTTTATGCCCGGTGAAGTAGCAAAAGCCTCAGGGCTAACTGCATATGTCCTACCAAAAAAAAGCTAGTATATAATACCACAACTGTATATCCTCCACTCCACTCGTGCATTCAAAGTTGGCCACATTTAGTAGTAAAGTTTAAACCGCAGATGTAGTTAACTGGCCTTGACCCAGTTCAGTTCAACCTCATTGCCATTTCTACAGTTTCAGCTACTATGTACGTTTGCCCTTTACTAATGTTGCATAACATTGAGTAGCTAAAAACTCACGGAGGATATATGTTTAATTAACTTGCGTGGTGCTTTTAATGGTATTCTGAGAATTGTCCGTTCTGTTGTTATCGGATACTATGGATTATGCACAAACAAGACTTTTGCTTAAAAAACACCATTTCGTGGTATTGATCACTTTGTGTTTAGAGAGTAGCTATATAAAAGTAGTTTCTCGCGCGTAGTTTCACCCGCGTAGCTCCTTTCCCTATAAATACATATAATGTTCGTGTAATCGGGACCAGCGTCTAAAAAAAACAATAGATCAGAAGAAACATGTTTAATAATACGTTAAATTATAATTGATCTTTGCATTATCACACCATAATTCTAACATGGTTTCCATCTAAACGATAATACCGTGACGTTTGAATTAAAATAGAAAGATTTTCACTTATTATTTGGTTCGATCAAATATCTTTGCTAATTACTTTTTTTATTTTAGATTCAAAGTCCTCTTAAGGTTATAATGATAATATTTAGTTTACACTCCAAAAGACAGTGTTTTTCATTTCAGGTTAGGTTAGGTTAGCAGTTTAACTTGCAGTAAACCGAACAGCGTGTTTGGTTTAGGTACTGCAAGTTAATCGCGTGGTGATCAAAAATTAAAACCGCGTATCTCCGAATTCGCGTAAGTCGGGGTATTACTGTACTGTTAATTAGAAATAAGTAGGTACACATTTACATCCTCATTTAGGCTAACAATTAACACCAATTTTTATTATAACACTAACACACAAATCCACTGCATTAAAATTTAATCCAGTATCCGGATCGTCTTACCCATTGGGGTGTACAAGATGATTATCTTGTAAGGTTTTGAAAAAACAGAAATATTTGAATGAAACCTCAATTAATTCTGGTTTTGAGTATGAGGGAAGTTAGATTACTTACGACCAAATGCTATAGAACATCCTTCTGAGGTAGAAAGGTAAATAGGTAGAGGTAGGGAGGTAGATATTCTAGTGTGCTGTGTGTACCCAAAATTCAAGTATTTTTTTTGTTTCCAGATCAATATACTCTGGACAGCGAGTATATAAAGCGGTACCTGGGCTCACTGACTCCGATGCAGGAGTCGCGCCTCCTGCAGTTCAGGAAATGGATCGCTGATCTGCAAAAGGGCAAGGTAAGATTTTTTCAGTGACTTTCGGTTAAAGATTTCGACTGCCACCTTTTTAAGATGAGTTCATGCAAATTTGTTGTTACTTGAAAACAAATCGTAACAAATCTTTCATTTCGTCTTCCTTTTAAAATTAAAATCCTTAACAATTCCGTCTTGTAGATTCCTAGTAAAAGTAGTAGGTATTCCTATGCAGTAGATCAACAGGTTCAGGTTTTAACCGCGTGATTCCTCGTAGTAACTTCATAATAAAATATAGCCTATAGCCTACCTCGATAAATAGGCTATGTAATACTGAAATAATTTTTTAAATCGGACCATTAATTCCTAAAAGTAAATTGCAAAAAAACAAACAAATTCTTCAGCTTTATATATTAGTATATATAGCTTATAGCCTTCCTCAATAAATGGTTTATCTAACATTAAAATATTATTTCAAATCGGACCGTCCCTTAAATAAGAATGTTGAAACAAACAAACAAAAAAACTCGTTAGCGTTATATAGTAGTATAGGTATATAGCCGATATCCTGCCTCGATAAATGGGCTATTCCGGGTTTAATCGCATCAACAAAAAGATGTTTTTTTTTTTTTTTTTTAATTTTAGTTTAATAATTCTGCTCCACCGGCTGGAGTCGAAGCTGCGACATTACGTGGAATACATAATTGCTTAGGAACGTGGAAAAAATGCAGAAAGAGTGAGCATTTACCTAAGCCTAGCTTCTTGCTCGTGGTTGCGCCTGCGTAACTCTCGTTCCCGTAGGAATTTCATAATTAGATTTATCGATAAATGGGCTTTATAACACTGAAAGTTTTTTTTCAATAGGACTAGTAGTTCCTAATATTAGCGCGTTCCAATAAACAAACAAAGTCTTCAGGTCTATAATCCTTACTTCCTTATCCTTACTAATATTATAAATGTGAAAGTAACTCTGTCTGTCTGTCTGTTACGCAATCACGCCTTAACTACTGAAGCGATTTAAATGAAATTTGGTACAGATATAGTCTAGAGCCTGAGAAAGAACATAGGCTATATTTTATTATGAATTTCCCACGGGAACGGGAGTTACGCGGATGAAACCGCGCGCGGGAAGCTAGTATGAGAATAAATTTACGAGAATTCATGTTAGATTACGTAGGTGCAAGTTTTGCGCTAACACAAAAATAAACAACCCACTGCAATTCTCAATGGCATTCGTTTATTTTGAATGTCTATTCTAGTGTAATGGTTGTTTCAACTCGGCAACATTAGATCTGTATGATAAACAAAACTGGAATTCTTGAACTCACGTGTATTTAAATGTGAACGTATAAACACAAGAATACCATCAGACGAGGAAAATGTCGGTTATTTTGTAAGGTTATTGTAAACGTACAGTTAGGATACAGACTTAGGTGATGACAGACTTTGCTACTGGTTTCTGGCTTAAAATAGACTATCAAATCTTCCTAAGGGTGTCATAGAGGCGACCAAGAGACATACACCTGATGGGTAGAAGCATCTATCAACACACACTCCTATCTTTCTGCAATTACCAATCCTTCTGCCAAGCGTGGTGACGACCCAGGCTTGACAGGATCTGTTAAAGAGTAGGTCCTTGTTGAGCAGTGGACGTAATCAGGCTGATAATGTAAAATATATAATACAAGCTGCTCCCTGCGGTTTTACCCGCTTTACTCTGCTCCAGTGGGTCGGAGCGTGATGTTTTGTAGCCTCGGTGCAAAATTTTAGCCAATTCCGTTCTGTAGTTTTGGCGTGAAAGGGTAAAACATCCATCCATACTTATTGATTTAGACTATTTTATGAATCAACAACATATTAATTAGACATGTCATTTTTAGCAAAATATGTAATTAAAATATTTTGCTAAAAAGAAATTATTACACTTATTTATTTTTATATACACCTTGAGATTAATGTGATTTTTAATAAAATAAAAGATTAAAATACTGCAATCGGCCATTTTGACTGAAACACCAATCACGGCGCATGACGTCACGATATTGTAACCATCAAAGAGAATTTAACCACTACGTTAGGTTTGGCGGACTCAATGACATTTTTTACAATAGCGTGACGTCATAGCCGACGCCATGACACTTGAGGCCTTTTTTCGCGCGCTATTTAAAATTTAATAAAAATATGGCTTATACTTCGTTAAATTTAAATTTATTACCGTAATATTGTGTTTTTCGTACTTAGAAAATGACTACCCACGTTGCGCAAGAGGATTTCAAAATCTTGCCTCATGCCTATTTTCAATGGCATGAGGCAATTAAAATACTAAATATTTTATTAAACGTAGGTTGTTTCATGATTTGATGATCGCCTAGCAAGCATTAGAAGGTTATTTCCGCTGTGTATTTTAAATTTCGGTCTGAGTCTAATATGGTGGAAGCTTGCCAATTACACGTAAACAACGTGTGATATCTCTTTTTGTTGCCGATCGAGGCAGATTATTTATTACCACAGCACAGGCTTTGTTATTTGATTTTTCAGTTGCTTGGTAATAATCTTCTTCTTCTATCTTCTTCTTCTATATATATAAAAGAAAGTCGTGTTTGTTACAACACTTATAACTCGAGAACGGCTGGACCGATTGCCATGGTTTTTGATTTGTTGGATTTGTTTCCGTCCCGAATAGCAGAATACATTTTAAAAACAAAAGAAAGTCGTGTTAGTTACACTATTTATAACTCAAGAACGGCTGAACCGATTTGGCTGAAAATTGGTAGGGAGGTAGCTAAGAACTGGGAGAAGGACATAGGATACTTTTGGGTAGGGGTAGGGTAAGGTAGGGTAGGGATAGGGTAGGTAGGGGTAGGGTAGGGTAGGGGTATGGTAGGGGTAGGGTAGGGTAGGGGTAGGGTAAGAGTAGGGGTAGGGTAGGAGTAGGGTAGGGTTAGGGTAGGGGTAGGGTAGGGCAGGGGTAGGGTATAAAATTCCACCCGTGCGAAGCCGGGGCGGGCCGCTAGTCTGTATACAGGATGTCCCAAAAGGTTAAGTAGCTGGGAAAGGGGGTGACAGGGGTGGACACAATGATCACTAGAAAAATAAAAAAAAAATCCGCTCTGGGTATTTAAAAAAAAAATGGCATTTTTTTAAAAACTTAAAATTTTACACCTTGTTATTTTTGATGTTGATGTTGATGACCTTGTTGTTATTGAAGATTACATAACAGCATTTTTTTTAAATACAGCCATATTTGTAGGTACAGTTAGCACAAGGTGTAAAATTTTTAGTCTTAAAAAATGCCATTTATTTTTTTAAACATCCAGAGGGAATTTTTTATATTTTTCTGGTGACCCTTGTGACCATCCCTATCACCCCCCTTCCCAGCTACGTAATTCTTGGGACACCCTGTATATAAAACAAAGACGGGTTTGTTACAACACTTATAACTCGAGATCGGCTGGATCAATTTTCATGGTTTTTGTTTCGTTGGATTTGTCTCCGCCCTGAATAGCAGAATACATCTATATATATAAAAGAAAGTCGTGTTTGTTACACTATTTATAACTCAAGAACGGCTGAACCGATTTCTATATATATAAAACAAAGACGGGTTTGTTACAACACTTATAACTCGAGATCGGCTGGATCAATTTTCATGGTTTTTGTTTCGTTGGATTTGTCTCCGCCCTGAATCGCAGAATACATTTTAAAAACAAAAGAAAGTCGTGTTAGTTACACTATTTATAACTCAAGAACGGCTGAACCGATTTGGCTGAAAATTGGTAGGGAGGTAGCTAAGAACTGGGAGAAGGACATAGGATACTTTTGGGTAGGGGTAGGGTAGGTTAGGGTAGGGTAGGGTAGGGGTAGGGTAGGGTAGGGTAGGGGTAGGGTATGGGTAGGGTAGGGGTAGAGTAGGGGTAGGGTAGGGGTAGGGTAGGGCAGGGGTAGGGTATAACAATCCACCCGTGCGAAGCCGGGGCGGGCCGCTAGTAATAAATAAATACTTGCTTTAAAATTTCCCATTTTACGCCTTTCGAGTGCTATATTTAAAAAAAAAATCGCCTTACGTTTGACCATCATCTCGCTTGATGGAAGGAGAAGATAAGGCCTAAGATGATACACGCGCACAGAAAGTGTCTAGGCAAGCACTATTTTGGCACGCCGAGAGGCAACTTCGTGCAAGTTTTTTTGGGAGGGATATTAAGCAATTACTTATAGCCTCCATCATATAGAAAAAAAAGAATCTCTAAGCATTAACGTAGCCCCACACAGTCGTCTGTGTGTGCCACGAAGTATACTAATCCACTTTACCCCCCGGGCTACCGTGCTCCGAGCTTCGAACTCTGAACTCTTATATCGTGCCATAATTACTGGCAAATTGTTATTATTATTATTTTCTGAGATACATCATACCGATGTATTTTAGAAAATGACGCCTAGCATCAAAGCAATAATTGCATAGTGACCGTCAACAAGCGACTACTTTTTTTATTAAGTTTGTGATTGGTCTCTCGTGATCTGCTCATTACTTTTTACGTAATGGCTTAACCAATAATTCATCTTATTTTATCCTACTAATATTATAAACGCGAAAGTTTGTAATTATGTATGGATGGATGGATGTTTGTTACTCTTTCACGCCAAAACTTCTGAACGGAATTGGCTGAAATTTAGCACTGGGAAAGGTTATAAGCTGGATTAACATATAGGCTACAAAACATCACGCTCCGACCCACTGGAGCAGAGTAACGCGAGTAAAACCGCGGGTCGCAGCTAGTATGCTATAAAAACGCAAGTTTTAAAATCATATTTCCAACGACAGGTACCAAGCGACACGACCCTGCTCAGATTCCTCCGCGCCCGCGACTTCAACGTGGAGAAAGCCCGCGAGATGCTCTCCCAGTCCTTGCTGTGGAGGAAGAAGCACCAGGTCGACAGGATCCTCTCGGAATACTCCACTCCTGATGTCGTGAAACAGTACTTTCCGGGCGGTTGGCATCATCATGACAAGGGTATGGTTTATTTAAATAAATGGTTTTGTATAAGAGTGTAATATAGAACAATCGCATGGCAACTGCAAAAGCCATAATCCCTCAATCTACCCGCCAGTGATCGCCCTGAGACGAGGTCCAAACCTCAAGGGCCCCAAAGCAAGGGACGCCCTCTTGCGCAGGTTGTTTAGTTACTAGTTTTTAAACCATTTATCTAGGCTGGAGCTCTGCTCGCCTTTATGCCCGGTGAAGTAGCAAAAGCCTCGTGGCTAACATATTATTTTGTCCGTCCGAAAAATTATAAAAAAGCATGACAACTGAGTACGTACTGAATGTCCTATTGAAGGTGTGCGACCATATACAGTGCAATCGCATTGGCGAGTGTTGTCAAAAGGACAGCCCCTAAGCCCTTACTTATGGAGCCGGATTGCTCATGCGTATCCGGCCCCCGCCAGCGGCGGATCGAAGGAGTGTCTGGGGGGTTTTAGTGGTGTAGGGTTCTCTCCTCGTGGTATGAGTTTAGCATACCACGCTATGGAGAGGGCGAGTACCGCATATCCCACCGCCAGCGCGCGAATACGCTGCAGCGGCGGTGGTAAAAAAGAAGCCTTATTAATGGAGATGCGTCTTGCCAAGGTCTGTTAAGAAGAGGTCCATGTTCAGCAATGGACGTAAACGGGCTGTTGGGGATATTTATAAGACAGGTTGTTATGTTTACAGACGGACGTCCGCTGTACGTCCTCCGACTGGGTCAGATGGATGTGAAGGGATTACTCAAATCCATCGGAGAAGATGGCCTCTTGAAGTTGGTGAGTTCTTATCTGTCTTTTTATATGATACTTCGTTTGTACCTGTTCTCAATATTTCACAATGTTCAATGATTTACGGGGTGCTGTTTATCTCCAACTAGCTGTTCCGCGCGGTTTCATCCGCCTAGATCCTGTATCCGAACCACTGTAATTAATGTGGCTTTCGGTTGGTAAAATCGTTAATAAATAATAATTTTAATATAAAATAATTTTCAAAATCGTTTCAGTAGATCCAGAGATCATCCCCTACAATCTCGCAAACTTTACCTGCTTATAATCACTACATAATATAAAACAAAGTCGCTTTCTCTGTCCCTATATCCCTATGTATGCTTAAATCTTTAAAACTACGCAACGGATTTTGATGCGGTTTTTTTTAATAGATTGAGGGATTCAAGAGGTATGTTTATGTGTATAATACATCAGCATTGCGCCCGTGCGGAGCCGGGGCGGGTCGCTAGTATTATTATAATTTATGAAACAAGATACTAAACATTTTAAACTTTAATTTTCATGTACTTTATTTATAATCATACCATTTGCCTCTACGTTAAGTGTATCATCATATATATGTTGCAGTCAAAACTCTTAACCAGACAAAAGTACTTTTAACTAGCAAAATCAGTCAAAACTAACCTAACCTAAAACTACTTTTGACTGATTTTGCTAGTTAAAAGTACTTTTGACCGACCAAGAGTCTTGACTGCAACATATACATAGACTATGTAGTTCAATTAAACCTATGCAGAATTGCTTTTAATAATTTTGTTAAATGACTGGACAAGTTAAAAAAAAAAACTCATCACCCCTTCAAATAAACCATCAAAATTAAGACCCTCCCTACACTTATATCTGAATAAGCCTTTATTAGAAACACAGCACCAGGCAGGACAGGCAGTTAAGGCTAGATAACTAGAATTTCTTCCGAGAAAACTCAAGTTAAAAATTCTCCCAATCTTTTAAACTCAAATACTTTCTCATTTCCAGACACTTCACGTATGCGAGGAAGGTCTCAAGCTTCTGGAAGAGGCCACCCGCTCCTCAGAACACGCGATCCAATCCTGGTGCCTCCTGGTAGACCTGGACGGACTCAACATGAGGCACCTGTGGAGGCCGGGGGTCCGAGCCCTGCTGCGGATCATACAGATCGTTGAGGCGAACTACCCTGAGACTATGGGCAGGGTGCTGATCGTGAGGGCTCCGAGGGTCTTCCCTATCTTGTGGACTATTGTCAGCACTTTTATAGGTAGGTACGATGATGTGTAAGATGTAGATATGTCACAAAATTTGTCCCTAGAAAGTAAATAGGACACAATGAAAATTAGCGGGCGTAAAATTGAGACATACATACGTTCAAGTGTGCCAATTAGCTTAGTTTCGTTCGTTGGTTGCCGTATCAACCTATTTTTACTGTTTGCATCATTGGGTAGATGAAAGAGAATAATTAAAGGCTTGGCCACGGGGATCGGTACAAAAGTAGCGATGCGAAAATTAAGGTGACAATACGCGTGGTACGGTTTACGAGCCACAGGCACCCGAGTTTTGCCGTCGCGACCAGTACAAGTCGAGGGCGAAATGTGTACATAAAAGTTATCTTGATATTAGATACTTAGAAAGTATTCGGGTTCAAGACTTTAATAATTAGCTTTGATTTATGTATGAGAATCTGGCGGTTAATCATTCAGTTGTCATTACATATCATCCTATTCTTCTTATTTAGATGAGAACACGCGAAGCAAGTTTTTGTTCTACGGCGGCAAGGACTACTTGCAGGCCGGCGGTCTACTCGACTATATACCTAAGGACCTCATTCCTGACTTCCTTGGAGGTCCTTGCAAGGTGAGCTTGATAATAACCTAAATCTAACCAACGTGAAAGGCTCGTTTTAAATTTCGGAGGTCGTAGGTTCGATCCGGACCAGATATCTTTAAATCTAAGATGGATTGCCAGGTTTCGTTGGTTGAGGTACTACCCTCCGTGCCTCGGAAAGCACGTTAAGTCGTTCGTATAAAAGGAAATGGGCAAAAGCGTTTCCTTGTGTGTTACAACATAATCACGGGGAGGTCCATGTTCAGCTGTGGACTATATACGGACTGATGATGATTATGAATGTTGATCTAATAACAAAAATAACTTTTTTTATATTACATGCCGTGCCGTGTGGCTTACAATAGACCACCCCATGTCTTCCCATGGGTGTCGTAAAAGGCGACTAAGGGACATATGGCTGATGGATGGGCAGCAGCATCTGTTAGCTCAACATTTGCATCTTACTGCGATCACCAATCCGTCTGCCAAGCGTGGTGATTATGGCAATATCCCTCTACGATCCTGGCTTGCCAAGGTCTGTTAAGAGGAGGCCCATGTTCAGCAGTGGACGTCAACGGGCTGTTGATGATGATATTACATGCATGAATGGTTTTTAACTAAACGCTGAAAGTTTAAATATATATCAAGTTTAACTTATTACCATGAAGCAACACTTTTTGTATACATGTACATATTTTATATCATATGGTTAGAAAACAAGTACAAGGTCGCATAATGGTAAGTGGTATACGTACCTTACGGGCATGGCATAAAGAATATCACTCCGATAGACTCGAAACTTGCTATCATCTCACAGAAACTCACCATTTTACTGCGCCTGCCAAGCGTGGTGATGATTATGGCAACACCCTCTCAAAACCTTTGCTCGCCAAGGTCTGTTAAGTGGAGGCCCATGTTCAGTTGTGAGCATAAACGAGGTGATACAGTATTTGTGTATAATTTAAAAGTTAACATGTTGTTTTCATTGCGGCAGTCGGAGATAATAGAGGCGTCGTTATACGTGCCGCAACAGTATTACGACTTCGTACGCGATAAGTACTGCGTAGATCTCTCTGTGTCCTTGTTAACTACCTTTGTGAGTCTAGCCCTTCCTACCGACCCTAATTTTGCAAGGAACCGTCCAAAGGTGTCGTAGAAGCGAAGTCTGAGAGGCCCACGTACTGTAAAGTAGACATGTAAACTAACTACCCTCAATCCCTACCGCCAACGACCGCCCCGCGGTGTGGCCAAACCCCAAAGAGGAGCGTGCGAGAGCGCATCCTGATACTTACTTTGTAAGTTTTAAACTATTTATCCCGATTGTTATAGCAGTAAGATGCAAATGTTGAGCTAATAGATAGCTCAACATTTGCATCTTACTGCGATCACCAATCCGTCTGCCAAGCGTGGTGATTATGGCAATATCCCTCTACGATCCTGGCTTGCTAAGGTCTGTTAAGAGGAGGCCCATATTCAGCAGTGGACGTCAACAGGCTGTTGATGATGATGATGATGATGTTATAGCATCATTGTTATAGCAACATCTGTAACAATCGTATACCAGGGAACAGGCAGCAGCGTTTCCCTGTATACTTACGATATAATACTGCGGTCAAAAACCCTCCCTCGGGAGAAGGCCTATGTCCAGCAGCGGATGTTGCACGGTGATGGTAAAACCACTTAATAAAGCCGGAGTCCTGCACCCCTATATGGCTCCATAAATTAACAAATCTCATGGCTACTAAAAAGATAAAGCTTACATCAAAAATTCATTGTTGAAGAACACTTCCTTTAATTATTATTAGAAACTTATTCTTTTTAAAAATGTTTAAATTTAAATACGGTATTTTGAAGATTTAAGTTCTACTAAATAACAAGAAAATATTAACCTAACTGTAGCTTTAAAAATATTGTAAGCCATATTTCAAATAAGTTGATTATTATTAAACAATAATCTGCGAAAATATATAGATTTGTAGGGACACACACAGATGTAGAGTCATGTAAGTGCACATGTATGGCTATGCATATGTGGTATGTTGATGCACTATACCAGGGTTTCTCAAACTTTCGGCTTCACGAACCCCTGTTAAAATTTCCAGGTGAAAGCGAACACCTAACTAAATCAAAAAGTAATGCCCCCCTCCCCCCCCAAGAAAATAATAAAATTGACTGTTGAAGAAAATATGGTTTTTATTTGAATAAAAGGTAACAAATAAAGTGCCAAAAGAAATATCTCTATCTTAATGTGATGGGTGTGCTTGTTTCTTGTCGCAAATGGATTCAATTTTAGGAGTAATTTTGGACCGCGTATTGAATTTTCAAGCCGCCATTACGTAAAACTTGTCGCGAACCCTCTGCCGTCGAATGGCGAACCCCTAGGGGTTCGCGTACCCCACTTTGAGAAACCCTGCACTATACCGTTCCTACTTACTTCTGTCCGGTTTGATTGTCTAAATTGTATTGACGTGTCTCGGAAATAAACGTGAAGTACTCAAGTATCTCGTATTATTTAATCCGGGCTCACACAACAACATTGGTGACCCCAGACTTTGAACAAAATTAAGTACCTACTTAATAGACTTTGGACAAAATTAAATTTTTTGTGGTGACTTTTGTGACTATAGTAAGTGAGTTTTAAAATGAACCCGCCAATTTCTATGTCGCCTGTTTCTGCGACTCCGGCACCTGATATGATGGCTGTGTCTATTGCAGCGCGCCTTCCAGAGTTTTGGACGGATGAGCCGCGCGAATCGTATGAAATATATTGACAGAATTAATTTAACTATGTATCGAAATTTGAAAGAAGTGCCCTTTTTATTTCCAATTTCCTTCCTTCTATCCTGGTGCGGACACAGAGAGGATAGCTAAATGTATCGCCACGTGTACGACTCGTGCTAGCAACTCAACATTGTAACTACACAGTGCTCTGACCTGACTATACAGGGTTATTTGTAAAACATCGGTAACCTCTCAGGACTATATTACTAACATCATAAACAACAACTTTTGTTCTACGACTTTTTACAAAACATTTACCAAAAACAAACCTTCAATATTTCGTTGTCCTATCTAACACATTTCAACTCTGTATTCCCCGCTCCCCTCGCTATTGTCGGTACTATCGCTTCCTTTTGCTTCGCATAGACTTCGTAACATTTAGAGCGTTGAATTTAAATATTTTTATTTTTGTGTGTAAATATGATGAATTAAAATATGATGAATTTTTTAAAGTCATAGAACAAAAGTTGTTGATTATGATGTTAGTAACGTAGTCCTGAGAGGTTACCGGTGTTTTACAAATAACCCTGTATATGTACCATTATTGATAGTAGCGGATCCAGGGTTTGCCATTTTATCCCTCAGTTTATCGGTAAGAGTAGGTGTTAGACATTTACACGAAACTTCCCTAAAATGTTATCATTTCGTAACTACACCGGCTACAATAAGCGCCCCTTTGCGCAGGGCACGAAGTTTGTAGTTTTTAAGTCCAGTCCAGTCTCATATGCGGGTCACATATTACCTCGATACATTTAATCCACGCCAACGGCCAGGCCCAGCGTGACCCCAGGCTAATTGTTACTCAACGTTGTGTGTTAAACTACGAAATATTTTAAGGAAAATTAGTTTTTCAGGAATAATATATTTTATCTGTTGCTCTAAAATATTCGACAATTAGATGTAACGGGCCGATTAAAAATGTTATATGGGAAAACGTTAAGAGCTAAAATCCTACTACCTTGGATCTGTCACTAAATACTGCCTACATCTACATCAGCACTGTACTCCACTATTTGTCTCACTCTCATTATTGCCAGTAATTAATACAGGTTATAAGTCATAATATAAGTCATTAAGAAATGAATGGTATATCCTGAATATTTATAACTAAATATTTTATCAATCTGTTATATTTAAAAAAATACTTGATTTACTATCGCGATGGTACTTTTTGAAACCATAACCGACATCTTGGTGGTAATTTTTTAACACATTGGCAATTTACTAATCGAATGACGTCACTATAACGTCACGGTAGTAGCAATAGAGCAGGGATTGCCAACTAGTTGATCCCGGAAGCTTTAACGGTTGATCAACTTATATTATAAAAGGTGATATTTTAGTCCGTCATACTGTTTCATTTGACGGTTTTCTTTCGCGGTAGCTAAATTTTTCTGTTCCAGCACCATTGCGAAAAGATATACTTTTATCATAACCATATCTGTCTTGAAACGATTATGACAAAATGGAAAGTCTGTTGCAGTTCAAAATGTGTTGATGTGTGAAACTAGGAATACTGACAAACAAATTGGCAGAACTTAAAGATTATATAAAAAAAAAAAAAAAAAAATTTACCAAAATGTTAGAAGACTTATTTTATACTATTATCTATTTATTATAATAAAAAAAAAAAACATTTTATATAGTTCTATGTTAAACCTGCCAATCACACAAGCACGCACTCATCTAATTACCTTTGTGAAACGTGACAAACGATATACGTCTTTAACTGTTACATTTTAAGACACAATTTCGAAGCGCATTCATCGTACAGCTAGACTCACGCATCAAAACTGCGCTAATTCTAAACTGCCTTAACTACTACACATTTACCATTGTAAATGCTACTCTATCGATATACAAATAGGGTAGTAATTACCTTGACGGAATGTGTGTAGTAACGGCATTTGAAAAGCATTCTTATTTTAAATGATATTGTTTTGTTTCCATAGAGTTTCGTTCACGAAGGAGGTTTGGTGCCAAAGAGTTTGTATGTGAGTGGAGCGTTCACAGAAAGGGATGGGGACCCTCTCAGTGAGGATAGTATCTACAAATCTGTCTCTTTAGCTAAAGGACAGGTGAGTATTAGTGCTCTGTACTGAATTTATTTCTAAGATTTGTTTGGCAAAGAATATAAAGATTACATGTGAAAAATAATACAATTTTGACAACTGGATAGGTAGAACTTGGTTGAATTGTCATAGCATTAGGTCGTTGGTGGTATAAAGTAATTATGAAATCTCAATTTTAATGATATTATATATAATTAAATTAATTTATCAATCTTTTGTAAAGATATATGATAATGCAGAGAATATATTTTTATGTTCGTCATGAATAAACGCAGAGGCTCCAGCCAATATAACTGTTAATGTGCAAGCTGCGAGAAAATGCCTCTGGCATTAAGTCCATCATGTACTATCATAGTGCTAATGATACTTAATAAATAACAAAATAATTTTAAGGCTGACCTCACATTAGTCATACATGCTGGGGTAGCAGGTGACGGGGTCGGCAGTTCTACGCTCGCGTCGTTCGCACACGCCCAATTTGAGGTCATCTTAATCGCAGTCTCTTTCACATGTTGGCTACAACAAGCTCTATCCACCAGGTGCACGAGGTGATAGTAGTGAACCGCGACCCTCAGAGCGTGCTGACGTGGGACTTCGACGTGTTGCGCCACGACATCGCCTTCACCGTCTACCGGAGCGACCAGGAGTTGCAGCTGCCCACTGATGATACTACTGGTATGGCTTAGTGGTGCTAGCGTTTATAGTGTAGACTATAATGGATATAGAGTTTCTTTTATAACTTTGAAATATTTGTTTCTTAATTTTTTACATTTAGTATTTGGTAAACTTAACCATAGTGTTCAAAAAAATTACATTGACGTAGCAAAAGAATCTTATTGGCTAATTACAAATAGTTGATACAATGATTTAATTATTGATTAATTAAAATTTAAAATTAGTAATAAAATACAAATTATCCGATTCAATAGAAAAATAGTGCCAATATGTATTTATTTTACATTTTTTACAATTCGTTTAAATATTTGAGTTACTCATATCATAAACCATGCTCGAGTTTTTTTTATTATTAAATCCCTCTCATCACTTTGCACCTTAATGGCTTAACATATAATAATTAAGGAGTACCCTGAATTCCATATAGATATATAATAATCAAGACGATATTAATAAAACTATTGTGGGATAATTGCAGTTACTAACAACAAACCACAAATTATGTCTGAAAAAAAAAACTGTCATTAATATCCCGCGCAAAATGCGCGGGATATCCGCGCATTTTTTTACATTTAAGAAATAATTTAAAAAAATGGTTGTCAAAGATTTCCCGCGCACATTTTTTTTTAATTTAACTTTTTAATTTTGTTCCCGCTTGTCATTTTGTGTTGCCGATGACCCCGTTGCTACATTACAGCGCTGTGCGTAGGTGGGGCGGAGGAGGGGCGCTCCGTACTGGACCGCGAGTGGCGCGAGGGTGAGCACTACCACAGAGTCGAACCCACACTAGTGTGCCACGATGGAGAGAGTATACAGGTGATTGTTATAGTACTAATTTTTATAATAAACTTGAAAAAAAAAAAACAAAATTCAGTGCTTTTTTTCTGCAGCATATTTTATATTAAACTATATAAAAAACAATACAGAAAATAATATATTTTTTATTCTTTTTTTGTATAGTTTTTATTATAATGTGATACGAAAACGGAAATTGTACACTACACTATTAAAATCGTTTTCGTTTAGTATGTGTGCTGTTCGAGACATCACTCGAATAGTACAGATAAGCGCAGCACATGACGTCTAATTAATTAAATGTTATTGTTTCACACTAGTTACTAGTCTATACAGGATTTTTTTATAAATTATGGTAATTTATTTCTTAGTTTGAAATAAATTAATAATTGTCTACCTATCTTAACTGTCCATAGTAAATAATTTTTAACTGTATTACTTATCTTTAATTAAAGCTAATCTTCTGTAATCTATACTAATATTATAAAGAGAAACGATTTGATTATTAGTTTCTTTGCATTGATTATGCTCCGAAACCAAATACCGATTCCAAAAAATCTTTCACCATAAAATAAGTAACGTTATCCACGAGTAACATAGGCTATATATAATGCTGAAGTGAACTGGTGTGGTGCAGGGCTCGCACGTGATGACCATGTGCGGCAGCTACGTGCTGCAGTGGCGCTGCGAGGTGCTGGACAGCACGGGCCGCGCCGCGCAGCTCATGTACTTCCACGAGACCCTCGCCAGCCACCACTACAAGTGAGTACCTACCACACACACACACACTCACACACACATGTGCGGCAGCTACGTGCTGCAGTGGCGCTGCGAGGTGCTGGACAGCACGGGCCGCGCCGCGCAGCTCATGTACTTCCACGAGACCCTCGCCAGCCACCACTACAAGTGAGTACCTACCACACACACACACACTCACACACACATGTGCGGCAGCTACGTGCTGCAGTGGCGCTGCGAGGTGCTGGACAGCACGGGCCGCGCCGCGCAGCTCATGTACTTCCACGAGACCCTCGCCAGCCACCACTACAAGTGAGTACCTACCACACACACACACACTCACACACACATGTGCGGCAGCTACGTGCTGCAGTGGCGCTGCGAGGTGCTGGACAGCACGGGCCGCGCCGCGCAGCTCATGTACTTCCACGAGACCCTCGCCAGCCACCACTACAAGTGAGTACCTACCACACACACACACACTCACACACACATGTGCGGCAGCTACGTGCTGCAGTGGCGCTGCGAGGTGCTGGACAGCACGGGCCGCGCCGCGCAGCTCATGTACTTCCACGAGACCCTCGCCAGCCACCACTACAAGTGAGTACCTACCACACACACACACACTCACACACACATGTGCGGCAGCTACGTGCTGCAGTGGCGCTGCGAGGTGCTGGACAGCACGGGCCGCGCCGCGCAGCTCATGTACTTCCACGAGACCCTCGCCAGCCACCACTACAAGTGAGTACCTACCACACACACACACACACACACACATGTGCGGCAGCTACGTGCTGCAGTGGCGCTGCGAGGTGCTGGACAGCACGGGCCGCGCCGCGCAGCTCATGTACTTCCACGAGACCCTCGCCAGCCACCACTACAAGTGAGTACCTACCACACACACACACACTCACACACACATGTGCGGCAGCTACGTGCTGCAGTGGCGCTGCGAGGTGCTGGACAGCACGGGCCGCGCCGCGCAGCTCATGTACTTCCACGAGACCCTCGCCAGCCACCACTACAAGTGAGTACCTACCACACACACACACACTCACACACACATGTGCGGCAGCTACGTGCTGCAGTGGCGCTGCGAGGTGCTGGACAGCACGGGCCGCGCCGCGCAGCTCATGTACTTCCACGAGACCCTCGCCAGCCACCACTACAAGTGAGTACCTACCACACACACACACACTCACACACACATGTGCGGCAGCTACGTGCTGCAGTGGCGCTGCGAGGTGCTGGACAGCACGGGCCGCGCCGCGCAGCTCATGTACTTCCACGAGACCCTCGCCAGCCACCACTACAAGTCAGTACCTACCACACACACACACACACACTCACACACACATGTGCGGCAGCTACGTGCTGCAGTGGCGCTGCGAGGTGCTGGACAGCACGGGCCGCGCCGCGCTGCTCATGGACTTTCACGAGACCCTCGCCAGCCACCACTACAAGTGAGTACCTACCACACACACACACACACACTCACACACACATGTGCGGCAGCTACGTGCTGCAGTGGCGCTGCGAGGTGCTGGACAGCACGGGCCGCGCCGCGCAGCTCATGTACTTCCACGAGACCCTCGCCAGCCACCACTACAAGTGAGTACCTACCACACACACACACACACACACACATGTGCGGCAGCTACGTGCTGCAGTGGCGCTGCGAGGTGCTGGACAGCACGGGCCGCGCCGCGCTGCTCATGGACTTTCACGAGACCCTCGCCAGCCACCACTACAAGTCAGTACCACCATCTTTTGTATTATATTTTTACTAGCGACTCGTCCCGGCTTCGCACGGGTGCAATGCTATTTATAGGCAAGAGCCGCGCCGCCGCGCCACGGCCTACCGGCCGGTACCGGTGCCGGAACCGCTATTTCCAGCTATGTACCTGCATTTGAAATCTGTAATATCTTCGAAAATATTCATTAAAATTACATGCTGTAAAGGGCCATATTGATTTATATTAAATGCACAATGTGTTGAAGGTACTTAATTAGATAAGGATTGATGCTGTATTATTTTAAAACACTTCGTAAAAAAGCCATTTTTTTTCCTAAATAGTAAAGAATAAAAAATGGTTATTGTGGGTCCCTAAGAGATAGACATATAGCATCTAGGACTTTTGTGTATACTTTTTTACTTTGTTTAATACTGTAGTTTAATTGTTTTTTTTTCCCTCTGTCCAGTAGGATCCACTATCTCGATCCACCAGTGGATGGAATAGCACGCCGAAGTTCACTGTGATCCACCAATTGTCGCGGTGGATCCTGTGATACTTGCATCTCCTAATATGCTCCACCAGTGGATCGAATGTAATTCAGGGAGTTTGGTAAGATCCACCACTGATCTCAGTGGAACCTGTGATATAATTGATATAATTTAACCATACTCGGCAAGAAAGAGGAAAATCTATACGTTGAGGCTCGAAAATCTGTACATGGAAGGAATTAAGATTTTTTTTTCTATTGCAAATAAATAAATTTAAGTTAGAAGACAAGTTTTTTTTTCTCTATATAGTGGTTCTTATATTTTTATTTATTAAAGACTATCTACCATATACTTTTTTATTCTATAATATAAGTGCGTGAACTATGCCAAAAATGATTATCAATGGCATAATCAGGCTTTACCGAGGCTAACCTAGATTCCAGTGGACCCTATATACTTATATAAATTATATCACTGGTTCCACTGAGATCTGTGGTGGATATTACCAAACTCCCTGAACTACGTTCGATCCCCTGGTGGAGCATATTAGGAGATGTAAGTATTACAGGATCCACCGCGACAATTGGTGGATCACAGTGAACTTAGGCGTGCTATTCCATCCACTGGTGTGGATCTTACCAAACTCCCTGAAAAACATTCGATCCACTGGTGGAGCATATTAGGAGATGCAAGTATCACAGGATCCACCGAGAGAATCGGTGGATCACAGTGAACTTCGGCGTGCTATTCAATCTACTGGTGGATCGAGATAGTGGATCCTACTGGACAGAGGGTTTTTTTTTTATAAAATGTTTCCTATTTTACTTCTGATACCTCCAAGAATATGTGTACAGAGTTAGTTTTCGCGTGAAAGTGTAACAAACAAACGGACATTCACATTTTTACTATTAAGTAAGGATTTTCTAAGGTTACTTCAGAGTTTTAGCACTCTTCTAGTATTCTTGTTAACCCCTAAAGCTAAAATGCTTGTGTTACGAGTGGGTTCACGTCGGTACTGCAGTGAGTGGGAATCGAACCGGCGACCACATGATCGCAAGTCCGACGCATATATAATTTAAATGATTTTGGTAAAGAAATATATTGTACTTTGGAGATGAACATCAGTTGTCTTTTGCGTTTGATATAATAATCTAAATGTTTCGTTCGCAGGGGCTCGATGTCGAGCCTGCAGTCCGGCACCAGCGGGTTCTCGTGCCTCAGCGGCAAGTCGGGCGCCAGCTCGTGTCCGTCGCGGTGATGTGAGCGCGGAGCCCCCGGGGCTCCCCTGGCGCCCGACTCGCACGTCTAGACATACACCTGACTGTCGCGGGAACACATCGGAGTGGACATATGTAGGTAGTGTCGGTTTGAATAACGTTCAGTGAAATTATAATAAATCGATAATACTGTAACTTTGCTAATAGGGTTGAAAATCAAATGCCGTAAATTGATATGTTGTCCTTTATTACACAACACAAAGTATATATCTTGGTGGACGATATTCCACCTTATTAGCAACTGTTATCGCGGTATTGAAATGTCTTTGACGATAAGACATTGATTGTATTTAAGGTATGTTGATGATACATGTAATTTTTATTTATATATTCTTTAACAATGTTGAAATTAATGTTCAATGACAAATTTTGACTGGCAGGAAGAAATTACTGACAACCAAATTAGTTAACCCCACTACGGGTTTCAATTCTACCCTTAGTCTAAATTTATTATTTAAATAATGTTTTGACTTTATTATTTTTACGTGGCGTGTATTTGAACTGACACTCATATTTTTAAATCCTGTGACAAAAATACAATATAGAATAAGTAAATAATATTATTGTTAATAAAAAAATATGGATTCCATGATAAAAATGTTACGAATTTTCAAATAAGGAGACCACATGGAAAAATAACTTCCATGTTTAAATAGTAAATACGCAAAACAAAGAAAATCATATCATACAATAATAATAAGCCTTTTCAATTACGTATGATTCAGTCAAATATGTATATAATCAAATAATCTCTGAAAATGTTACTCTAATTGTAATATTTTTGAATGAAATTACATTTTATATCATGGAATTATATGTAATACTATAAACTTTTACTGTGGACGATTCATACTGAATGTATGCAGTAACTCTTACGGTTACATAGCTAAATATTACTGTATTTGACGATTAAAATCACAAGAGTACGTAACTGTACAAAAGTAACGTCATTCCAATTAAATTAAATTATAGTGACATAGGTAAGGTACAATTTTAAGGCCTATCATTACCTTTTTCATTTACCCGTTTCTACGTGGTTGGTAGATCTGAGGCCGCGGGTCGACAATCACTATGGTCGATCCAGGTGCTCACGCTGATTTAAACACGTGTGAAAAGAAATTAATTAATGTTTTTAAGATTTCGAGATTTGTAATTTAAGCGGCCGAAGTCCAACGGCTTTGGGGACATGTGATTATGTAGTCGCCGGTTCGTTCGATACCCATTGCACTACTGACGTGAACCCACTCGTAACACGAGCATGTTAGCTTAGCACGAGGGGTTGACAAGAATACTAGTAGTATGGAAAAACTATGCTAGTAATCTTTTTTTTTTTGTAAGGTAATATTCTGTCTTAAAAATGTACCGCGATTGATATTAATGTGACTATAAAATTGAATTAGATAAAATGATGTTCTCTTTAAAAATAATGTAGGTAAAAATATTGACAGTTACGTTCTCAAGAGAAAAATATCAAAAATAATATTGACAAAGGGAATTTAAATAATGTTTATCCGTCAATAGGTAGGATAAATTTGAATATTATGAAGAGTTGACCATATAGTTATTTCTATATGAATATGTGTAATAAGAGATATATTTAATTAAATCAAAAATTGACAAGTCCTTTATGATAGAAGGTTGCTTTTGTCTTCGATTTGGAAGATGGACGTAGATAGATATAAATAGAATAAACATACTTTGGGTTTATATGTAATTTTACTTCATTATACTATGCTATGCATATAGCGCAATTGAATTTATAATTATAGTTCTGTTTTACTAGTAAAATGTTCTACCAATGTATTTTATATTTCTCGTATGTCATTTTGGATGGGTTTGTTGAATTTTATTTTGTGGTATTTGACAATGAAATATCAATGGTCGTAGCTTTGCCCTATGTGAAGATATGTGTACACCATGCTTGTATTATACAAAAGATATTATGTTTATGTTGTGCATTCTTATCTACCTTTTGAACATTTGAGAACTTTAGATTTAAACGTTTCTGCTATCGACTAGCTTTCATCCCCCATCTAGAAGGTGTAACTACGCCCATACCAAGATGTATTTTTTTGACAGTTAGAATTACATAATTGTCTCGTATGAAGTTAAATGTGAGATTTACGTAATATAAGTTTATTTACCATTGATAGGAAATACTTGCGTATCGTGGCTCTTATAGTTGTGATGATTTACTGGTGGTAATAAAAAGTGTTTTTTTTTTAGTTTTTTTATTACGAAACATTAGATGAAATTGCCTTGTCGGGTTATCGTGAATTGCTTTCATATAACCTATTTGTGAAAAGCTTACATATTTGACAGTAACTTGGTACAAACGAAAGTATTTTCAAGAATTAGATTTGTCATATAAATAATACCAAAATCACCTATCTAATTATAAAGATGACGCTAAAATATATAAAAAAATGACAATTATACCTAATAAAAATTCGATAGTTAGTAAAATGTATGTAATTTGAACAATTCAACTTTGTTAACTACATTGATGGCACAGTGGAAGCGGCAGTTGTTTTTAAGACCACGTGTTCTGGGTTTGATTCCCACTAAGGACCACTTATTTTGTTAACGATAAAGTTGTCTTTTTAAAAGATAAATCTTCGCTATATTCATATAACTGTTCAATATAATTGTTGCATAATACATTAGAACTAAGACACATTGAAATTGCCAATGGATTTGATATTGATACAATTGTTGAAGTAGTTTCTGGAATTACCACGTTAATGCTTGCGAGTTATTAACAAATAAATCCAGAGTTCAGAATCATAAGGTCGGATGTACTAGTATCTTCAGAAGCATTTAGTCGTAAGTGGCAGTTATGATAAAGGCACATACGACGTATGTTTCTGACGTATAATAGCACCGACGTTATGCTTTTGAGCTCTAGATTGATACTAGCTTTTGAATTATCGGCTAGATGTTTTATATATTTTGACGCAAATCCGCTAGAATAATAGGTAAAAGATAAATAAAAAACGAGATTTTTTATGAAATAGATTTATTATAATTGACATTGTGCATTATTATGAGATTTATGACGGAATTATATATATCATTTACAATTTAATATGAATACAATAACTTATCAGTCAAAATTTATTATAAAATCAAATAGATTAGGCTTATTCCACATACTTATTATCAATCACACAAGTTCTTCAGTTAAGTTAATGTCTAAATTTTAATTTAATAAACAGATTTTTATAAATGCAACTGCATGACGAAAAACGAGTAAGTTTGTCTGGATGAGTTTTGTTACATTTTCACGCAAAAACTACTAAATGGCTGAAATTTTGCAAAGCGATAGTTATATTTGTGTCCGTTAAATGTATGTTTGTAAAGTCCCCCGCGACACAGGGATTGATTTCACTAGTGCGGGAGTTGTCTGTTAAAAAAAAAAACAAACAAATCAAATCTGATATATGCTGGATTAACATATAGGGTGCAAACTGACACGCTGCAATGCCAGGAGTCGCAAAATAATCTAAAATAAAGAAATAAGCCAGTTTTGTTTTGTAATATGTAAAAATCCAGCTTCATTGCGTTATACATTTTGGTATTTGCCGTCTCCATATCGTAATAATAAGAAAGTGCTTTCTCTTTCCCCCTAAGCACGTTATATTACCTCTTCTAACAAATCGTAGGTTTACAATATTCTTCTATATAGTAGCCATAATAATGTTATTACGTAGCTCAAGAAGCCAATCTTAATAATACTTAATTACAAACTTTTAAAGTCTATTTTTCAATGAGTAGCGGAGTAGGAATAGATTAAAGAGTTTTAGGGAGCGGTTGTAAATGACTCGTGCTTTATAAATGACTATATAATAATTATTTTGGTTTTAATAGTAAAAAGTTTTAAATTTACTTTTCGTCGACAGCCCGCTTACGTCCACTGCTGGACTTGGGCCTGCTCAGACCAGACCTGGTAAGCCAGGCCGTCTATAAACCATAGAGTTGCTAAAAATCACCCCATGTCTTCCCAAGGATCGCAAGTGGCGACTAGGGGGCATACAGCTGATGAATGGGCAGCAGCATCTACCAGCTCAAGGAAACTTACTATCTTGCTGCCATGCGTGGTGATTATGGCAATATGCCGACCCTGGTTTCTCATGGTCTGTTAAGGAGAAGATACTCAGCAGTTGTCGTAAATGAACTGATACAGTGACAGTATGAAAATCGTATATTAGGTTAATGCAGTCTATAATTGTCGACTATGTGGCTATAGCAAAATACCTCTTGAAACAGACCCATATGCTTTCTACATTACGTATATACACAATCATATGTGGGTAAATTATATACACTTGATGAACGCAAAACACGAGTTATTTACGACCGTAGAGATGTGTAGCCAAATGATATGCTCAGAATTATATTATAATAGTGAGGTGACTAGTGTCGGGTACAAAATCGAGTTAGGACATCTTAGGCGAGGAGCTAACTCAATCGATACAACAAATGTTGCGAAAATTCATATTTTATAAATATTGAATTATACGTTTTAGTTTATACACTGATTTTTTAATGGTTGCTTATACGTGACTTATTGGCATTACTTTCAAAATATAGAAAGAGATTTGAAAATAAACTTTTTATTTAACAATGAGATTGTCATTGATCAATTTACATATCAACGTGACTTACAATGCAAGATAATGAAAATTACAATGCTAGATTGTATACACGGGCGCTCCTAACACATGAAAAAAATATACTTAATCTGTACCTTTTAATTCTAGTAAAAAAGCATAAACTTAGATCGTTTTTTCTACCAAGAAGAAATAACTCTGTCGGCAATCATTAAAAAATTACAGTGCATAATATTTTATCTTGTATTTAAAAAGTTATTTTATGCGTTTGGCTCCTAGCTTAAGACCACGTGTCTTGGAAGCGATAAGAAATGTACTTGTTAATAAATGAGTTATCTATTACCTTCACAATGCTATTAAAAATGCACTTAGTTTTCTAAAGAATACCGGCGTTATTAAACATGTTGAAATAACTTTCTATTTTAAGAGAAAACTTTATAAAACACGCAACATCTGCAGCATAAGCGATGATATCATTTCAGAGACAAACAATGTTTGTTAAAAACAAAAACTCGATTATGCTATACTTGCAATTAATACAGTCGAAAAACACGAATCTTTACCTCCCAAGAACCTTTTTGACAATCTCCAGGGACATACAAAAAGGGCGAGGAGCCTGGAGCCCGGGGCTTTGGGCTCCAGGGAGACGCTAAATGGAGATGATACCAAGTCTTACTCTATATGCGTATATAACATTAGTGGGTGCTGAATCCGAGGTCAGAGGGGAGGTGAGGGTAGTTTCCTTGCCCTGCTGCCCCGCTATGAACTCGGCTTTTGTCAAATAGTATAATAAGAACTAAACGCTCGATATTTTACGATTGTCTTAATTACAAGTTTAGCACAATCAAGTCACCAAGTCAAGTCAAAGTCGTAAATAATGATATATAACAGTACATTTATTTATCCCATTACGAGACACGTGTATTATTGAAGAATCGAGCATGAAAAGTACTCAATATTTGAGATAGTCCGTAGATGATGTTACAAATCATTCGCTTAACAAAACGCATATTTTTCCATAAATGTTATATCAATCGTGTACATATGCATTAAATAATAGAAAATTTAAAAATATTTCAATAAATTTTTCTTGAAGAAATAATGATAACAAAATATAGGTGCAAAAGTAACATAGGACATAATTTAATTACAATAACGCATGTTATGGATAAGTAAATTTAGATAGTTTAACTCATCTGTGCGTGGTGATGTAAAAATCTTACGTATAACTAACATAAGGTTGATCTACACAAAAATCCGCGCGAATGAATTGAACTATCTTTAATAGTTATGACAAGTTTTAGGAATGCCAATAAAATTACAATAATTAACAGAAAAATAAATACAATATGATAAAACGGTGATAAACTTATAGGTCTGCAATTCAACTCAACATAGAAACAAAACTAACAATAACATTCGTTAACCTATTATAAATCTTATCGCAATGATAAAAGAATTTAATTTCCTTTGATAACGCAGTAATTATTATTATAATCAATTATTTTCCAATTACAATGCGCGGAATTGTGTAACTACTATGATACCGTCACGAAATAGATTCATATTTCTATAAAAAATATGCATTAAATTTGGTTAAAAGTCATGAAATATGTTTGAAGAGAAAAGAACAGACAAAACATATTTTTTTCATAATTCTTTTCTGTTTATGTGACAACATCTGACTAGTTCCATTAAAAAAAAACCCTATTTACGGATTCAAGCAGTCGCGTAACCATGCCAAAGCTACGGGTCTTATATATATAAAAGAACAAAAATTTACTGATATCAAAAAATATATATTACCTCGGTATTTTAACTCGTGACGGGCCTCAGTACATATTTACGCCACTGCTCTTGATTCAGGAAACTACAGTACTGATTGATTGACATCGATAGATGGCGCTGTTATCAAGATCTAGAACTGAGACAGAACGATTAGTAAACTTCACAATGCGAAACTAATATTGTTAATTTTGTAATCGTATTAATGAAAGGAAAAGTTTGTATTGATAGTGCGATGAGTGTAGAGTTTATTACAGAAATAACTTAAGAATAGAACATGGTTTAGAGCGTTCTCTGTTGCATCAACTTCTCTACTTTTTCTTCATAAATAAAAAAAAACCGACAAGAAGTAAAAAGTAAAAAAAAAATGGCGCTGGAAGAATAATTTTTTTTTTTACCTTACATTGATAACAAATTAGTAATTATAAAAAAATCACAAGTTTATGTACATAATGCAGGGTTTTAATTATTCTTATGTTTATTTCTAAGCTCAATTATACTTATTTATTATTTACAGGCTCTACAGAGATCTGATTTATACATGAAATTTATATTTATTAATTTACTTATGCTCTTAACATAGTACTGTTTTATTTATAATACAAACTATACTACAATTGCCGACAAAATAAGATAATTATCCATTCAGTGGCGTAACTACAGGGTATATGCAGAATGGGTAAGACTGCGGAAAATTAATAAGCATTTAAATAAAATAAAAACAACTGGATATTCTAATTTGCCCCGGACTATATAGGTATGTAATTACGCCACTGTTTTAAATGATAATTCGTAAATGTTTGTGAGTATTTTGGATGTGTGTACCTATCCCCGGGAAGAATTGCAATGTTACATTAAAAATGGACAAGATTAATTAATTATACTCGTTTAACTTTGAAATTAATAATTATGTTATCAAAACTAAATAAGGATCACGTTATTTAGTTTGTGTCAAAAACTGTCTTATGAGATGTCAATCTGACAGTTCGGACAATTTTTGACAGATCTTTAAATAATGAAATTAATATTATTGTGATTCATTAGCAAAATATAAACATACGTATTCATAAACGCTTGGAACTAAGTATTTACTAGGAAAACTTGTATAACACCTATATAACTTAAGTATGACATTATTTCAATGATAAATCTTTGAAATTAATATACTGACTAAAATGGTATCTATGGATAGAACTATAAGTTTCATTATTGAAGGAACATTCCTAAGTAAATGCTTAGTGCATTATGTTTTTAAATTAATGATTATATTATGAGTTAATTGCGTAACGTAATATAAATAGTCAAATAATGAATATAACGAATGAACACTTTCTTGATTTATTGTATCGATTAAATTAAATATTTTAATTTAGTCGAATAACTATCGATTGTGAAATCGACTAAACTAAAACTATACTTAAGTTTTTAGTTTTAAGTAATTGAATTCTTTAGTGTTGTGATCGAGCAATTTTTTTTTAGTCTTAGATACAAAATAATTAAATAAATAGATACATGATAGTAATAGTAAGCGACGAGTGTCCTATCGAAATGTTATTTATATAGGGTGTTGAAGTTAAGAACAATAAAACATATGTTAGTAGAATTTATTGATTATTGAAATAAATCTATGAATATGATTAATATTTTGTTTTATTAATATTTTACCCAATGCTCAAGAAGATGAAGATTAATTATTATGAAAATGACATAATTGTTAATGTGTGTATTGTAATATGAAAGTGACAAATAAACAAACTCATTCACATAAACATATGAAGGCTGCCGCACGCCAGGATCGACATGCGACAATTATTTGTTCGTAGCATCGCCGTCGCTTCGCCGCCGTACCAGTCTCGGCCTTAGCGTTACAAACGCTATACATATATTTAATATATATTTTTAACAAGCTACTTGGTTATGTATAGTGCATAGAACATGGAGTTATGTTCACGTATCACCGGTTGATACAAAATATTATTTTTCCATTTCATATAAGAATAGTATAAGTAATCCTGTGAGAGGAAATCAAACTATTATTTCATTGATAATAAGGTTAAAACCAAAGATCACAGACAATAGTGAAAAATAGATCATAAACTTTATTGTTGAATTGCGACGGCTGGTTAGGACTCGCCATAGCCAGATCAATGCATTAGGAGTTATACCTAAGAAGCAGGTTCGTTCGTTCCATTTTATTTTTATTCCTATTGCTTTTATTAAAACCTCAATTTCGTATGATAGCTACAGCTAACTATCACAGTAGGTACCATTCCTACATACATTTCTCTTCCTAAATAAATGAAGTATCTAGGTGGAACAGTTTTATATATATCGATAATGTAAGGATATTAAATCACCACCGTAACGGCATATGTAAAAATTCCCGTGAAAACGTATTAAGCGACACATTACATACAAACTGACTGACGGCACGGCATGGCACGCCACGGCATATTATCGTATTTTATTTCTGTTCAAGTTATTTTTAACCTTATTTCAATAAGGTTAGAATTCATATTATATTACACGCCACGATGCGGACGACAGTCAGCTTAAGGGTCCAAATCGGAATGAATAGATTTATCTTGCCAATAGAATATTATAAATTAAACTTACTTACAACATGAACACAAGTACCTATAGTATTTAAATCAAATTCTAGGGATTTAATTTCCAGCACTATGAAATGTATTAAAAATATTAAATTTCGCAATAAATTACACTGAAGTGTTTCTATGCTATAAAAACAAATGAAATACCGATAACATATGCGCTACGCGACTGCTATCAAATTCATATTTTACTGCAAAATTTTATTAGAAGTTGTATGTAATGAGAGTTTACCTAATTCAAAAGAAACGTTTATTTCTAGCCGATAGCGGGAAACCAAAATAACCGTAATCAACAAAAAAAAATTTAAACATTTTATAAAAAAAAATAATTAAACATTCTCTTTTTTTAAATCGATTATAAATAGTACCGAAGTAACATTGAATTTATACGTTCTAAATTTGTAAATGGTAATGTTTTATTCGATTGTTTTTTATAGAAATTGCCTCTATGCTCTCACTTTCCTTTTTTTTAAATGGACATTATGTCATCATCCACTTGGCTTTTGCTACTTCACCGGACTTGAAGGCGAGCGCGAGGCTAATCACGAAACGATATTACTATGGCTTGGACAAAATTGTTTTCGTTACTCATCGCGTCGTTTACTATACTTACAGGCAAAAAATATTTTAAATATAACAATTTATTAAGTTAATGTAGCTTCAATAATACAATAACTACCTATAGCATAGGAAATGCGTCACAATAACCCTACAGTAATGAACACATATTTATCGACATCATAGTCATATCGTTACATGATTACCGTACCGGCGGAGGTGTGAGGGGGCGCGTTCTGGCCGCGACCCCTTCCCGTAGGGTGTTACACGGTGGCGGACTGAGGTCCGTCGCCAAACCCTCCAAAAACGGCAGGAGCGGCGATTGCGTGCGGAGGAGGCGATTCGGACCCGTCTAAAAAAGTGGGCCGGTCTCCGTCTCGGCGACGTCACCTACCACGTTGCACCGGTAGTAACAGGCCATGGCTGCTTCGGCCACTACCTGTGCAACGTGGCGCAGAGAGAGACACTCGCTGACACCACTGTGACTGTGCCGACGATACGGCGCAGCACACGGTGGTGGAGTGTCCGGCGTGGGCCAACGAGCGAGAGGAGCTCGTTGGCGTGGTGGGAGACGACCTCTCGCTGACGACCATCATTTCAAAGATGGTCCAAAGCGAGAGGTCGTGGGACGCGGTTGCCTCCTTTTGTAGACAAGTAATGTCACAGAAGAAGGCCGCGGAGCGGGCCGCCCGTCGCCCGCCGCCTACCGCCCTAGGCTCAACCTCGGCGAGTGGGGCACATGGGTCCCGCTCCCTTCGAGGCTGACTCAGAGGGGAGTAGGGACGCCTCTACACTCCGGGCGTCCCTATAATTGGGCAAATGGGCCACTGCAAGTGTGGCTCAGGAGATCCCGCGGTGCCACATTGGCCGCGGGTGCCGTCGGGGGTTGGATCACTTATGCGTACCCGGCCCCCGCCAACGGCGGATCGAAGGAGTGTCCGGGGGGTTTTAGTGGTGTAGGGTCCTCTCCTCGTGGTATGAGCTTAGCATACCACGCTATGGAGAGGGCGAGTCCCACATATCCCGCCGCCAGCGCGCGAATACGCTGCAGCGGCGGTGGGAATGCGTAAAAGCATTTCATACTGGACAAAAGAAACAAAAAAAAAGTGCTACATCTTTATACTTAATGATTTAAAAACTACTAACTAAGCAACCTGGGCAAGAGGACGCCACTTGTGGGACTTGGACCTTGGCTTTTTTTTAAATAGAAGATTTGTGCAGTTATTTTACTTTTTTTATTATAATTACTTCAATCATCGGCAAGATTACGTAAAATATAATAGTTTGGTTTGGTTTGATCATGGCTCGAGCCGTAAATAGGTAGGTACCTAATAACTATGTCATTAGTAGTTTTTTTATAATATGTATAATTTTTCTACAATCTACAAATATAGAATAATTAAAAACAATTAAAACGAACTAAAACTAAACTTAAAAAATAAAAAATAACCTATAATTAAAACCTAACTAAGAATTAAAAACTACCAAAAGTAAAAAAAAACTAACGTAAAACTAAATACTATTCTAAAATGTCACTGGGAAGCGTTCCCAGAATGCTGGCAGCATTGCCACGCTGAATAAGGTACAGGCGCCGTATAAGGCCCACCTCCTATCATGGCCCACTTAAAAAATACTTAAGTTTCGGTGGCCAGAACAATTTAAAATTCCGCGGGAATCTTGTTAATGCGTTCCTAGACGAAAGGCAAACGTCATCAAGCCAATCGCGCGCGGCCATTTTGAACACTATTGTCAGTTGTAAGTGACGCGTCAAGGCAGTGCGAGTGTTATAACCTTACTCGCGTAAGTATATTTATGTTTTTACAACAAAATACAGTAATATCGCGTTACACCTTGATAAATCTTAGTACTAACAGTGTTAAGATTACATCAAAGTAAGTTTTAATATTCTAATGGTGTCACTTAATTTTTAACATGATTTTTACTACCATATGGCAAAGTTCTATAAGATAGCCCACTACATGACCCCCAAATAAGGCCCGGGCCTTCTTAGGACTATCGAATATTACATTTTTTATGTAGTAAATTGCAATAAAAATAATATTTTGAAGTTTTATACATTTCTATGTCTAATCCTTTTATTAAATTTGCTTATGACAAGAAAATTTCTTTAAAAACTTTTCAAATTTAAACATATTTTGCTTTAACGTTAAAACTACGTCCACAGGTTATTGTTAACGTAGTTTTTCTTCCATAGGCTGGAATTCAACAAAATGGCGCCAACTGGGAAAAAACCTCGAGGCCAGTGGTCAGAATGTCAGCTAAAAAATGCCATAAAGGCAGTAAAGAGACGTGAAATGTCACAACGAGCAGCTGCTGAAGCATTTTGTATTCCAAGGCGTACATTGCGAAACCACTTAATATCCGGAAAAACAGAAAAGGTAACTGGTAGACCACCTATTCTGAATAAAAAACATGAACAGGACTTAGCAAAACGGATAATAAGACTTGCTCACGTAGGTATGCCGCTGACCCCCAAACTTGTTCGGAAACAAGCGTACGAGTTCTGTAGAGCAAATGGCATATCAAACATGTTCAGTAAAAAAACTAATATTGCAGGGAAGAAATGGTTGAAAGGTTTCCTCAAACGCAACTTGGAGATATCACTTCGTAGAGCTCAATTTATGAATCCCGGCAGAGCGCAAAAACTAAATAAGCATATCGTTCAAAAACACTTTGAAGCTGTCAAAAAATATATAGCGAGTTGGATATATCAAATCATCCAGAACGTCTATATAATATGGATGAGAAGGGTTGTAGATTGAACCTTCATCATCAGCAGAAAGTTTTTGCTGAAAAAGGTACAAAAAGAGTGCATTTTATATCTAATGAACATGCAGAAAATGTGACAATCGCGATGTGTGTGAATGCAACGGGAAATGCAGTGCCTCCAATGATCTTATTCAAGGGCAAAAGATTAAAACCAGAATATTGTGACAATTTTCCTGCTGGAAGCTTAGTGAAGATGGCACCCAAGGGAAGTATGACGACCGAACTTTTCGTGGACTTCATCGAACATCTGGGTCAGTATAAGTCACCAGGAAAATGCTTATTAATTTTTGATGGCGCTTCTTGTCATTTGGATGCCAGGATCGTAGATGCAGCAGATGAACACGACATTATATTATACTGTTTGCCCTCAAACACAACGCATGAGTTACAACCCCTTGATAAGTCAGTTAATAAATCGTACGAGCATCATTGGGATGAGGAACTAATATTATACGCATATCAATATCCAGATCGCAAACTTACAAAACAGCGCTTCAGTAAGATTTTTAACAAAGTATGGCCCAGGTGCATGACCCAAGAAAATATAATTAACGGGTTCAGAGCCACCGGACTCTACCCTTATGATCCCAATGCAATTCCCCAAGAAGCTTACGCGCCTTCAGCGCTTACGCAATTACCTGATATACAGCTTCAAAACGACTCTCAAATGCAACAAGCTACTGATTTCGGAGATTTAGTGGTCTCCCCACGACAAGACAATAACTTTGAGATAGACCATGTCACATACAATGAAGATAACTTGCGAGATTTGTCACCATCGATTTTATCCCAGTTTCAAGATGATCTTTCAGAAAATGAACTTGCAGAAAGAAATATATTAGATATTCCAAAGTTTTCAACTAGTACTCGTGGAAAGTTAGTTGACTATAGTTCCTCGTCCGAATCTACCATTGAAGATTCTCAACATCAAGAACAGCATCGTAGACAGCCCCTTTTGAGCATTCCGTACGACAGGAATTCTCAGTTTTTTTCACCTATTCCTTCCACCTCCGGTATAAATATGCACCCTCAACGACTGTTAGTTTGTTCTACGTCAGACGAGTCCGATCAAGAAGATTTTGATCAAAATATATTGAATTTCAGCCATGCACAATATCCTGCAAGAAAAATTAACATTTATACGTCGTCATCTGAGTCGGAACAAGAAAATATCAACCCACAGTCTAGAAAAAAATACAGTTCACTTGTTAAACGTGATCAGGAAAGATCTGAGGATTCTGATGATAACTTACCACTTTCTAAAATTAAAGGAACTCCAGGCACTTCAGGCGCTAAGACACCATTTCATAAACAAATTCCTACGCCAAATTTCGCAACAATAAAAAATAAACCAAGGCGTAAAGCTTTAAATTATATCGGGCAAAAAGTTACCAAAGACTTATTTGACGCTGCCAAAGAAAAAGGGTTACAAAAACAAAAGAAAAAACCAAAGAAAAAATCAATTCCTGTAGAAGGACAGCTAAAACAAAAAAAAAGTAACGGTAAATCTACAGAAGAAAAAAATGCTAAAAAACAGAAAAAAGTGGAGACTGAAACTGCTGAAAATGAAGTGTGGTTTTGTCAAGCTTGTGAGATGGACAGGGTTGCCGATATGCGTCAATGTAAACAGTGTTTGGCGTGGTACCATGAGGATTGCGTAGGTTTGACAAAGGAAGACACCGATATTTTCGTATACCCAATGTGTAACTAAAAAGTCTGAGCAATATAATTGGTCTTGGAAGAGTCTTCTCTTCTACCTGCAATTTTAAGGCTCAGACTTTTTTATTGTTGATTATGTTATTAGTTTAAGAGAAAATTAAAGATATTGTTAGTGAAAACTTACTGTTGATTACTATTCTGTTTTTGTTTCAGAATTTTTATTTTTGAATAAGTTTTTAAGCTATGTGTACGTACAGTATACCATTTTATTAAAAATTGTTTTCAATATACCTAATATGGCCCACAATTTAAAATAAATGACCTATTAGAGGATATTATAAGTATTACTTAGTTACGAACAAAGAAGTTGGATCTCAAAATATATGCCATTTTTAGTTTAAGTGTTGATTTTTTGTTTTAAAGCTATTCCAAGTTTCTATAGACATAAGAAGGCCCAATGTCATTTCTTTTTCAGATTAATTAATCTAAAACACTCAATATTAAATAAAACTGCATATTGAATTTAGTTTGTGAAAAAATAATTTTGCTGGTCTTAATATTACATAGATATTCCTTAATTCATAACGGGCTTTCTTGGGCTACTATGTTCCTAAGATGGCCGATTCACTATGTTTTAAAAAAACGATTTTTCTCTGTTGCGATGGTACAAAAAAAATATGTATTTATTTAAAATGTGTCATTAATAAACATGTTAGGTATATGTTTGAACCAGTGGTTTTCCTAATTGCTTTTTTTTAACAGTTTTACAGTGATTTAAAATTAAGTGGGCCTTATACGGCGCCTGTACCTTAGTAATGCTTATTTGTTGGGCAAAGGCAAAGAAAAATTATACTTACATATTATAAAAAACTACTAATGTGATAGAAAACGATGTCATTGTTTTTTTCCATAACACCAAATACAACTTTTAATTTAATACATAGGTATCTGCCATCTGCAACAAAATCTAACAAATTTAACGTATAAATAAAACTAACTTATCAAATAAAAACTATTATAAATTTAGCCTACCGCAACAGGGCAGCGTTCCCAGAAAGCTGAATGGCATTTTTTTTTTCGGACGGACTTATTTACTTATTTAACCCCGAGGCTTTTGCTACTTCACCGGGCATAAAGGCGAGCAGAGCTCCAGCCTAGATAAATATAATGAATGGCAATGGCTTGCCTTTTGTGCAAAGTAAACACCGGCACTCGGGGAACGTGTCGCATTAACTATTGTTCTTATATATTATTAAATTAGCTGTACTGAGCGGTTTCCCCCGCTCAGAACCCGTTCCCGTGGAAACTTTAACTTAAAATATAGCCTATGTCACTCACAAATGACGTAGCTTTGTATTAATAGCGATTTTTTTTTATTGGTTTACTAGATCCAGAAATTAACAATTACAACGTCTCAAACTCACAAACTTTACCTCTATAAAATATTAAGTATAAATAAAACTTAGAATTATTTCCTTGCGGATTGTCCTTTTTCCCACAAAAAAATTGGACGGGACGGTTTTATCATCAAGACCGGTGAGGGATCATACACGGGACCGACGAGCTAAACTCTCCGTGGTGGTTTTGTTAGCGGACCGAAGAGGTTTTTTTTTACTGTGATCCCACAAAATCTTTGGCCGCCTCCAAGCCTGTATGGGATTGAACGTATGTGTAAATATGTAAATATCCAACCTATTTAGGTATAACCTATACCATGTGTACATAGTCTTATTTTTTATATTATGTTAATATGTTAGACCGTAGCTAGGGAGATTATGAGTTTGTAGAGGAACAGTTGGTGGTTCCTCTACAAACTCATAAAGGTGTGGAGGAACACTTCCACAGAAAATGAAGATCTCTTTGCCGGGCGAGGTGGTATGTGGTGGTTGTTATTCAGATCTTGTATCTATTCGAATTGGCTTGCGAACTTCTATTGCGCGATACAGGTTAGTTGGAACTTTAGATACTAGATGGCGCTGCTGGTTGTCATGTGGCTTTTGGGCGGCTACTGTAGATGTCGCTACAAGTTCGATGCCAGGGTCGGTCAAAAATACTGTTTGTTATTAGAAACTATCTATCTAGAATATTGTAAGTACCAGCCCGAAGTCTAGCAGTTGAAGGTGTGTCTCGAAGAGCACGTTATACTCTCAGCCCTGCATCTATTCTCTCCGTCCGCGCGATATGACTACTTATGACTTCGAAAAACAGTCTTTTAAATTAGCCTCCTGTGTTAGGACACACTTTTGCACTGTTAATGCCCTGGGCATTATTTAAAAAAGGATTCCTCTGAGTTTCTAGCCAGTTCTTCTCACAGAGTTGCCACGTCTTTGAACTGGTGGTAGGAAAAGAAATGGACGCATCATAAGAATATGATTAAATTTTTTTAGAATAAATATATTATTGACTTTGACTATGTTTGGCCTCTATGACCGAAATCAGTTCGAAGAACTATATGTTTTGTATAGGCTACCATAGCTATGTGTAAACTGCCACGAATACTTCATTTATTACCTATTTGGCATAAGGCTTAGTGTTCGTATGTTTTATGACTCTGATAAGAGTTGCGGATAATTTTACGCCTTGAAGAAATTAGTATTTTTATAAGTTGGTTTGTAGGTTAGGTAACTTGTGTGTGTCTTAGGTACCTCTGTAGATTAGCTGTAACCATAAAAACTTGTGGGATCAATGTCGGGAAAACGTGCGAAATCTATTTTTATTAGGTTTCCGTAATCCACAAGGAACCCTTACAGTTTCGTCATGTCCCTCTGTCCTTCCGTCTATCCGTCCGTCTGTCCGTCCGTCCGTCTGGTCTCGTACTCCGCCGTTAAATCACCGATTGTCACGAAAATTGGTGGAGAGATGTTTATTGAAGATCCAAAACTTGGTTTTAAAAATTGAGGATTTTTTTATCCCCCATTCCCATACAACGAAAGGTGAATAAAAAAAAATCAACTAACCCCCTCGTGTAGGGTATCGTTGGAAAGGTCTTGAAATGCAACAAAAACTGCCTTGAAACTATGTAGATCAAACCCCCCAGTCTCGAGATAACCCAATACGAAGTTAAATTAGAGCGTCCCGCCCCATAACTATAAAAGTTAAAAATAATTCTGAAAAAATGTGATATATACCTCTCAGTACCGTACATACTTTTAACTAAAATTATAGCAGACTCGGTATCATAGATACTTAGTTATTTTTATACAACTCGACCAACTTTTTTTAGTTACAGTCGTCCTAACAAAATGTATAGAGTCGACCGCAAAGTAAAATTGAACTTGATTAATTAAAAAAAAAAATGCCATTTTAGATATGCATGGCTAAAGAACCTTTTCATGTGCGTGCCCGACACGCTCTCGTTTATCTTAGACTTTACCAGGTTTGAACGAATGCATCCTTAAGATCAACGGCCATAATATTAACAGTCAACATAACAAGATTTAAACTTTGGTCTGGTGAACTGTTGACTTACTAAGCTGCTGACATTCTAAAGTGTTGAGATTTTGAATCGTTGGTCTTACGGTGTGTATGTTTTAACTGCTGATATTATGGCTTTTGATATGAAGTATCAATTCCAGGTTTAAAGGACTATCCTCCGTTGTAAATCATGTCAAGTTGACTGTACCTATTCCGAAAATCTCTAGATAACGATATGAAATATCCTTAAGAATTGCCTAACTGATAAACACTGCTAGTTAGACAGGTAGACATAACTAGTATAAATCATATTCAGTTTTTGGAAATCTTTCAGGACATTGATATTTGTGATTAAATTCAGAACTAAAATGCTCGTAATTAATCAACACAACACAACACATCAACAGCTATACGTTCAGTTAGTTTATATAGTTCGCACGGTAAACATACACAAGATCGCCAATAAGACAAGTCGTGGGCCGCCGGGCTTACCATCTCGTCCAGCAAAGAAAATCTTAATTTTCTGTAGGTACAGGATACCAACCAGGGTTTCAGTCTACGAAACCTTAACAACGGAATGACTTAAACCAAGGCAAGAATAACATTATAATACCAACACAGTTCGTTTCACAGTTAGTTTGTTTGTAAAAGCTGGTAACCCAGTTATTGTTAGTTTTATGAGCTCATTGTTAAAGCGATTTTGAAAATTTACTAATACCTACGACCTCTTCGGGTTGGATAATGTGCTTTAGTAAACATATTAACTTATTATTTTATAACTTTATACTCGTCATACTCTTTAGCGTTATATATTAGTTACTATTACGGATAGTATAAATAACTCATTAGCTACTAAAATAATTACTAGAAAGGAATGTTATTCACAGTTTACAAGTAGTTAAATTACATGAATTTTCCACCCAAAGATTTAAATATGGTTTGTGCAAAAAAAGACATACAATAAATAGTCATAACATTTTTCTTACATGTAATGAAAATGACATGAAAACGTTTATTGATAATGTAGACGAATCGATCGTACTGATTATAAGTCAAATACAATAATAATAAGATACAAAAAAAAACTTGACTAATTAATTTGTATACATTTCAACAGTAATGTTATTAAATAGCATTTAAATCTACCAATGTGGCATGTGATAGTCGCGTATTATAAATATAATTAGAATCAACCAGCGCGGGCTGGGATTAGATTAGAAGCATAGAACGCGTCGCGAGTCTCGCCTTGCAACCTAAGGACGACCGGACCCTATCCTAGCTTCCTACGAGTCTTTGTCTACCTCCGTTGTTGTGACACCCGGAGAAGAAAGACTATAAGAAACTCCTAGATCATTCTTTTTGTCATCTTTTAAAGTCTTTGATTAACCATGTGTACATTTTTACAACTAAAAGTAAAAATTACAACTAAAAGTAGCTAATTTAGAGAACTCTTGTAGAACCAACCAACTCTTTTTTTCCAACAGACTTATTATGTAGTTAGCCACGAGACTCTGGCTACTTCACCATATTATAGGCAATCAGGGCTCCAGGCTTGCTCCTATCTCTAGAACTGCTAACCTAACTATAGGTAACAAGGTACAAGTAAAGCCTAAGTTCAAAACTTTACACGCAACTTTACAATCCTTTAACCTTGTAAGGACATTTACTACTTCACAGAGCAGAAATGCCTTCAAGTCTCCCGCCTTACCTAGGAGGAAATGTATGAGTCATCATTCTTCAATCCCCCCGCATCGACCGCCATAAGCCGAGGTCTAAGTCCCACAGGGGTCCCACAGTCCTGCCCTCCTGCCCTCCTGCTTAGTTTGTCGTTTTGAAAGAACTTATTAAGACTGAACAAGTTACTGCTTGCCTTTATGCCAAACTAATTCAAAACTATCAATGTTTTGAAGATATAAAAAACTGGAAAATAGCTGCAATAAAAGAAAAACTTAAGGAAAAGAAAAAGTTGACTAAGTATCTTCAAAAGGCTAAAACTTTTTTGAGACTAAGTTGCGAAGTGCAAAATTGCTCAGTGCCGCTGCTGATGATTAAGCGTTTTAAAGTTGTAACCATTAGTACTACAAGACGACGTCCATGAGGCTAATTACGTATTGATATAGATAGCTATGATTTCCATAAAAACATCTTAAATATGTTATATAAATTAAGTTAATGTAGCTTAAATAATACAGTACCTAACATTAACATACGATAAATTACAATAACCATACAGCAATAAATCCAGTTATATCGTCACGGTTTTATCTTCCTGTCTATCAACTAGACTTCACTAGAAGGCAGAAGGATTGATAAGCAGGCTGAAGTGTTCTTGAGCTTCAAGAGATAGGAGAGAAGCCTCGGAGGAGGTATGTGATCAGTGCCTTTTTTTTGTTGTCCGGGGGGAAATGCATTTACGCATTCCCACCACCGCTGCAGCGTAGTATGCTAAAAATACCACAAGAAGAGGCCCCTACACCACTAAAGCCCCCGGACACTCCTTCGATCCACCGTTGGCGGAGGCCGGTAATAAGCAATCCGACCCCCCATGTGATCACTGCCTGACTAACCCTTAGTCAATGCCTCCACAATGTGCCTGTGTTTGACAAGAATCGATTCTGATCTATATAGGCTACTTTGTATTCTTGATTTGGTATTATAATACCAAATATAAGGTAGAAGCATAGAAAGCCTTAATACAAACATAAGTAAACTGGAGTCTATTTCATCAAATGTTGAAATGAAATGAAATTATATATTATACTTGGAAACATAAGAGTCATTGTTGTCAAGTTGTAAGTGTGTTTAATCGCAATATTTATATCGATACGGAGCCGTGTCTAATGGAGTGAGCAGAGGTTTTTCTTAGAAAATGCAATCACCATCAGAAGCTATCGGTAAAATCCCATAAAGTAATACCTATATTAAATCAAAGTCTTGTGACGTGAATACCATCCGATGCCCTCGTAGACCCGAAGTCTGAGAGGCCCGCGAACTGTAAAGTAGAGCGACAGTTGCACAAAACTCCCCTAAAATACTAAAAGTCATAATCCCTCAATCTCATCGCCAGCGACCGCCCTGAGCCGAGGTCCAAGCCCCACAGGGGGCGCCCTCTTGCGCAGGTTGCTTAGTTTGTAGTTTTTAAACGATTTATTAAGGCTGGAGCTCTGCTCACCTTTATGCCCGGTAAAGTAGCAAAAGCCTCGTGGCTACCTACGTAGTTATGTCCAACCGAAAAATAAAAAACTTGTGACCGGAAGTTCTAACACTCTTCAGCTATCTCCAAAATCACCAAAACTATTTTTCTGCATGGTTAGGGCACATTTTTAAACATGATAGCTATCGGTTTCAAAATCTTCGAGAAATAGACACTTTACCAAAGCAGACCGAAGCCACAATGCAGGTAGTGTAAAAATAATTTTAAGCATTACCGCATTTCTTTCCCAACATCACGTTTTCCTGCTACGAATGATATGATGCTTTATATCCGAAAATATTGCAATTATTTCAAGAGTTCATGCTCTTTCGTCCAGAAACGAAAAACAATATCTATCACAGTCATTTACCAAGTTCCGTAGATACGAAAAACACACAATCAGAAAACTCACCGACTTTCAGCACACTATGGTTATCAAAAGAAGCAAACCGGAACCAATCACGACTGCTCACGTGTCCGGTGTCTGAATCACTTGGGTTTCTTTTGGCAATGGAATTGGGGTGTTCGGTGGTGATGGTATAATGACGCCAAACGACTCGAGCCGGGGCGAACAAACTTGCTAGCAGACCAGTTTGCTCAAACCGCTCGGGTAGTCCTGCTGTCATGTCACACAAGCGACGCAAGCGCATGCCTCACGACAACTGCTTCCAACGTAACGTTGTGTGCACAAGTGTTTTCCGAACCTATTGTAAGGAGTTTTCTACTATTACTTTATAACGTAGCAGTTGTGTTTTGTTTTAGACATTTTTTGATATTACTGCCCCGATAAATTACTTTGAGCCACCGATTTTTCTAGGCTTTATTTCGCCATTACCGAAAGGGCTTTAGTGAGTAATTGCAAACCACCTGACTTGTGCACCAATCGGGACAAATTTAACATCGTTCCACCTATTCCATCACCGAAGAAGAAGAAGAATTAGATCGTCAAATTATGTGGAAACCTGAAACCGAGGTTCCATTGTTTCCAAACCACGCAGCAGCGTCTCAATGACGACGGTCGGTGGTTTCAACCCACCAAATGGAATTACTTATTGATTTGGAATTAATCGCTCATTGTTACCAAACAGTTTGAGAATATTTCATTGACAATTATTTGGTGTTCCGAACAAAACCCCCCGGTGAAATTAAATGACCCCGGTAGCTTTGCAAATTAAGGGAAATACAGAGACTTTGCCAGAGGTTAGTAACTTAATGAATTGTCAATTTTTTTCTTTGACTTCCACTTGTAACCATCAGGCAGCGACCCACATACTGATCGAGCCTTTATCGAATGTTGATAAAACTTTAACTGCCGGGCCCTAGCGGATAAGCGTCCACCGTGAAATCGCCGCCTGCGCATAATTATGTTCACATATTGTGTCAAGTTATTGTGCAATGGGAATTTCAATTTGAGGTTTCGAATGTTTTTTCTTTGCTTCGACAATATTTGGGTATTGGAGTATGTATTAGATTGCTGTTTAATAACGTGTAGGAATGCATTTCAGGCAGGTTATATCAACAAAACAGATAGTACCTGACAGGTGAATGTCAGGCCTTCTATCTGATGGGTCTGGATTGGTCATGCGTGCCCGGCCCCCGCCAACGGCGGATCGAAGGAGTGTCCTGGAGGTTTTAGTGGTGTAGGGTCCTCTCCTCGTGGTATGAGTTTAGCAACTACGCTATGGAGAGGGCGAGTCCCACATATCCCACCGCCAGCGCACGAATTAAAACACACATTTTTTTATTATATTACTATTTGACAAATAAAATGAGAGGAAATCGCTTTGGATGGTATGGGCACGTTATGCGTAGGGATGACATGCATGTGACGAAAAGAATGCTGAATATGAAGATGGAGGGATATGTTAGAAGAGTGTGAAAGATGATATGTCTAAGAAAGTACTCGATACCTACTTGAAATTATCATTGTTTTTTTTTCACACTTTCCTGGTATGAGTGCCTACATATCGATGTATGGGGATCACTAACCTAGATACTAAAAATGTTTAAACAATGTATAAAATTATTAATCAAAGACTTTAAAAGATGACAAAAAGAATGATCTCGGAGTTTCTTATAGTCTTTCTTCTCCGAGTGTCACACCGTAGGTAGATAGAGAAAGACTCGTAGGAAGCTAGGATAGGGTCCGGTCGTCCTCGCAAGGCGAGGCTCGCGACGCGTTCTATGCTTCAGACCCGATCCCAGCCCGCGCTGGTTGATCTTAATTATATTTTATAATAAGCGATTAATTACGGACATGCCATAACAATATTAATAAATTTAATAACATTATTGTTGAAATGTAAACTAATTTATTAGTTAAGATTTTTTTTTTTTTTTTTCATTATCATTGTATTTGACTTATAATAAGTACGATCGATTCGTCTACATTATCAATAAACGTTTTCATTTTCATTTTCATTTTTCAAAGGCGTGAGTATGGAAGAGACGTCTTATAGGGAAAAATTGAAGAGGGTGACATATTGCGCTGACCCCAAATAATGGGAGCAGGACAGGAAGATGATGATGATGATGATTAGTAGCCTCTTTAAAGCACAAATCTCGACTGTCAATTCCCGACTAAGTTTCTTAATCTTAGTATTCTTATTTTAAAACTAACCACCACGTTCTAATATGTATAATATAATGGTACCCGAGTATTTCGTCCGGCTCTAAGTCAGGGCCCCGGGATATAAGGGCCCCGAAAGGCTCTTCAATAACATCTCTATAGTATCTAGATAGATGGGCCTTCTATCAAACGAGGCCCGTCTACATCTCGCAACATCCCTGATATGTAAACATACTATGGTAGGATTCTCGCCGGCGAGGACCGCGTTGCGCCCCTACCCCTGTCCTGTAATTGAGCGCCTGTAGTCGGTGCCTGTGATCACATCCTCTTTATATCTACCTTTTTTACTTCAGTGGCACCTTGGGTCGTGGTACTAAACCCCATAAGGGTGCCCTCAGGTGTGTGCCACTTAGATATAATGTGACCCCTTTTAATTTCTTCTTATAATAATAATAATAATTGGTTAATTGCAAAAAATGTCATAGGACAGACGGACGGACTACGCAGTCTGTAGATTTGTATGATTTGCTATTGCCTACCTATGCTACTACTGTTAGTTACCTAGTCGGATATTTTATAGAGTAAGTAAGAATTATCTGTTAGTTATGGTTTTTTTATATTAATTTATCTTCTTACATTGTAATTCTGAGAAGTACAAGTGTATGTAAATACCTAAGTGCTGAATAAAATTCATTATTTCATTATTATTATTTCATTACTACGCTTACTAAGGGATAATTATTATTCTTCAATCCTCAGATTAATACCTACATTTTTAATTTGGACGTCGTCGTGCATAATGTATGACGAGGAAGACCGAGAATCGTTGTTTTGAAAAAGTGTGACGTCATCTTTGCTGACGTCACATTCATCATGATGGTTCTCTATCGAGGGTTGTTGATCCATAGTAACAGCAAAACTCCATAATATGGTTTTCAAGTTTATTCCAGTAAATTGAGGAGCTCCGTACGGTCCGGCATCGGTCTGCCGGCCGTAATTTATACAAAACGAGCGGCTCACAAACAGTAAACAATTTAGTTTGATAATTTTAGAACTATGTGAACAGATAATTAATTCTACAAATATTTCAACGATTTACAAATCATAATTTGATACTGAATACTTATTTGTTATTCTAGTAATAATAATAAAAATGTTTATGAACATATTTGTGTTTCTATGAACTATTTAAAATCAAATCATGCATTGATTCACAATTTATTAATTTTGATGAGACGAGTACTTGTATTTTTGTGTTTATCATTAATGACGTGTTTTAGCTATGCTTATTTTATGTGGTTGCGCCGATAGAAAATATGTCAATATGTCAAATTTAAAATTTATTTCTCTGATATTTATATGTGATGATTGAAAAATGAGCCCTTAGACGGGACTAGGACATATAAATTAAAACAATTTAACTTTATTGCATTAAACTTGTTATTCATCTTTTTATTTTTGACATTACCCTTCTCATAATTAACAATTTAGTGGTTTTGATTTTTATACAGTTTTCGAATGATGTTTTTGTTAAATTCTCCTCGACAAAAGTATTTATTTTAGGTATTTCTTTCCCTAGTGCGGGAGTTGTCTCTGTAAATAAAAAAATAAAACTATGAAATATAATATTCTACAGACACATAAAATCTACAGCAAGTGTTAGTGGAGGTAGACGGCTGTTTTATCAGCGCGTGGAAACAAAACGCATGTTTGTGCGTAGAAATAATGTTCCACATTAATGTTTACAATAATAGGGTCAATAAAAAATCTCTAATAGATACTATAAAATATATAGGTTAAGTAACCAATGAAATAATGAAATTTATTCAGCACTTAGATATTTACATACACTTGTACTTGTCAAAATTACACTGTATAAGATTAAATCTGACAAAAGTATCACCTAAGTAGCTAAAAACATTGTTAAAATTATTTTAATTGCACCGGTGTCTCAGTGGTTACGGTATTTGCTTCTGAGACCTGGTGTTCTGGGTTCGATTCCCACCTGGGGCAATTATTTGTGCGAACCACAGATATTTGTTCTGAGTCTGGGCTTGCTTTGTGTCCGTGAATTAAGTGTTTGTAAAGTCCCCCGCGACACAGGGATAAATTTCCCTAGTGCGGGAGTTGTGTCATTTCTAAACACAAAAAAAAATCTTCCATCAGGATCTTATCTACAGAATTTTTGTCTGTCCGTCTACCGTGCAATAAATTAATGAAATAATATGTATTCAAAATACAGTTAAATGTTGTTATTAATACTTGCCCCATTTTTTTGATAACTTAAAATCACCATTGTACCGGTAAGGACAGCTTTTTTTTTCGGACGGACATATATAGTTAGCCCCGAAGCTTTTGCTACTTCACCGGGCGTAAAGGCGAGCAGAGCTCCAGCCTAGATAAATGGTTTAAACACTACAAACAAAGCAAGTCCCCTGTGGGACTTTGACCTCGGCTCAGGGCGGTCGCCGACGGGGAGATTGAGGGATTAAGTATGGATTTTAGTTATTTTTTTAGGGGAATTTTGTGCATCTGTCGCTCTACTTTACAGTTCGCGGGCCTTTCGGACTTCTGGTCTACGAGGGCATCGGTAGTTTCATAGCAAACTAAGGCGAGAAGGGAGGTAAGGACAGCATGTGCTATTAAATACATAGTAAGATACTAAGATTTAAAACTATATGTTGAATTATCAGCAACATTAACCAAACTCATTCTTACTTAAATTTATATATATGTACAAGGACTGAAAAGTCACACATGTTTACCAAATAAGACAGCCTAAATGTACATCGACAAAATTAGTTGCCGTTTAACAATTAGCAAAAGCAGGGGATAGGAGAATTGACATTGATAAGGGAGTAATAGGAGCACGCATGTGTCTTGAGAGAGAGTTTTATCTTGCTTAACAATTGCGGGCAGTCAATTTTGTAACGTAAGATTTAAAATAAATATAACCAACTACTTAAGTACTATCTTAGAGTGCAAATGCCTCTTTTTATAAGAGGATTTTTGTTGAGTTACCCTTTTAAGATACGCTCAGTGGCACACAAAACGTTTTATGATCCCGCGCTGATCTATATGTGTGACTTCCACAGGTAGTGACGTGTCCAAACAGTACTACAATATTCTAGCGAGCTTCGAACTGCAGCAGTGCGTAGTGCTACAACAGTTGTGTGATGGAGTGGAGTTTCTTTAACCAAATACTAAATACCTACAGTTATTAAGATCTCTCCTGACAAATATTGAAAAACGTTTTTTTATATATATTTGAATTCGTAGTTTTATTAGTAAGGAACTACTGCTCGTATAAGTCTATAACAAGTTTATAAATAGTAACGCCTGCTGATTGGCTAATAGCACTTCGAAGTAAGGCAAGTTTTACAAAAATAAAATCGTAGGCGTTAAACAAGTCTAGGGCCAATGGATGTAATGCATGCAATAGCAGTTCCCGGTGCCTCCATTATTAGCTTTTGCAGGAGCTGCCGGGAGGTTGTAGAAGGTAGGAAGGCAAACTCTCACCTCGTGGTATGATTAGGATATCATTGCTATGGGAGAGATATACCTTGCTGCTGTGGCAGGGGGGATACCTAATGCATTTTCCCCCGGAATTTAAAAAGGCGTAATAAGTACAATGTGCTCGGCACGACTGATTAGCGGTCATCCATCATACATGTGTGATATTGCATTTAGAAAAACGAGAGTGCATTTTGTGCATACGAACACACACGATGACTTTAAACTGTATAAGTAACGCTACTTGGACACAGGACAAGACTTTCCCAGCTCCTTTATAAGAGCGACGCGATGTTATCTAACCGAGACAATCCGTTTATTTAAACTTGATAAGATATTGCGAATCCTGTATAAACTTTACAAGGCGTTACGACTCCTGTATAAAATCGATTAGACGTTACAACCTATATCTAGACATGGCACAGAATAAATAATAGCACAAATATGGCGATGTCTTACTACATATCAAGAGCTCAGAAACATAACGTCGGATTTGACATTATACGTCAGAAACATTAGTCGTATCTGGTCGTATGTGCCTTTATCGTAAAATGACACATTCGACCAAATGGTTCTGAACTATAATAGTACTTGCGTCCTTATGCTTCTGAGGTCTAGAATCTAGATATATAAATTTGACAATGCGTTACGAAGCCTATGTAACTTAAACAAGGTGTCACGACGCCAATGTAATCCTGTCTAAGAGGCGCGGTCCCGACTATTTTAATTTGACAATATAACGCAGCGCCTTCCGAAATTTTACGAGACGCATGTATCTATAGATGAGAATTCTTTTGAATAATAATCATGACATTTAAATATGAAAGTAATGAGTGAGTTATTTTTAAATATATTAACGGATTCATTACTTTCTTATTTAAATGTCGCGAGGTATATAAAGTAAACGTTAAGGGTAGGTACCATCCAGTGGCGGACTTACACATTTGCCGCCAGTAGGCTATTTTTACCGCCCCCTACAGACCTTAAACTAGTTACCTATAGTTACCCATACCAAATTTTATTTTTGAAAGTATTTGGTATAAGGAAGGGGCGCTGCCCGCGGTGATTCATTCCAAAAGCTGACCAGCGGGTCAGATTCACGTTGAGACAGATGCACTCTTCAGACGTTGGAGTATTCTGTTCAATATTATATAGCCCACCTACTTAGTACTAAAAATACTACAATAACGTATTGTCCTCAAATGTTTAAATCTAGAAAATTTTAGACGTATACATTTTCTTTACCAGTAAGGAAAAAAATATGGACCAAATTTGCCGCCACCTAAAATCTGCCGCCATAGGCTCCAGCCTACTGAGCCTGCTGGTAAATCCGCCACTGGTACCATCGGTTAATGATGTTGAATAACCTATAATGGCCCGTGGTCTAGGTACATAGGTAGGCTATTGTTATAATTTAACGCCTATCAAAAATTAACCTATTTTCCTACCAATCAATAACAAAATCAATTAATTCACATCAAATTGTGTTTCATGAATCAATGTCGTAGAAATGTTACTTATTGTCCTTTTTATTTTAATATAAACGCATTTGACGTTAATTTCAAATATTTTATATTAATTATCGCTTTATTCTTGTCACCATTTTTTTTTCGTGTCTTTCCATTTATAACTTTTTACGGACACAAAAAAGCTAAGGATCGATCTTAGGTTATTTTTTAATACCAAATATAATATTGCATTCCAAACACATGTTAGGTATGTATGTAGTTAAGTACCTACGTACTTATTTATTGTTTTTAAAAAAAAAAATATTCATTGCCGTGTGGTTTCCGGCTTAGAATAGATCACCCCATGTCCTCCCATGGTTGTCATAAAAGGCGACTAAGGGACACATGGCTGATGGATGGGCAGCAGCATCTATTAGCTCAAGGTTTACATCCTACTGTGATCACCAATCTGTCTGCCAAGCGTGGTGATTATGGCAATATCCCTCAACGATCCTGTCTTGCCAAGGTATTTTAAGAGGAGGCCTATGTTCAGCAGTGGATGTAAACGGGCTGTTGAAGAAGAAGAAGATATGTACGTGTATAAATGAGATAAATAATAAAATAAATTATTTGTAGGAAAATTAAAAAAATCATAAGCAAAATAAGTTGTGTATATTAAATTTTAAAGGTACCTACATGTTATTATGTACCCATTTAGGCTCTACGTAGGCCTCTACAAAGACAAAGACTACAGATAGAAGAGTGCGGCTTGTGTACCACGCAGGTACCTGTAGAAGCTAGGTATGCGGATGCGCAGTGAATGAAAAAAAAAAGAAGCGTATGGACTCTCTGGTTAGACAATAAACAAGTTGTAAGTTCGATCATTTGATCAATTTAGAATAAGAACTGTTATTTTCTGTTTTAATTATACTTTTACAATATTTTGTGAGCATTTATTCATTGTGGTAGGTATGTAATCAAAAAGAATATAAAATTAAAACATTATAATTCGGGCACCTCGGTTTGCAGTGCGTTAAATTTATATGAAGGTAATAAAATATGACAGTTAAATACTAGGTTATTTTTAGATCTTAACTGTTAATTACTTGACGGGTAGGTAGACCTATAGAATTTTCATAACACATAGGTAGTTAGTACCTACATATTTAATATGTTTGTAATGTGTATTAAAGGTTGGTGCTATGAACACAAAAAGCTAATCATCACAACATAGGTACGAACTATTGCTCTTTGTTGCTAAAACTTCAAAAATACTAGACAATGCATTGTTATTCGTTAGCTTTCACTCTTTTTATGCTAACTTTACTAAAGAGCTACTACAAAGGACAATAATCTCCCGTAGGTGCTAAATATACCACGTTTGTTTAACGATAAAATTGAAGTATTTATCCTATAAAGGTCAGTGGGAGACTCAGTGACCAGTGACCACGACCAAAGACTGAGACAACGCGCGTTATCACTACGCTACACCTCTCCGCACAAAAATCTCGAACGGGAATACCGGATACCACCGCAGTCCGATGATAATATAACCGTCTCCTTCTCACTCATACGAAAAGTGCAACGAGCAGTACTCCGTCTCTCTCTAACAACCGCCAAGCGATACCGCACTATGCTTATAGTTAGAAATATGTAACTGAATAGTTTACTTTTGTGTGTAGTTTTGCCAAGTTGATGTCGCTCGGAATTAGAATCTCTGTTTCGTTGTAAGAAATGCGTGAAGTGTAGTAAAATTATTATAAACATTTTTTTGGATTGCAGTGTTAGTGTTTGTTTTTTCGTTTTATATGCGGAATGCGATCGGCCGTGCGATGGTGCGCTGTACACACATTTTTTAGATTCCAATAATGAATGAAAGTTGCTTGTTTTAAGTACAGATTATGTGCAGTGTTTCTAAAAAGTGACTTAATTGTGAAAATGATTAACAACGGATTTAGTTTAATTGACGTAAGTAATTTATTTATAAGTTAAAATTAATAGGTATTGTTTTGACTCATTTTCCTCTACAATTTCCTGGAAAAATAGTCAAATGTTTTTATTTTTACAGCTCAGGTAGTCGGGAAATTGGGAATGTTATTAATTATTTGAATAAATGGCACTGTTTCGTGTAGGTAATGATAATGTTGTTGTATCATGTAAAAAAAGAATTGGCACAGATCCATAACAAAACATTCAAATAATCATTTACTGCTTTGTTTATCATCTTTAGGAATAATTTATACCTAGGTAGGTACCTAATTCAGTTTGTTTATTACTTACTTAATGTAGGTAGGTAGGTACTAGTTGTTATTTCTATTAGGTATGTACATTATGAATAGATAATTATGGATATTTAAACAGGTATAATAAATAGTTTTATTAAGATTAACCTAGTTCGCAAAGGTACCTGCCTGCCTATTCACGTTTTATAATCGCATTGTAATCGGAGTGCATTAAAATTCTATTGAGTTATAACTGAGGAATTTTATAACATTACCATGAAATGAGATAAAGACAGACTACCTATCAACATTAAAGAAAAAATAATTAAGTAAGTAAAACAAAACAACTCACAAGGTACCTTTGCCTTTCTTGTTTATCGATTTATAGACATCTCAGGCCGTAGGTACCTATTATCCGGTACCCTCGTTGAACCGAAGTCTCAGAAGCTCGCGAAATGTAAAGAAGTGCCAGAGGCCAGAGCATTTCTCAATCCCCCCGCCAGCAAGTTGAAGTCCAAGTCCCACAGACCTATTGCGCAGGTTGCTTATTTTGAAGTTATTAAACCATTTAATCGTGATGTCTCGCTTGCCTTTGTTCCTTGTGGCTAACTAATTACATAATTAAATCCGTCCAAAATAAACAGAAATAAGTACCTACCTCAATCTGTTTCTCCCGGTCCTGTCGGTTAACGCATCCTACCGGAATTTGAGAGTACATTGAATATAATATGCAGATTGTCCGAAATAGATTTGGAGAACTATAGGCATAGGTAGTTAATTATCGATTTGAAATATAGATAGGTACCTACGCAAGTATCGATGCGCGACTCATTACATTCACCTGATTCACCCACTTAATTTGACTGTACCAGTAGTGGTTCAATTGTTTCGGCAATGGCTTCTAAGGCCTGGTGATCTGGGTTCGATTCGTACCCGGGAAAATTATTTGTTTGAACCACGAATAGTTGTTATGAGTCTGGTTGTGCTGTGTTCGTAAATTTTTTTTTTACCCGCGTTACTCTGCTCCATTGGTCGGAGCGTGTTGTTTTGTGGCCTATATGTTAATCCAGCGTATAACATATCCCGTTGCAAAATAGCAGCCAATTCCATTCGGAAGTTTTGGCGGGAAAGAGTAACAAACATCCATCCATCAATACTTACAAATTACGCGTTTATATATTATGATTGAATGAATGGATGATGGAATCAAGGCGGGCCTTAATATGGCTTGAGTAGGTATTAGCTGTGGACTTAGTACATGATAAGGGTAATCCAAACTAATATAAAACTCCCCTAAAATACTAAATGTCATAATCCCTCAATCTCATCGCCAGCGACCGCCCTGAGCCGAGGTCCAAGCACCACAGGGGGCGCCCTCTTGCGCAGGTTGCCTAGTAGTTTTTAAAACATTTATTAAGGATGGAGCTCTGTTCGCCTTTATGCCCGGTGAAGTAGCAAAAGCCTCGTGGTTATCTACGTAAGTAGGTCCATCTGAAAAAAAGGAGGGAGGCTATATTTATATTTAATTATGAAGTTCCCACGGGAACGGTTTCATCTACGTAACTACGTAGATGAAACCGCGCGCGGAAACTATAATGGTAATATGTTCTTTTAGATTATATTAGTATACATACACTACAGTCTTTCATAATGTAATCTTACAACAGTAGGTATAGTAATTGTACTGAGTGTACCGAATAATAGGTATGTAGGGTACCATCGGACCGGTGGCCGCTTTGCATCACAAAGTGCAGTGTAGTGTACACAATGTATTGTAATTAGAGCTAATTATAGAACTCACTTGTATTGTTATAAGCTAAACGTAAGGAAGAATGCTGGTTAAAATATTTCTAGAAGATTTATAAAATGCTACTGCTTACCGCCTACCAGTTTTCTAATCCTATTGACAATACGCTTAGAAAACTGGAAGGCAGTGACTTAAACCATCACTGCCGTGTCAGTCCGAAAGACTGTAAGTCGACTTACAGTATCTTAGCTTCATCATCAGCCCGTATAACGTCCACTGCTGAACATGGGCCACCTCCCGAGGGAGGGTATTTGCCATAGTCACCACGCTTGGCAGGCGGGTTGGTGACCGCAGTAATATGTTGTACCACACAAGGAAACGCTGCTGCCCGTTCCTTGATATACAATTATTATAGATGATGTTATAACAATCGGGACCAACGGCTTAACGTGCTTTCCAAAGCACGGAGGGTAGTCCCTCAACCAACCAGACAACATCCGTAGCGTAGCGGTATTTGGCTCGCTTTAAATCTCGGAGGTCGTGGGTTCGATCTCCACGCCGGACAAGTAAATCTTTGTGTAAATTCTAAGATTTCTTTCCAGGTCTGGTATCTTAGCTTAACAAGGTCCAAATCGTTTCTTGAAGTCGGTTTAGTTGGACCATTTTTTTATATGTAAGTATATTTTTTTGAGATAAGGTATGCTAAAAATACTGTATTACCTTCAAATTTAGGTTAAATCTATATTATAAAGGTAAAGAGTTTGTTTGTTTATTTGTTCGAACGCGCTCATCTCAGGAATTATCCAGGAGTCAGGAGTAACATAGGCTATATTTAATTATGTAGTTTCTACGGGAACTTCTAAAATTTTCCGCGTTTTGCTAAAATATAAATAAGTAAAAAGCCTAAGCCTTATAAAATTTGCCGACTTTCAGTCCTATCAACATCGTTCCAGGAGGTATTCCTCGAAGCGCTACCATTTTGAGGCGCTTCTAATGAGGCGCTCCTTTTTTATTCCTCGGAGTGCTCCTTTTAGAAGCGCTAAATTTCAAAGCCCGCCCAAGGTTTTCTTCAATTTTAATATTTTTAATTCCTATCGGGTGGCGCTTCTAAAAGGAGCGCTCCGAGGAATAAAAAAGGAGCACCTCATTAGAAGCGCCTCAAAATGGTAGCGCTTCGAGGAATACCTCAAATACTCGGACGTTAAAATACCGAGATAAGCCGGACTAAACAAACACAGACATACAGTAAAAAAAATGGTTTTGATATAAGTACCTACCTCGAATACATTGAAACGTAATTAGTAAAAACCTTTTATTTTTCCTTTACAAGCAGACAATTCATTTTATTTATTTGTTTATATTATTTAAATTAACGACATGTGTGAAACTTTGACCTCTCCTTTCAGTATTTCCTTGAATATCTGTCCATAAAATTAATTATATGATAATATAGGGTTTTTAGTGAGTTATTGCAAGTGCTCTTTTATTGTTACTTCGACGATTTCTTACTTCCTTAATATTGTTTTATTTTTATGTCTGATGTCTTTACGTTTGACGCATCTTTTGAATAAGAATGCCCGGATGAATCAAAGGTCTTTTACTAGAAATCTACTCTTCTGGAAAAATAACTCGCAATGTAATACTCGAAGGAAGACGCGCGGGCTCGCGAACGTTGGAAGGAGTGGAGGGAGGCCTTTGCCAAGGAGAGGGACAGCGCAAGCTAGTAAAAAAAAAAACCGGCCAAGTGCGAGTCGGACTCTCGCACGAAGGGTTCCGTGCTAGTTGCAACAGTGATAGATGTTAATAATAGTTGATTGAATGAAAGGTAAATTGTGGTTTCGGTTTATGACGTATTAAAAAAAAACTACTTACTTGACTTGATTGTTCAAACCAATTTTCGGTGGAAGTTTGCATGGTTATGTACATCATATATTTTTTTTAGTTTTATCATTCTCTTATTTTAGAAGTTACAGGGGGGGGGACACACATTATACCACTTTGGAAGTGTCTCTCGCGCAAACTATTCAGTTAAGAAAAAAATGACATTAGAAACCTCAATATCATTTTTGAAGTCCTATCCATAGATACCCCACACGTATGGGTTTGATGAAAAAAAATTTTTTGAGTTTCAGTTCTAAGTATGGGGAACCCCAATTTTTTTTGTTTTTTTTCTATTTTTGTGTGAAAATCTTAATGCGGTTCACAACATACATCTACTTGCCAAGTTTCAACATTATATTTCTTATAGTTTCGGAAAAAAGTGGCTGTGACATACGGACGGACAGACAGACAGACAGACAGACAGACAGACAGACAGACAGACAGACAGACATGACGAATCTATAAGGGTTCCGTTTTTTGCCATTTGGCTACGGAACCCTAAAAAATGTAATACTCAACGTGAAGTTATACTACTTCGAACTTCCATAAACTTGTCATAGTTGGTGATAGTGTCATGGACGCATCGTGAATTTGTGGGGCCCTGATCCAATACTACTTAGAGGCCTACCTAATTACTAAACTAATTGCCATTTTTAGAGTTCCGCACCTGAAGGTTAAAACGGGACCCTTTTACCAAGACTTCGCTATCTGTCTTTCACCAGGCTGTATCACAAGAACCGCGATAGCTAGACAGGTGAAATTTTCACAAATGATGAATGTCTGTTGCCGCCATAACAACCAATACTGAAATTGAAATAAAATAAATATTTCAGAAAGGCTCCCATACAACAGACTTTTTTACCCTTTTTAGGGTTCCGTAGCCAAATGGCAAAAACGGAACCCTTATAGATTCGTCATGTCTGTCTGTCTGTCTGTCTGTCCGTCCGTATGTCACAGCCACAATAATGTTGAAACTTGGCAAGTAGATGTATTTTGTGAACCGCATTAAGATTTTCACACAAAAATAGAAAAAAAACAATAAATTTTGGGGTTCCCCATACATAGAACTGAAACTCAAAAAATGTTTTTTCATCGAACCCATACGTGTGGGGTATCTATGAATAGGTCTTCAAAAATGATGTTGAGGTTTCTAATGTAATTTTTTTCTAAACTGAATAGTTTGCGCGAGAGACACTTCCAAAGTGGTAAAATGTGTGTCTCCCCCCTGTAACTTCTAAAATAAGAGAATGATAAATCTAAAAAAAATATATGATGTACATTACCATGTAAACTTCCACCGAAAATTGGTTTGAACGAGATCTTGTAAGTAGTTTTTTTTTAATACGTCAAAAATCGTAAACCGCAATTTAGCTTTCATTGAATCAACTCGAATATAAAAATATAAAATAACATTTCATTTCATAAACATACGCTTTTTTATTTATTCTTGATATCAAAAATAGGTACGCACTTGTAACTGAAACGGAACCCTTCGTGCGCGAGTCCGACTCGCACTTAACCGGTTTTTTTTTTGATTGATTTCAATAATTGCAACGTGTAGGCACTTAAAAATGGTACGGAATCCTGCGAGAGCGAGTTCGACTAGCACTTGTTAAAAAAAAGCGCGCATAAGGGATTTCAGGTTTGCCAACCTTTTGATTGGATTTTTTGAAATAGTAAAACGATTTTTTTATTCATAATATTGCCTACTTATTATTTGTGTGAAGTATCCACGGGGCCCTGGGCTGCAACCCAAAAAACAGTTAAGTAGGTAGATTACCCCCTGAATAGTGTGAAATCGCGTAAGAGACAGTGGCTAATACGGTGTATTATCGTCCGACATAACATTTTCTTTATTTGTGTAGTAAGGGCGAAATATGAATTTCCTATATTCGATCTTCAACCTTATTGACTATTGTAATTTACGCGGTACATAACTCACGTTATGCTTTTATGGTTCTTAAATACAAATTCAGATCAATGTCGATGTTAATCATTATGATCGTCCGACAAAAAGAAAGTTGGAAAAAACAAATTTAATTTTGATATAATCATGTCCAGGCGTGGCATGCCATGGCATAACGAATCAGCCGGTGGTATGCCGAAGCATGACCTGCCATGACGTGACACTTAACGACGAATATCAGTGTTTGGTTAATGGATAAATTGTTTCTAACTCGACTTTCTTCTAGTCAATTTTGGTTTCTATGGACTCGATATCAAATTCAAAAATAATTAAATCATGTTCTTATGATGCGTCTATTTATTTTCCTACCACCAGTTCAAAGACGTGGCAACTCTGAGAAGAACTGGCAAGAAACTCAGATGAATCCTTTTTTAAATAATAATAATATCATCATTTATTTTACAATATTGTTAAGCAGCAGTGTCATTCCAGAGCAAGTTACTCCCAAGCCATTATGTCATTTACATAATCTGATATTTTATAATGATGCCTTTTTACATAGTTTAGCTTTGATAGTGGCTTTAAATTTATTAACAGATAATTCTCTAATATGTGTGTTGAAAGATCTGCTTTGTGAATACTTTTCTTGTTTTATGGGTAAGTATTTCATCTGTCCTCGTCATACACGGTAGCGCTTTGAATGACTATAGACTGCGACGCGGGAACCGCCGTAGTTTCTGCACGATTGACATTTAAGCCCAAGGTCTGATCTTGTTTAAGATATAATGCCTTGCTGGTATATACTTTTAGATAAAATTAATGCTACATATGATTCAATTTCTTTAAGAAATGATAGGAGAAGCAATTTTCTTAAACTACCTTATTTACTTAATGACATTTTTATACTACTGTCTATTGACCAACATGGCTTTTGCTACTGCAACGAGCATAAAGGCGAGCAGAACTCTAGCTTAAATTAGTTGTTTAAGAAATTTCTTGCTTGTTGCTTCTGAGACCTGGTGTTCTGGGTTCGATTACCACCCGGTACAATTATTAGTGTGAACCACAATTAGTTGTTCTGAGTTTGGGTGTACTTTGTGTCCGTGAAATGAATGTTTGTAAAGTCCCCCGCGACACAGGGATTTTTGTCCCTAGAGCGGGAGCTGTATTTAAAAAAAAAAATTGCAAGAAAAGAAAAAGATTAGCAAGAAATACAAACTAAGCTATCTGCGAAAGATCCCTGCCGGACTTGGACCTCGGCTCAGGGCAGCCGCCGATTGAGGGATTATGACGTTCAGTTTTTCAGGGGAGTTTTGTGAAACAGTCCAGTAACGTAGGGCACGTTACAGTGTCGAGATCCTTTCGGACTTTGGAGTCTACGAGGGCATCGGAAAGGCACAAATAGCAAAGTAGTTACATTAAAAGTTAAGTAACTTATAAAAGTAACTTATTATACTTCTTTATTAAAGTAACTTATTGTGGTTTCCGGCTTAGAATAGACCACCCCATGTCCTCCCATGGGTGTCGTAAAAGGCGACTAAGGGACATATGGCTGATGGATGGGCAGCAGCATCTATTAGCTCAAGGTTGACATCTTACTGCGATCACCAATCCGTATGCCAAGCGTGGTGATTATGGAAATATCCCTCTACGATCCTGGCTTGCTAAGGTCTGTTAAGAGGAGGCCCATGTTCAGCAGTGGACGTCAACGGGCTGTTGATGATGATGATGATGAACTTATAAAACTATTCTTAATGTATGGCAGCATTGATCCGCAATTTTTTATCGGCTGTGCAGCACTCTCAAAAGTTGCAGCTAGATGGGCATACAATAAGTAGACCGTATTCTTTTTTTCTGAATAATTTGGCAGATTAAATAATGAGAACGTGTCGCAATAACGAGACAAAGTTCTTCTAAAAATAGTTTCTTTTACAACCCTACCTCGGCATCTAGGAATAATCACCAACATAATACGGCATTAACCCATTTTAGCTGTTTTAACATCTCACAATTGCACGAAGATTATCTTATTTAAGAGACGCACTGGCTGAGTCGGGAGGATGTCGCGACGGAAGCGCCGGCCGCGACCTTCAGGTTAGACATGGCTTGTAGTGGTCAGCATTTATATGTACATTAAACATTGATTCTTGTATCTAGACCCCAGAAACATAAGAACGGATGTACTATATACTTCAGATACATTTGGTCGTAAGTGCCAGTCTACAATATAGGCACTTTTTTTTTTTTTCGCTTTTTCTTACGTTGGCCTCGAGCTTTTGCTACTTCACCGGGCATAAAGGCAAGCAGAGCTCCAGCCTAAATAAATGGTTTAAAAAACTACAAACTAAGCAATCTGCGCAAGAGGGCGCCCCCTGTGGGGCTTGGACCTCGGCTCAGGGCGGTCGCTGGCGATGAGATTGAGGGATTATCTCAATAAAGGCACATACGAATGAATTCTGACGTATTATGGCTCACCCGACCTTCTGCTTCTGAACTCTAGATATTGTAAAGAGGATAACTGTTTGATCTATGTCAGCCATGACACACGTTGTTGTTGAACATGGGCCTCCTCTTAACAGAACAAAAGAAACCAGGGTCGTTGAGGGATATTGCCTTAATTGCCACGCTTGGCAGGCGGAATGGAGACCGCGCTAAGATGGTGAGTAACCTTATGCTGATAGATGCTGCTGCCGATCCGTCAGTTGTATGTCTCGTTAGTCGCCTCTTAGGACACACGGGAAGACATGGGTGGCCTATTCTAAGCCGGACATGATCAGCTCTATTAGGCTGATCATGTCCGGCAGAATCAATTATAATACATGCCATTTATAATTACAATAATTATTTAAATATAACTAACTTTCTCTTAAAGAAAATAGTCGACAAGATAAGATGATTAGATGGGAATCAAAGCTGAAATCACTTGAACAATAACTGTACTGAATTTTCAAAGTTTGAGTCATTTTAAAATAGCAACACAACACATTTTAATGAAATAACTGTTTGCTAAATTAATATTAGCAAACAGTTATTTCATTAAAATGTATGAACATTTAATCTAGATATTATTATCTATGTATGATTCTTATTTCTTCAATTAAAGTAACAATCACTGATCTCTGAGCTTAGTAGGTCGTCATTCGAGCCCCAAAAGAAAGCCCTGTTGTTGAACAAGTTGCAGATAGATGGGCATACAATAAGTAGGTACAGATTAATCGCAAAACATCAAAACTGTTGCTTTTAATGGGACTAATCCCACCCACACACAATCCCACTTCTGCAACTCCTCTAAGCCAGGATCAACAGTGGCACACACAGGAAGTGGCAATGAGCACCGAGGCTCACCAAGTCCCGGGAAAAAGTTAAACTGCCTTGGGACCCACAACGAATTGAATCTGACAGTGAATAGGAGGAGTTAGAAAGACTCCTTTCAAAATATATGATTAACTTTTTCTTCTGAGATACTACTCCCACCCTGGATGGAAAGTTAGGCATCCCCATCACCGCAGTTCGTAGGACTCTTAGATTCGAGGAAAACTACCCCAAGAAACCACCCAGGTGCTCTTAAAAAACCTGTACAAGCAACAGAATATCGTGCAATAACACATCAATTTAAAATACTCTAAACACCCACAAAAACATATCAACATATCCTCATCAACAATTCCGAACTAATTAACAAAAGGTAACAATGTATTATAATAACAATAGAGCATCATAATTAGTAGCACTCACTCACTCAGTCACACATCAATGACGTCACGGTCACTATATGGTCTAAATATAACACCGGATGACACACCGACTGTCTGCGTGATATTGCCTTGGGAGACATCACAACAAACTGATTTGTTAATTTTGTTATACATAGTGAAAACAAACAAGGTTGTCTTCCGAGCGTTGGTCTTGGCACTGTATGAGATGTTAGCACTCGTAAAATGTATTTAAAGTTGTTCTGAGAATTTTATATAATTATATATAGGTAACGTTTATCTGCCACCAAGAAGTTATGTGTGGCTAATGGTTACACAGTTTCTAAGGACCATCAGTAGTGGACTGGAGCCTACACTAGGGAAACCTTGTATGTCAGGACTCCAGGACACTCACCCCCGGCTTACAATTACTTGTGTGTGTGTGTGTGTGTGTGTGTGTGTGTGTGTGTTCTAATAATGTAATCTAATATTTCAACGTATCAAAGTATTTATTTATAATAACTCTTCGTTTGCAAAGGAAGGAAACTGCTTTATTTATATATTTAATAGCTGCTGTCCGCGACTTCCGCGTAAAATAAGGATTTTATAAGCAGCTACTAGTTTTCTGCGTGCGGTTTCACCCACGAAGCTCCCGTTCCCGTGGAAACTTTATAATTAATTATAAGTCATCTGGGGATAGAATATATATTTTCTCTTCATAATATTAGTATAGATCTTATAATGAAAAGCCCATCTAAATCGGTACTACACTTTTGGAGGTTAGGCGGAATATAAAGTATTCACAAAAATGTCAAATACGCTCCAATCGTTACTCAGATTAGCAGGAAAAAACAGATACACAGACATGGTTTCTATTGAATTCTGTTTTTTTTCATTTGCACATACCTGTTTACTTACATTAATATGCATTCAATAAAAAAAAACTGTTATTTTCCATTACGTACATACACTTTATATAAAGAACTCTACATTTGCAAAGGAAGGAAATTGCTTTATGTATTTTACAAAAACAACAAAAAAAGTAGCTAGTTATCTACCAGTTAGTTTGAAGATTCATTTTCCTTGGTACCCGATGTTGTACCAAAAGCCTCGTGGCTAACTACAGATATTTCTATATTCCTTCCTCTTAAAATAAAACCAGCCAATAAAAAAACAGTTACTTTGTATTAGTGTAATTGCAGCTCAAACTTCATATGTCAATTCAAATTCCATAACTTAAAAGAGACTGTAGATTAAGTCCTTTTTGCTTAACTACTTATACTTCCAAAGGGCTTTTAGATCTCTTTACAATGAAGCTGTATAGATATTTAGTTTTATACATACATACATACATAAGGTCACGCCTGTTTCCCAGCGGGGTAGGCAGAGACAATGGACCTCCATTTGCTCCTCCATTTATTTGTATATGTTTAACTAGCGACCCACCCGGCTTCGCACGGGTGCAATGCTGATGTGTCATACATATAAAACTTCCTCTTGAATCACTCTATCTATTAAAAAGAAAACCGCATCAAAATTTAAAGATCTAAGCAAACATAGGGACGGACAGACAGCGGCAAGCGACTTTGTTTTATAGTCATGAAGTGATAGATATGGAAGGAGCTATGCTCGACATTTACCGACGTTGTCGAATCGAAAATAAAAGATCCGCAAGAGAACGTCTCAACGGCAAGCTGAAATGGCAATGGCTAGAGTGGAGACCACGGACTGGCAAGCGCAGCGTGGACGATAGCCTGTACGATGGATCGATGACCTCATAAAGGTCGCAAGGAGTCAGTGGATGCAGGCCGCTAGCAATCATTCCCGCTGGAAGTTGCTGCCGCTGAATGTTCAGCTTTTTTTTTCGGACGGACATATGTAGTTAGCCCCGAGGCTTTTGCTACTTCACCGGGCATAAAAGCGAGCAGAGCTCCAGCCTAGATAAATGGTTTAAACACTACTCACTCAGGGCGGTCTCTGACGGGCATATTGTGGGATTTTTGCTTTTAGTTTTTTTTAGGGGAGTTTTGTGCAACTGTCGCTCTACTTTACGGTTCGCGGGCCTCTCGGACTTTGGGTCTACGAGGGCCTCGGAAGGTTCTTAGCAAACTTAGGCTCGGGAGGGCGAGTCTATGTTCAGCAGTGGACGACAACATGCTGATATGAATAGGCATATTTCATCTACGGCTACTAAGTGTTACACGTTATCTATTTTTATTGACGAAGCTTCCTTATCGCCATCTGTTCGCTCGATTTAGTTTACACATGGCGGCGCACCATTACATCATGTATATACTTTGTACTATAATTAGGGTTACCAGTTAGATCGATTGTGTAAAGTAGAGGGACAGTTGCACGGAATCCCCTTAAAACTAAATGTCATCATTCCTCAGTCCTTGCAATAACCTTCCGATGCCCTCGTGGACCCAAAGTCCAAAAGGCCCACGAACTGTTAAGTAGAGCGACAGTTGTACAAACAAACATTCACTTAAAAAATTAAAAGCCATAATCTCGACGTTAGCGACCGCCCTGAGCCGAAGTCCAAGTCCCATAGCGGATGCCCTCTTTGTAGTTTTTAAACCATTTATCTAGGCTGGAGCTCAGCTCGCCTTAGTGCTCGGTGAAGTAGCAAAAGCCTCGGGGCTAAGTATATAAATGACCGTCCGAAAAAAATATTCCTCAATCCCCCCGCCATAGACCGCACTGAGTCAAAGTCAAGTCCAAACAGGAGACACTCTCTTGCGCAGGTTGCTGTGGTTGTATTTTTAAAACCATTTCAAAGGCTTGAACCCTGGTCGCCTTTATTTAATAGCAAAAGCCTAGTGGCTATTATGTCCGTCCGAAAAAAGTTCGATTGTGAGATACATAATGGATTGCTAATTTACAGGGTTATTGGAAATGTGACGTATTCCTGTTAGGATGTCATAGATAAGGTCAAAAACAACAGATTTTGTCATATAATAGTGTGCGCTAAACTAAATGGTTTCTGAGGTATAGTTATGAGAATCGGATCCAACGGTTTAACGTGCTTTCTGAGGCACAGACGGTCACCGCCACGTACCCCGAGGAGACGGTCTACTGACTTAATCGCCCCGGGTGCCGGAAATTAATTTTTAATTTTACACAAACTTTTCTTCAGCTTCAGCAACCTATTGAGATTGTTAATATTGTATTAGCTTAATGCTAATAAACGTCTGATTTATCTTCTATCTATACATCTCGCCAACCCTGATTGCAAATAGCACATGGCGGGTATAAAATATTTATTTATTAAACTTTATGCACAGAACGTGTACATTGGCGGACTTAATCCCAGAAGCATTCCAGTCTACCTTTGGGTGATGCAGAGATATTTTGGTAGGTTTTTATATACTTGCCACCTATAAAATTTACTGGGGTACCACTTTGTCACTCATGGAGGGAGGTACCACTGCAGACTACTGTAATCACTCTACAAAAAAATCATTTTGGAAGTTAAGACTTGTTAAATTGTTACAAGTGTACAAAAGGTGTGAGTATGGATAATGGAAGAGAATAGGGAAAAATGGAAGAGGAGATGCGCCTCTGACCTTAAATGATGGGAGCAGGGCAATAAAATAATGATGAAATTGTGTCATAATTTCCCAAACAAAAGAAAGTTCAGTTGTGACAAGGACAATTTTAAAGGCAGACAATACTCTACGACTAATAAATCACATACGACTTAATGACATTTGTAATAGCAATCCTGCGCCCGCGCATCAAATGTCAATTAATTTGTTCGCTCGCGGCTGACACTCGTTACCCTTTGTAACATCATCATTGAATTAGCTGCGTGTTATGTCATTATGATGTTTGTACCCTATTAACTATACAGCTATAAATTGTCTCGACTAATATACAAACTACAGATTATTATTTATTGATAAGCTTTTAAGCCCTGAAATTAATATGATATTAATTTTATTCGATACAAAATTCCTACACCGGGCCTATTTTTTTTTTAGTATTATCGATATAGTCCGGATTCGTTCGTACAACCTAGATTATCTTTTATTTCAAGGCACTAAAGCTCATTTTGTCATGTAAATTATCATTGGCGTCTCCTTAAGGCGCTGTACTTAGTCAAAATAGGCTTCACAAAACAGTTTTTTAGCCAAATGTTTACATTTCGGAGCAGCTAAAAAAATATATGTTAATCTTGATCATATTTATGGGGGGACCATTGTGTTCAAAACACGTTTTCGGTAAATTTTCTCGATAAAAAATAAACATAAAATAACCATTTAAATTGAAATTGTAGCAATTGTAACTGTATTATTTATAAACAAATCTTGATAATATTAATAACAGTGATGTAATATATAATAATAAAGGGAACTGCTGTTTTTATTTATCGATTGGAATAAGATATTTGCAAGGATTAATGTATTAAATAACTCGAACGAGTCGAACGAAACGTTGCGCCATCGCGGCGTCTCTTCGCTTCTCTTTCATTTCTACGCGGAGCAACAGTGACAAAACTAATACGTAAAAGTCGTCTATGCACCGCGCCTTAAGGGCACGTGTCTTTTTTAAATATCAATGTTACGTTTCGATAGTTATACTCTGGCAAAGCGCCCTGTCAATTAATTAGCAACGATGAACCAAACACGGTTTATTAAATCTGTGATAAGGCCTGTTAGTGTTCTATATGGATCCCAGGGGGATCGGGGCGTTGGACTATGTCAAAGACTGATGAGAGTATACTGCATGTAGCTTAGATGAGAATCATTATCAGATAGATTTGTAACCGAAAATGGATAAAGTTAGAAATTAGCACATATTATAGGAAGTTTGAAAGTGGGGTCATTAACAGAAAAGGTATAATCCAACCGTTTGGTTTGCTATGGACATGTGATGAGGAAGGAAACAAAGCATATGTTAAGAATAGTGATGAATATAAATGTTGACGACTCCATCACTCAACAGATGAGAAGGAAGGAAAGAAGAAAGAGGGCGACCAAAGAAAAGATGGGTGGATTGTGTAAAAATGAATGAAAAATGAGTGATTTAAGAGATGACGGCTTGAACTTACTTTGGTTCTCTTCCATTCTCCACTGCCAAGTGGAGAATGGACAGCATATTGCCATAGTAACTATTTTTTTATCTGTGATATTGCCCCGACCCCAAGTCACTTGGGATAAGGGCAGGAGGGAGAAGATTTTATTTAAGCAGGTATTAGTCTATCGTCAAGTATGCAAAGGTGCTTTACCAGGGAGGATTATGTTTTTATTATTAGAGATTGTAATGTTTCGCACACCTATTTCCTACTTTACATTAGGAAACTCAAACTAAAGTTACACAGTAATTACACATAATGCCCGCGTTACCGTCTCTTATTATCTTTTTTAAAATACCTATTACTAGCAGAGTTTTTGCACACTATATTAATATTCTTGTTAGCCCCTCGTGCTAAGCTAAATTGCTTGTGTTACGAGTGGGTTCACGTCGGTAGTGCAAAGGGTTGGGATCGAACAGGCGAATACATGATCGCAAATCCGACGGCCTAGCCATTGGGCTATGGCCGCTTTAAATTCTCTTCCGCTAGTGACTCTTCTATTACCACGCTTCTATTTATTTGACTGCGATAGAGATAACTCATCAGTTAAGCAGCTCATCAAATAAAAAGCTCTTGTTAAAATAGTCTCGTTTCTTCGTACAACTGATGTATCGAGCTGTCAATTAATTCGCTGCGCGTGCGCCCCTCGCCCGACGCAACGGGCAAGTAACCACCTAACCACATCGCTTAGATTAGATTATAACATTGATTCAATGTAGTGGGACACTGAATCATAATTCTATATACTACGCTATATACATATATACAAGGGTTCTTCTTATTGTTCTAAGTTTACTGAACTTATTACCTATCGCGAACAGAAAGTAGTCAGCATGCAAGTGCGAAATAGCAATAAGCGATTATGGAGCTTTGTTTTTGGATGGACATATTCATATGCAGTTAGCCATGAGGCTTTTGCTACTTCTCCGGGCATAAAGGCGCATCGCTGGAGGGGAGATTGTGACTTTTAGTTTTATAGGGAAGTTTTGTGCAACTTTTGGACTTCGGCAGAAATTAACATAGAATTAGAGCTTGGGAGAGGCTGTTAACAGAGTTTAATTACTTCTTCATATATCATCGTTTTTTATAGGTATGAAAGAGACGTCTAATAGGGGAAAATGGAAGAGGATGACTTATTGCGCCGACCCCAAATAATGGGAGCAGGGCAGGAAGATGATAAACTCATCGTTTTTTCATTGTCATCTGAATGATGTTATTTATACCAGACAAACGATTTATATCAAAGGTATTTGAAAAGTACATTTACAAACAGTTAGCTAACTTCATTGAAAAGAATAACGTACTGTGTGAAGAACAAAAAGGATTTAGGCAGCATAGAACCATCGATATGGCAATTTATGACTTTTTGTTTCCGATTATTAGAAATGTAGATAAACGACTTCGCATATGTGCAGTATTCTGTGATATGACGCAGGCATTTGATTATATCCATTATAATACGTTATTAAATAAGTTGGCAGCCTACGGTATAAGAGGCAACGTGCTCGAGTTAATGAAATCATATTTAGAAAATAGAACACAGATAACCGAAATTAGTCGCATCAATGTAATTAATAGGCATGAAGAGATATCTCGATCCCGTGAACGTAAAATTACATTTGGTGTTCCACAGGGAAGCGTTGTGGGTCCGTTTGGATTTATTTTATATGTTAATGATATGCCCACTTCCATTGAACATCCCTTAACTATGTTTGCTGATGATAGTACCATTACGATCCCATGTAGAAATGTAAATACATATGAAACGGACATAAATAATACTATTGACAATTTAATTAAATGGCTAGATAAAAATAATTTGAATATAAATTTAAGTAAGACTAAAATAATGCACTTTAGACAACGTATGCCTTGTGTGCCTAACCTTCACATACATTACAAAAATGACGATATTGATGAAGTAACTGATATCAAATTTTTAGGTTTACAAATAGACTGCAGTTTAAACTGGAAAGCACATATCGACATGTTGTGTAAAAAATTGAGTTCATCTGCATTTGCTTTACATAGATTATCCTCGATAGTAGACACGAAAACACTTCTTGCGGCATACTACGGTATAGCTGAATCGCACCTACGCTACGGTGTCATTTTCTGGGCGAACTCAACCGATAAAGAAATAGCATTTAAGGCTCAAAAAAGATGTCTCCGTTCAATGTTTAAATTAAAAACCACCGACAGTTGCAGGCCATATTTCAAGCAGTACAACATATTGACACTTCCCTGTATCTATGTTCTTGAAGCGGCTATGTTTGTGAAGAACAATCCACATCGTTTTGAACGTTTGTCCGATTTATACCCAAGAAATAGACGTGACAATTCAAAATTAATTAATGTACCGTGTCAAACTACTATGATGCGCAAAAGTATTTATTGCATGGCCCCAGTAGTTTACAATAAATTGCCGAGTGCTTGGAAAGATTTGAAAACGGTGCAACTCAAAAGTAGACTTCGCAAATTATTAATAGATAAAGCATACTACAGTGTAAATGAGTTTTTAACGGACAAATTTTGTTAAACTACCTCGAATTTTTAATTAATTGATTATTTATTTACCGTTTAGAATCGTAATGTTTGTTTGTTTATTTATCTTCGGACCAAGATTTTTATTTTTATTATTTAATTTTATATCTTATTTAGACTGTTACCGACAATTTTAAATTTTTAAGAATGTTATATTATTTATGTATAATGTAAAAATTAAGTTGATATTTTAATGAAAATTTGATATTTTATAATTTTATGTAATTTGAATGACATAATATATTTAATATAGTAATAATTAAGTCGACATTTTAATGAAATTTGTAATTTAATAATTTTATTTGGTGAGAATGACATAATTAATTTAATGTATCAATAAGAATTTAAATTTTAACAATTTTATATACCTAAAAAAATGTTTGCATGCCGAACGGTGAAATATGGCAGAACTCTGATGTATCTAAATCTACTACCTTTTATGTATTACCCATATTTGCAAATAAATGCTATTCTATTCTATTCTATTCTATTCTATATTATTAGCGACCCGCCCCCACGCACGGGTGTAATGCTGATACACCCGTGCGAATGCGTATTATACATTATGTAATCAGCCTTCCTTTAGAATCACTCCATCTATTTAAAAAAACCGCATCAAAATCTGTTGCGTAGTTTTAAAGATCTAAGCATACATAGGGACGGACAGACAGCGGCCAGCGACTTTGTTTTATACTATGTAGTGATTATAAAGAATTTAAATATTTGCTGCCTAAGGGAAATTATGATTGGAATAGGTAATTCGTTTTTTCATATGCCAACAATATTTTTTTGCAATGTTCTCTGTGAAAGATATTTCAATATATTACTACTCACTAGTAGCCTAGTAGTAAGTAAACGATATAAAGAAACCGGATTGGGGTAGTGGTATTGGTCAATATTACGAGTGAAAGGCGCGGTTTAAAATAGAATTTGAACGCTAATTTCAACTTCACTCTCAGTCGGCTCGTTGGTCTAGGGGTATGATTTTCGCTTAGGGTGCGAGAGGTCCCGGGTTCAAATCCCGGACGAGCCCAAATTTCCTTTTTGTTTTTTTTTATTAATCTTTGTTACTTTTTATTACGTTTTTAGTTTTTTTGTTTACGTATGTCATTATAGTTTATTTTATTTTTCTTCATCTTTTAAGGCAATAAAATTATATCGATACGTTTTATTAGATTATATACAACTAGCTTCCCGCGCGCGGTTTCACCCGCGTAACCCCCGTTCCCGTGGGAATTTCATAATTAAATATAGTGACATAGGCGTCACTCTCCATCCCTTCAACTATCTCCACTTAAAAAATCACGTCAATTCGTCGCTCCGTTTTGCCGTGATAGACGGACTAACAAACAGACACACATACGCTTTCCCATTTATAATATTATAAGTAATAATGGTAATAAGTTAGATTTATATAATCACTACATAGTATAAAAAGGCTTATGTTTAACTTACCATCAGATATAGTAACATATAACAGAAAAAAATTGAAAATGATCATCAAAATTAAACCCGCATTTTAATGTAAAATTGTTACCAAAGTTTTAACATTTCGCTATCGTATTTAGGCAAAATGACTCCAAATAAATCATTGTTAACCCAAAAGTAGTAAATGATCACCAAAAGTAAGTACCTAAATGTTTTACTAATGTACTATTCGGTTCTGGCACTCGCCGGCCGCTGCCGCGGCACCGCTCGCTTCGCTCGCTCGGCTCGTGCGTTGTATGGCCGCAGCTCTAACCTAACCTAACCGATTGTCATTTTTCATTGATTTTATTAAGGTAGAAATAGCGCAATAATTTGCTCGCTAAGATTTGGTGACATTTGGTGTTCGAATACAATTTGAAGTGCAGTCGTGACTAAAATAGCTAGTACTATTATAATTTTAGACTTTATTTTTCTGGTGTCAAGTATATATTTTTGCTGGTCATTATATTTTATCCCGTATAAAAATTCGCTTGCCGCTGTCTGCTGCTTAGATCTTTAAAACTACGCAACAGATTTTTATGCGGTTTTTTTTAATAGATAGAGTGATTCAGGAGGCTAGTTTATATGTATGATACATCAGCATTGCACTCGTGCGAAGCCCGGGCAGGTCGCTTGTTGTTATACAGTAAAAGCTCTCTATTCGCGGGGTATACGTTCCGTAAATATACCGCGAATACAGAAACCGTGAATATGGAATGGTAATTTATATGGGATTATAGGGGATACGTTCCTAGGAGACAGTAGATGGATCAATTTTCATTAAAAAATGTCACGTTTCCAGTGTTTGTTCCACATGCACTGGAAACGTGACTTTCCAAAGCGTAAATGATCAAAGCATATCTATTTCCACTTAAAGCTGTAATACAGATATTTTTCGTGTCGAAACACTTATTTTTAGTCGACATTATAAAGCACAGTACATCTAATATGTGGCAGCATTAAACAAAAACTTAAGGCGTAGTCGTAATATCACTATAATCTTCATTTCTTAGTCCAGTTACCGACACGTTTATAAAGGAACCCGAATCCTTTCTATTAATATATGTATGTATGTAGTGATGTACCGATTAGTTCCGCGAATATGGGATTTTTTTGCCGCGAATACAGGAATTCGGTCGCAATTTTTTAATCCGCGAATAGTGAAAACGCGAATGAAGGAAGCGCGAATAAGGAGCTTTTACTGTATAATTTAATATTGCTCGTACCTGCCACTCCTGTGTACATTAGTTACTTTGATCTTTACTTTATTTTTACCATGATTATGAAACATTCTTCATTTATGTATGTATCTATATAGAAATGAACTACTAACACCGAAATATTTTATTTTATCGGACCACTAGTTCCTGATATTAGTGCGTTTAAATAATTCTGTGTGCTTTTTGTATCGAAAATGATAATGTATTTCTTATTGTTAAGTTATAATAGGTTTAAGACTAGAATTTGCGGTGTGATTACCGGCTTAGAATAGACCACCCCATGTCTTCCCATGGGTGTCGTAAAAGGCGACTAAGGGACATATGGCTGATGGATGGGCAGCAGCATCTATTAGCTCAACATTTGCATCTTACTGCGATCACCAATCCGTCTGCCAAGCGTGGTGATTATGGCAATATCCCTCTACGATCCTGGCTTGCCAAGGTCTGTTAAGAGGAGGCCCATGTTCAGCAGTGGTCGTCAACGGCCTGTTGATGATGATGATGAAGACTAGAATTCATTAAGAGCTGATAAGTACGAAGTGTAGTTGCATCACTTTTAGTCTGTACATTAAATATGTTAACAAATCACTTTTGTTTTCGTTATTTTACGTTTTTACTTTATGCTGACTTTTTATATTTTAGCTGCGCTCATGTTTTAAAACCTCAACCTCCGTCGCGTAGCGGTATTTGGCTCGCTTTAAATCTCGGAGGTAGTGGGTTCGATCCCCGCGCCGGACAAGAAATGTTCGTGTAAATTCTTATTCTCTTTCCGGGTCGAGTTGGTTGAAGGACTATCCTCCGTGCCTCGGAAAGCACGTTAAGCCGTTGGTCCCGATTGTTATAACATCATCTATAATAATCGTATATTAAGGAACGGGCAGCAGAGCGTGGTGACTATGGCAAATACCCTCCCACGGTAGGAGGCCCATATTCAGCAGTGGAAGTTATACGGGCTGATGATGATGATGAGTTTTAAAAATGCGTACCTAAGTACGTAGTTACGCCATTTTGCTCACTCTTTTCATTCATGTGTGATTGCGGCCTAGGTATTATAGGCACATATTTTATTATTATGCACGCACTACGTAGGATGTATTTCTTTAAAGCAATTTATGTGATTTTCGAAACAATAATTACCGAAATTCTAGTATTAATATACTGTGGTCTATAGATTCTATTCCACTTACACAACACACCATAATATTATCAAGACGGTAAAAAAATTCACCTAGTATATAAGTTTAATGTACAAAGATAGTTCATAGATAGTATACCTACACATAGTACACGAAGCCAACAAGTTTGTACACAAGTGCAAACAGGGCTTAATTATGCTAATGAGTCCCTTACACCGAGATGTGAGTGAACCTCGGTGAACTAGGTTATATATTCACTTAAGTATATTTGTATTAGGGTTGCCACCCGTACTATATTATATAGTATCATACTATATTTCAGTCAAATGTACCATAGCGTGGTATACAAAAAGTAATAGGTATATTTTTTTGCAAAATTCACCCCATTTATAAATTTAGTCTGCACCCTCAGCGCGGCATATGAAAACAAAGAAAAATAAATAAACAATAGGTGGAGGCCTAAAAGAAAAAAAAGGTCGTTGAGCGACTCATTAAGAGGGGCCTCCGTAATCTTAATCAGGCACTGTATGGATCATACACGTGGAAAAATATTTAAAATAAATGTGTACATTTTTTTTCCTGTATTTCCTAAAAGTACTCTACATTTAGCAACTTTTTGTAAAAAGTACTATGTAAAACAAAAAAAAGGTGGCATCCCTAATATGTATGTTCTTTTCTCTTTCTAGAGCTCAGAAGCATAAGGACGTATGTACTATTATCTTCAGAAGCATTTAGTCGTAAGTGCCGGTTCACGATAAAGGCACATACGATGAATGTTTCTGACGTATAATGGCACATCCGACCTTACGCTTCTGAGCTCTAGATTTATTTTCTGGGCACTATGAGATATTTAGCAGAGTACTAGCTTGCCGTGCGGTTTCCCACGTATTTCCCGGTCTCATGGTAACTTCACCATAAAATATAGCCTTAGATGTTACTCCTGGATAATATAGCTTTCTATCGGTCTAGAAGTTACGAAACCTATTCAATTCAAACAAGAAATAGTCAAATCTATACTTCTATATACTTACTAATATATCAAACTGAAGAATTTGTTTGTTTATCGCTACCTCAGGAACTACTGGTCCGATAGCCTATTTAACGAGGAAGGCTATGAGATTCACACGGGAACGAAGGCTATGCGAATGAAACCGCGGTATGCTTATATTAGCATAGACAAGAGGATTTTCATAAAAAAAAAAAATTACATTTAAAAAGATGTGATTAAATTTCCTCATGGGCCTCCTCCTCAAGAAGGAATTCTTGGGGAGCAGGCCAATGAGGCCCATGTTCAGCAGTTAACGTTATACGGGCTGATGATGATGATGATAAGTTATTAAATATGGCGAGGTTCCTACTAGGGTCGTGGTAGGTTGACGTGCAGTGTGCATATAATTATAGCGCAATTGTTTTCCAGTAATATGATAATGGAGGTCAAGGCATGATGCTTATGATGACGAATCGCGAAAATAACTGCGCGCGTTTAACTACTACTGCCATCAAAATTTTCTTTATTCATATAGACACGTTTAAAATATTTTAAATCAAGTTCTTATGATGCATCCCTTTTTTTCCTACCACCAGTTCGGACGTGGCAACTCTGAGAAGAACTGGCAACAAAACTCAGAGCAATCCTTTTTTGTTTTTAATAAATGTTGTAGCACAATATCATTATTAAACACTATTGTTTCAGAGCAATTCACTCCCAAGCAGTTTTGTCATTGACATCATCAGAAATTTTATAATAAGCGTCTCTTTGACATATCGTTTAAACTTGTTTGAATTAGAAAGGTCTCTTACATTATTAGGAAGTTTGTTGTAGAAGTGTAAACACTGCCCTATATAAGAATCGCTAATTTTGTGGAGACGTGTAGCATGTAAAACGAGATTATGCTTAGTTCTAGTATTAACATTATGAGTGTTAAATACACAATAGCGATATTTAGGGTTCCGCGCCCAAAGAGCCCTAATGGGACCCTACCCTATTACTCTTGACTTTGATTCGACTCCGCTGTCGTCCACCCCTCAATCCCCCCCCCCGCCAGCGACCGTTCTGAGCCGAGGTCCAAGTCCCAAAGTGGGACTCTTGCGCAAGTTGCTAAGTTTGTAGTTTTTAATGCCCGGTTGAGTAGCAAAATACTAGTGGGTAACTATATAGGTAATGTCCTTCCGAAATAAAAAAAACAGGTCACCAGGATGTATCTCATGAACCGTGTTAGCTAGACAGTTGATTTTCTTGAAGATGATGTATTTCTGTTGCTGCTTTAATGACAAATACTAAAAACATAATAAAATTCATATTTAAGGGGACCATACGACAAAAGTGATTTCATTTGCCGTTTTTAGCTCGTTTTTAATAATGGCAACAGGTAGACGCTTCAAATGATTCCTTATTACAAAATCTTATAATAATATATAATTCTCCTATTGTAAAAATCGGCCGAGTTTGTCTTTTCTTAAGTGTTACCTGTTGTTACGTTATGACGTTGTATTTGTTATCTCATTTGACTATTTTGTTGAACTTTCAAGATACCTAAATATTTAAATCTATACTATATTATAAAGAAAACCTTAAAGTTAATTCAGTAACTTACCGTTTGTGAATTGTTTGTGCGGCAGTAGGGGATTCCCGCCGCCTACCGCCCTAGGCTCGGCCTTGGGGAGTGGGGAACATGGGCCCCGCTCCCTTCGAGGCTGACCCATGAGGAGTAGGGACGCCTCTACACTCCGGGCGTCCCTATAATTGGGCAAATGGGCCATTGTAAGTGTGGCCCTGGAGATCCCGCGGTACCATATTGGCCGCGGGTGCCGTCGGGGGGCCGGATTGCTCATGCGTACCCGACCCCCGCCAACGGCGGATCGAAGGAGTGTCCGGGAGGTTTTAGTGGTGTAGGGTCCTCTCCTCGTGGTATGACTTTAGCATACTACGCTATGGAGAGGGCGAGTCCCACATATCCCACCGCCAGCGCGCGAATACGCTGCAGCGGTGGTGGGAACGCGTCAATGCATTTCCTCGCGGACAACCAAAAAAAAAAAAAAGGCAGTAGGAGATTATCTCGGGACATACTACACCACACTATTTGTGAGTGTCAAAGGCTATTTTAAGTTAGTCTATTAATTATAGATTACATTTTGATTATATAACATCAGATAGGATAGCATCTATCCTATCTGATGTTATATAATCAAAATGTAATCTACTATTAAACAATATAAGTTGATATTATAAAGTTGTTTTGTTTGCGAACCCGTTTACTTTAGGAGCTTACTGGTCTGAATTTTAAAATTTGTTCAGCATTAGAAAGCTACGTGATTTAGGAATATAGGCCCTATTTATTGCAACAACGAAATCTTTCCTCTTTAAGAAGTATAGATAAGAACATTTCATATGACTAAGATATGTAATGACGTAATTAACTACGATATTCATTTTCAATCAGCGATCTGTCTCATGTCATATAAGCTTAATAGTCAGTAAATTTGTATCATAATCAGTGTCACATCACATGTCTGTCCGTTTGTATAGATATCGTAAGTTAAATATTGGTAAATTTGCCTCTCGCGATTTGAATCACTGTGTAGAGTGATTTTATGCGTGTTGAAAGGTTGAAACCAATGTCGGCTACTCGGTCGGGATACTCGACAAGCGCATGCGTCCCCTGTGCGCTAAATTCGACATCTTGTTAACACCTCGTGCTGAGCTAAAATGTTTGTGTTAAAAGTGGTTTCACGTCGATAGTGCATCAATGGATGGAGGTCAAACCAGCGACTACATGATCGCAAGTCCGAAGCCCTAGCCACTAGAGTTGCTTTTACGCTGGCTGTGCAAAAGGCTGTGTTCCCTGGTGGATTATCACCAGGGAAAGTCAAAGTCAAAAGTCAAAAATTCTTTATTCATATAGACACATTTTAAATATTTTAAATGGCTTATGTTTAACTTACCATCAGATATAGTAAAAATGATCACCAAAATTAAACCCGCATTTTAATGTAAAATTGTAACCAATGTTTTAACATTTCGCTATCGTATTTAAGCAAAATGACTCCAAATAAATCATTGTTAACCCAAAAGTAGTAAATGATCACCAAAAGTAGTAAATGAACACCAAAAGTACCTAAATGTTTTACTAATTTACTATTCGGTTCTGGCACTCGCCGGCCGCTGCCGCGGCACCGCTCGCTTCGCTCGCTCGGCTCGTGCGTTTTATGGCCGCAGCTCTAACCTAACCTAACCGATTGTCATTTTTCATTGATTTTATTAAGGTAGAAATAGCGCAATAATTTGCTCGCTAAGATTTGGTGATCATTAACTACATTTGGTGATCATTAACTACATTTGGTGTTCGAATACAATTTGAAGTGCAGTCGTGACTAAAATAGCTAGTACTATTACAATTTTAGACTTTATTTTTCTGGTGTCAAGTATATATTTTTGGTGGTCATTATATTTTATCCCATTTTAAATCATGTTCTTATGATGCGTCCCATTCTTTTACTAAACTACCACCACACACAGCAGGAACACAGCCTTTTAGGGTTCCGTATTCCACAAGGAACCGTTTCGTCATACCCGTCCGTTTGTCCGTCCGGGCTCGTACCGAATTTCATGAAAACTGGTGTATATTGAAATTTAAATGATTTAAAAACTACAAACGAAGCAACCTGCTTCATATAAGCAAACAGGGATCTAGCCTTATTAAATCCTGGCTACTTGAGCACATTATTTATATAACAACTAATAATATATAGCTGAAGAGTTAGTTTGCTTGCACGCGCTAATCTTAGGAATTACTGATCCGATTTGAAAAGTTCATTTATCGAGGAAGGCTATTTTATCACGGGGAAGGCTATTTTATTATAAAGTGCGCGCGCGGGAAGATAGTTGTAAAAACATAGCTATCAAATTACATGACGTCATTCGCTATTCATCAAACAAAAAACACATTGACGTGTACCCGGCCATTGACCCGCCACGTGGTTTGTGCTTAACTTTTTTAAGGTCACTAAAGAAACGGTTGTATTATATAATAAAGTTACTGTGTTTTAACGAAACGTGTTATTCAAATGACTCTAATCCGGTTTTGATGTTCTGTTAGGTATTCAATTATTGTGATAAGTGTAACGTCATTGTTTGAAAACTTGTTCTTTTTGTGGGTATGTAGGATTTTTTTTTCTGATTGACTTACGTAGATAGCCACTAGGCTTTTGCTAATTCACCGGCATAAAGGCGAGCAGAGCTCCAGCCTTAATAAATGGTTTAAAAACTACAAACTCAGCGACCTGTGCAAGAGGGCGCTTTCTGTGGGGCTTGGACCTCGGCTCAGGGCGGTCGCTGGCGATGAGATTGAGGGATATGACATTTTGTATATTAGGGGTTTTGTGCCGAGGTATTCCTCGAAGCGCTACCATTTTGAGCTGCTCCTAATGAGGCGCTCCTTTTTTATTCCTCGGAGCGCTCCTTTTAGTAGCGCCTCCCGATAATTCTTTAAAATATTAAAATTTTATACCTTGAAGCCACCATCATCATCTAAGTTGCTTAACTTTTGGTATAATTTATTACGTTTACTTCTTGGAATTCCCTATTTTTAAATGTGGGTGGGCTTTAAGGTTTTCTTCAATTTTAATATTATTAATTACTATCGGGAGACGCTACTAAAAGGAGCGCTTCGAGGAATACCTCTTTGTGCCAAATTATTTTATTTATATACGGGCACCTCTTGTTCTAATGGGTGGCAAAACGGATAGAAGTCAGGTCATTATATTATATTTATATAGGATATTTTTTCAGTAATTTCCTCTCAAGCAATCACTTGTGAAATGCTTCAGCGAGTTGTATTATGCTGCTTGGTGAACGTCAGCTGCCGCTCCTGCAGCGGCGGCATCTCAACCACGTAAAAACAAAAATGTTTTCAAGCATTTCCTAGCATGGTAGCCAACTAGCCAGGTAGACAACCTCCGTAGCGTAGCGGTAATTGGCTCGCTTTCTATCTCGGGGGTCGTGGGTTCGATCCCCACACCGGACAAGAAATCTTTGTGTAAATTCTAAGATTTCTTTCAGGGTCTGTTTGGTTGAGGGACTACCCTCCGTGCCTCGGAAAGCACGTTAAGCCGTTGGTCCCGATTGTTATAACATCATCTATAACAAACGAACCAGGGAACGGGCAGCAGCGTTTCCCCTGTGTATCAACATAACACTGCGGTCACCAATCCGCCTGCCAAGCGTGGAGACTATGGCAAAGACCCTCCCTCGGGAGGAGGCCCATGTTCAGCAGTGGACGTGATACGGGCTGATGATGAGCCAACTAGCCAGACACGAGTGCCGATCGCTTTAAATACAGCTCACGGATTTTCCACCGTACTAGAAGGCTACTTAAGTTTTTCATCATCATCAACAGCCCGTTTACGTCCACTGCTGAACATGGGCCTCCTCTTAACAGACCTTGGCAAGCCAGGATCGTAGAGGGATATTGCCATAATCACCACGCTTGGCAGACGGCTTGGTGATCGCAGTAAGATGTAAATCTTGAGCTAATGGATGCTGCTGCCCATCCATCAGCCATATGTCCCTTAGTCGCCTTTTACGACACCCATGGGAAGACATGGGGGTCTATTCTAAGCCGGAAACCACACGGCACTTAAGTTTTTATTTATTCAAAATTGCATGTTAACTATCACCAGACACATTACCTTCGAATCAAAAAGAAATCATTTATATTCTAATAAAATAAATTTTCTTTATAAATTTTAAATATTTAAACATACTATAAGACATAGTCGCTTCTGCTGTCTGTGTATGCATGTATCTTTAAAACTACGCAACGGATTTTGATTCCTTTTTAGGGTTCCGTAGCCAAATGGCAAAAAACGGAAACCTTATAGATTCGTCATGTCTGTCTGTCTGTCTGTCCGTCCGTATGTCACAGCCACTTTTTTCCGAAACTATAAGAACTATAATGTTGAAACTTGGTAAGTAGATGTATTTTGTGAACCGCATTAAGTTTTTCACACAAAAATAGAAAAAAAAACAATAAATTTTAGGGTTCCCCATACATAAACTGAAACTCTTTTTTTTTTTCATCGAACACGTATGGGACCTGTGGGGTTTCTATGGATAGGTCTTCAAAAATGATGTTGAGGTTCCTAATGTCATTTTTTTCTAAACTGAATAGTTTGCGCGAGAGACACTTCCAAAGTGATAAAATGTGTCCCCCCCCGTAACTTCTAAAATAAGAGAATGATAAAACTAAAAAAAATATATGATGTACATTGCTATGCAAACTTCCACCGAAAATTGGTTTGAACGAGATCTAGTAAGTAGTTCTTTTTTTAATACGTCATAAGTAGTAAATATAAAAATTAAAAAAAAAAAACCTTCTAATTTCATAAACATACGCTTTTTTATTGGCAATTGGCACTTGAAATTGGTACGGAACCCTTCGTGTGCGAGTCAGACTCGCACTTGGCCGGTTTTTTAATATTAGAGTGATTCAAGAGTAAGGTTTATGCGTATAAGTACTACATCAGCATTGCACCCGTGTGAAATCGGATCGCTAGATAATTCGTTGGAAATACCGATACTACCGGAGAGAGATCTGTCTCAAAACCAACAGCTTCACGTGCTCCAAGGAACATCATACTTCAGACATAATAGCTTTCTTATCGGTTATTGATTCTGTTCAAGTACAGAATAAATACTGAGTACTCATATCGCCATTTTCCGCCAGTTCATTGAACTGGGAGTGCTCATAATTGGCCACCGCTGCGCTAATAATCTTACTATTTACGATCATTGATCCGTTTCGGCTGGGGTGGCTAATTTATAGCCCAAAAGAATATGTCAATGCTTAACCTGCAACTGCAATTATGGACAATCCGCCCATCATATTCTTTGGCTGTGCTCCCAAAAAATGTGATGGGCGGATTGTTTTGACAACAGGAGCGTACAATTCTGCTTGACAGCTTGAGAATTTCCTCAGAAGTTGTTATCTTGTAGCGACCGAAGAGAATTGCCGTTATTTTAGACGTTGTTTGCCATACTTACCTAATGAAATCAAAAGTAACTGCTCACGTGTAGGCCCCGTAGTCTCTCCTCTGTGGTGCTTTACAACTAGCCTCTCTAGTTGTAAATTTCCTCTTATAGACTACTTTATGCCTTTCTAGTTTTATTTCCTTTGAGTCATATAGATGCAAAGGCAGCAACATCCCATAAATAATTATGGGATGTTGCTGCCTTTGCGGGTCCCGAGGTAATTTCATTCTTTTTTGGAACCGGGACTTGCTGCTCATTGCCATTTCCAGCGTGTGTCACTGTGGATCCTGGTTTAGGTGTTACAGTAGTGGGTACTTAAAGTCAAATAGGGGATTAGTACCATAAAAAAACAAAAGAATAAGTAGGCAATTCTTTTGGAAGACCCATATAAGAAATGAGACCCACATATGTCTTTCATTCTATTTTTTAGCGGTCATTCATCATCTGCGAAATATTCAACTGTCTGTCTATCGTGGTTTATGAGATACAGCTATGTGATCAGACAGACATGTAAAAAAAAGAAAATTATTACAAGGAAACTTACCATCTTACGTATATATTTTAATATTGTAAAATAGGTATAATAAATTATTGAAATTCGCATGCTAATTTCTAAGTTAAGATCTGAAATGTACCTACTACAATTCTGCAAATAAACATTCATTCATATACGAAAGTTTGATTTGCGTTTAGTCAAGCGCAAATCAAAATCAAGCGCAATCAAAAATGTTGTCTATTTTTAAAATCTTACTCAAATACCTACTCATGACTTTAGCAAAACAAAGTAAGTTATTATGATATTTTTATTATACATCAAAACTTATTATTTGACTATAAATTCTATTTTGATAATGTTATCGCACTGTTTAAATACAGATAAACATATTTTGCTCACAACTAAACGAGACAAGGCATTCTATTTTGAGCTCGCGTTGATATCTCTCGACAAATATTAAGATTTCAAGGATTTTCTACGTGTTGGCTACAATCTCAGTTATAATTACTTATAATATATATATATATATATTTATATATATCTCTTAGTGATGTAATTAGCAAGTAAATAGAGGAATTAAAAAGGAAATGTATGTAGGTAACTACGTAATAACAAGGTGATTTCTCGAATTTATTTTTGGTAAATAGAACGCCGTTTCCGGACAGTGGCTTTTTAGTTTATTAAAGCTGACCGAAGGCGAGGCGAGGCGCCTAAACACGAGGCGTTTGATACTTGACCTCGCATAAAGGCAAGAAGTGCTCCAGCCTTATGAATGGTTTCAAAACTATAGACTAAGCAACTTCACGGCGCCCCTTTGTGGGCTTTGGACAATGCCAATCTAGGACAATGCCTCCCTAAGGCTAATTTGTTGATAATTTCAGTAATTAAAACAAACAAACAAAAAACTACTACTAAGAGAACTTTTCAACCCCTTTTCATCCTCTTGGGGGATGAAAAGGGGGTCGCTGGCGGGGAGATTGAGGAATGACATTATATTATATTTTATGGGACTGAGGAGAGTTTTGTGCGACTCGGGGGGGGGGGGGGGAATTATACTAGGTATCGGAAACAAAAATCATTGAGTTAAGTCTTAAACTATGTATATATACAGGGTGTCCCAAAAGATTACGTAGCTGGGAAGGGGGGTGATAGGGATGGTCACAAGGGTCACCAGAAAAATATAAAAAAATCCCTCTGGGTGTTTAAAAAAATAAATGGCATTTTTTAAAAGACTAAAAATTTTGACTAACTGTACCTACAAATATGGCTGTATTTAAAAAAAATGCTGTTATGTAATCTTCAATAACAACAAGGTCATCAACATCAACATCAAAAATAACAAGGTGTAAAATTTTAAGTTTTTAAAAAAATGCCATTTTTTTTTAAATACCCAGAGCGGATTTTTTTTTATTTTTCTAGTGACCATTGTGTCCACCCCTGTCACCCCCTTTCCCAGCTACTTAACCTTTTGGGACACCCTGTATATAGAGAGAGGAGATAATAGAAACCATAGGGTAATCTATTGGCCCAGCTGTACTCAATCCGATCCACCTGTTTCTTATTACGCGATAGGTATGCGACGCTAGCGATCATCGCGAACCAGACATACTTCCACTGCTATACTCTAGAACTGTGGTCGTCAAACTGCGGCCCGCGAGTTTTTTTTTATTCCTGTAAATGACCCCTATCCACCAGATGTACTAATACTACAGTAGATATGTACTGTACTATTATACTCTTATGCTAATGGCCCTTAACACGCACATGAACATAACATTTTTATTTAAACTTTAGTCAATTATGTTATTTGGCTGTTGTGTCATACATACTTCCACTGCTATACTCTAGAACTGTGGTCGTCAATCTGCGGCCCGCGAGTTTTTTTTTATTCCTGTCAAATGATCTACTAATACTACAGTAGATATGTACTGTACTACTATACTCTTATGCTAATGGCCCTTAACACGCACATGAACATAACATTTTTATTTAAACTTTAGTCAATTATGTTATTTGGCTGTTGTGTCATACATACTTCCACTGCTATACTCTAGAACTGTGGTCGTCAATCTGCGGCCCGCGAGTTTTTTTTTATTCCTGTCAAATGATCTACTAATACTACAGTAGATAATTATGTACTGTACTACTATACTCTTATGCTAATGGCCCTTAACACGCACAGGAACATAACATTTTTATTTAAACTTTAGTCAATTATGTTATTTGGCTCTAGTGGAGCAGCGTATTGAGCGTTCTAACGCTATGCTCTAACGCCTAACGGTTTTTATATTACAGCCGCAGCCCGCGATATACATTATAATAGAATACATTTTTGTTGACCCTAAATTCTTTTTCGTCCGTGTAATGTATTATGGCATATCTTACGCATGGGACGTCTCTGAAAAAATACGCAGTGCGTTAGTCCCCATACCGGAGAGAGCCTGCCTTAATAATGTTAATATTAAGAACTTATGTACTAACACTAGACTAAGACTGACAGACTAAATAAATTTGAACATAATGAAATATTATATGCATTGTAAATTTTCTTAAGTGTAGTACTTAAGTGCTGAATTAATATCGTTTTTCTCGTTTACCCACTAAAACCCCTCGAGTTCTCCTTCATTCCGATAATGAGGGTCCTAGGAACCCTTTCAGCTTCTGAGATACCTTATGTTATATATGTGGCCCTTGAGCAAAAAAGTTTGACGACCACTGGTCTAGATAATATTATTTTAATACATCAGGATTATTGTAATGCAGCTCACGACACAGAATGCTTGGCATGCGAGTCGCAATATCTCAATATTACAATCCAATCGATGCGCTATTAAATTATACTTTTAATAGCATCCTGTACGTATTTTGGAAAGGAAATATGCCCGATAGATTAGCATAGATTAAAATAGACCACCCCATATATCTTCCAACCTTCCAATGCCCTCGCAAACCCGAAGTTGGACAAAATTCTCCTACAAATCTATTGTCATTATTCCTCAATCCCCCCGCCAGCGAACACCCTGAGTCGAGGTCCAAGTCACAGAGGGCGCACTCTTGCGCAGGTTGCTTAGTTTTTTGTATTTAAAGCATTGATTGAGGCTGGAGCTCTGCTCGCCTTTATGTCCGGTGAAGTAGCAAAAGCCTCCTGGCTAACTACATAACTACATAATTTCAGTCCGAAAAAAAAAGCCATACCTTCCTGTGGGTATCGTTAAAAGCGACTAAGAGACATAAAACTAATCGATGGGCAGCAGCTTCTATCAGCTCAAATATACTCTCATATTACTGCTCACCAATCCGCTTGCCGAGCGTGGTGATTACGGCAATATTCTCCGACGACTCTAGCTTGCCAAGGTCTGTTCTGGAGGCCCATGTTCAGCAGTGGACGTAATGATAAAGTGAAGTAAACAAAGTTAAAACACAAGATTACGGTTCAGCATACACTTAGCCAAGTATGTAATGTATGTACATATATGTATGTATGTATATAACTACGTAGTAAGTCAGTTAAGTAGCAGTTATAAATAGCGGCGACTATTGATGCATGGCTTATAGATTTACGAGTTATTGGTTTGAGGCACTTGAGTTACTCCTTATTATATCGGAATTCGACTTAACTCCTAGCTTAAATCTTTTTTTTTTTTTTGTATTAAAGATTACTATCAGAGTTTTGCAGTCTACTAGTATTCTTGTTAACCCCTCGTGCTAAGCTACAATGCTTGTGTTACGAGTCGGTTCACGTCGGTAGTGCAATGGGTGGGGTTTGAACCGGGGACCTCAAGATCACAAGTCCGAAGCCCTAGCCATTGGTCTACGGCCGCTTTCTAAAGTAATTAGTACAAGTTACCATTTTGGAGATAAGGATAAATACATGGACAAACAAATAAACAGTTTTTTTTAAATTGTGTTTTTATAAAAACATGTTTATATTTTAAATATTTGATGTTGTATTTGAATTTGAATACTGTAACGAAGATAAATAACTACACTCTTCCGTACGTTTTGTGCCGTACATTTCGGGCCATGACTATGTTTATTTTTTATATTAAAGAATCACAGGTATTTGAATAAATGTGTAATTACCCAACTAGCACACTAGTGGAAATAGCAGCCTATTTTGCAACTTTTAACTGTACAGTAGCACTTTAGGGGTTCAGAAAGTGGTTTTAAGTTCTATTATTGCTTACGTAACTGCTCATAGCTGTAAATATCACTAGGGGTGGCAGAAGCTGAACCAAATGCCACGCTAGGCTTTATAAGAGTTCATTTTACCACCCATTTGCTGTCTATAGCTTTAAAAGAGAGTTAAAACTTGTATGTTAAAGCTTAAAGCTGCTAAACAACTTCTATTGCCGCTGCTGTACGCTCCAGAACTGCATAAACTCTTTAATTGCAGACTTTTTAACGGAACTGTATAAAATATATATTTATCATTGTTCTGCCACTAAAAGTTTAATTGCAGAAGTGATTTGTACTTTTGCGCAGACTTTAGTAGCAATTTGATCGACTGTTTTACTAATAGCGACATTAAGGCTTCACAATAGAAGCAGGAGCGTAATGGGCATTGCCTACTCATTTGGATACATTCTGCTATTTTTATTGGAGAAATCACATTTTATAAAATATATGAGCCAGTTTAAAAAAAATATGGATATGAAAGCATGGAAGTTCAAACAAAGAACTGGTGGATATCGCAAGAAAGTACGGAGAGTTTATCAGAATATACAGAAATTAAAAAAGACAACTGTCTGTGAGAATTCTGTTATTGAAATATTAAATAACACGTAAGTTTTTTCACTCAATTACGTGAGAGTAATTTAGCTTTCATTTATAAAACTCTTTTCATTAAATTTATTATTTAAGGGATTCATTGGAAACAAATAAAAATAATGCGCCAAGTTCGAGTTCAACAAATACAAGCGAAGGTCCCGTAGATTTTTTTTTCTTAATTACTGATAACGGACCAGTCACAGAGGAAAAGTAAGTTATAGCTTGGTGTGGCATATCATAAAAATAAAGTAAAATAACCTTCTTTGCTTCTTCTTTTATAATTTTTTGTCTCTTTCTTCTAGATCCAATCATGTGGACTCGGACGCCGATACTGAATAAAAACTAGAGTCTGTCGAATGTGAAAAAAAATGGAGCTATAGTTAATTAAAATAAAAAATATGTGAGATAAAATCATCTTGTTTTATTTGAAAATTGGCTCATAATTGACATTATTTAAATAATTAAACTAGGTAAATTCTAATATAAATCAACAGTATAACCAATATTTGCACAACATTATGTCTTTTCATGTGTCTGACATGGTGAATAGACCAAATACTGGAATCAAAATCAACATGTTTCTTTGGCAAATTGGCCCTTACTTATATAATTGACATAATCAACACGTTTATTAATAATAAAAATAAATATTCGGGACATTTCACACACACAGACGCACTATCAACTACGCCAACAGGCCTGTCAAACTAGGATAAGTCTTAAGTAAATAGTTTGGTTGTGGAGTTGAATCTTCTATTCTATATATTTTTTTACTTTTTTTGTTCGGCCACTGTAACACTCCATGTTTTTCCCACGTAGATGGACAGATGCAAAGTTCTTGTTTATTTTGTTGTTCATTATAAAAAAGTTTGAATTATTTTGTAAGGCATTCTGAAAACATGGTAAGACATAGTAAGTGTTAAACAATTGAAAAAAGAGCAAAAAATATAGAAGCAGCTACAAACGATCATCGTATTTTAGGGTTTTCAACAAGTTTTACGGATGTCTAAACAAATAACCATTAGTGTGGTTCGATGCCTGCAGTAAGTACGAAATAAAAGTGATTGCAAAGACTTAAACTGCATTAGTAGTACAGGTATTACTTGGCCCTTCAGAAGAGTAAAACTTAACGCTTTGACGCGCAGAGAGGAAGTATTAAGGTTGAAGTTGCAAGTTAAAGCTGCTTCTCATATACGCCATGTTTATAAGACAATTACTTATCATTACTTGAGAAATTTATAGGTTTTTATCTCCATTTGTAGTAAAATATAACTAAATATAGAACCAGCAACTTACTAAATACAAATGTAGTCAAGTATGTAATTTCAATATCGTGTAGGTTTGTGATATAATATTATGTATATAATAATATTTTACATATTTTACGATATTCTGAGTTAATTATTGAGGCGCGTTAAAAATACTCCAATAATATCAACTATCTGCACGATAAACTGATCTGCGTTTTTCGCCACTTGCATATAATATAAAATATAGCTCACAAACACTTACCTTCACTTCACTTATTATTTATTTGTATTCAGAATGTATGACTCAGGAACAATAGATGTATTTAATAAATGACAGACTAGGAGAATGATCAGTGATCCTTTATTCGTTCAGTTAAACCTGTCATTCATTCAATAAGCGCCACAAGAGCTTAAGTGTGGTGTTAATTATTAGTTGCCGCACGTGTAGCGCTTTTATGCCACTATTATGAAGTTCTAATGGAACTGTAGGTTGCAAAAAGTTGTGCCCCTTTGGCTGCAAAGTGGCTGCATAAGGTCTGCAGTGCACGCTTTAGCGCTTGAGCTTGGCGCCTTTGGGAATAATCGGATTGGCTCCAAAGCTCTTAAGCAACAGTTTGTGCTACTTGGGTACAATCTATCACAGGAAAAATATAGTCAATTCGTAGTTTTTGGACCACATTTTCTGGCAACACTGATCGGTTGACTTGATATTCAAGCAAATATGTGTATAGGTAGGGCCGATGGTGTTTGCTTGGCATTTTCTTATTCTTACTTTATGGGTTTTCTGTGTACCATGGGCGTGTATGGGTCTCTGTGAATGGATGAATAAAACCGTGGAACTATTAGTATATATGATCTTCGGAAATTAAAGACTGACAATAGGTACTATTTTTTTGTTACTAATTCTATCCTAATTTGAAAAAGCTGAAAACTTTGTTCAAGACTACCTCCGTAGCGTAGCGGTATTTGGCTCTTTAATCTCGGAGGTCGAAGGTTCGATTCCCACACCGGACAGGAAATCTTTGTGTAAATTCTAAGATTTCTTTCCGGGTCTGGTTGGTTGAGGGACTACCCTCCGTGCCTCGGAAAGCACGTTAAGCAGTTGGTCCCGATTGTTATAACATCATCTTATCGTATATCAAGGAACGGGCAGCAGCGTTTACTTGTGTGGTACAACATATTACTGCGGTCACCAATCCGCCTGCCAAGCGTGGTGACTATGGCAAATACCCTCCCCAGGGAGGAGGCCCATGTTCAGCAGTGGACGTCATGATGATGATGATGATGAAAAGTTTGTTTCTTGCGTTGTTTGAGTGAACGCGCTAATTTCAGGCGACAACAATTGCTCCGATATGAAAAGTGATTTCAGTGCTAGATAGCCCATTTATCGAAGAAGGCTAAAGGCTATATTTAATTATGAAGTTAATACTAGAACGGTAGTTACGCGGATGAAACCGCGCGCGGAAAGCTAGTCACTACTCGTATATAGTATAAAACAAAGTCGCTTGCCGCTGTGTGTCCGTCCCTATGTATGCTTAGATCTTTAAAACTACGCAACAGATTTTGATGCGGTTTTTTTAATAGATAGAGCGATTCTAGAGGAATGTTTATATGTATGATACATCAGCATTGCACCCGTGCGAAGCCGGGGCGGGTCGCTAGTAGGTACTTGATATTGCAATGTTTGATTGATGAAGCTGAACGCATCTCAGTTCGTCACAGCCGACCTGTCCAAAACCGGTAAAACTCAATTTATTTTCTCATTATATTTAAATGGATTTTTATTTTATATATTGACTGACTGCACCGGTGGCTCAGTGGTTACGATAGTTGCCTCTGAGACCTGGTGTTCTGGGTTCGATTCCCATCCGGGACAATTATTTGTGTGAACCTATTAAATTATAGACTATTAAATTATAGATAAAAATAAAATTCTATTTTCATACCTGACAGCTTTTACGCTAAAGCTATAAAAAATCTAATACAAACTATTTATTATTATTATAACTATAATAATTAAACTAAATTAATAAATTAAATATATTATATTAATGAGCCAAATATGTTTTGACTATTTGCAAATGCCTGTAATAGGTTTACGTAAATAAAAACTTTTTTTATTTATTTATTTTTTATTTTATTTTAACCACAAATAGTTGTTCTGAGTCTGGGTGTTCTTTGTGTCCGTGAAATGAATGTTTGTAAAGTCCCCCGCGACACAGGGATTTATTTCCCTAGTGCGGGAGTTGTCTTTTAAAAAAAAAAAAAAAAAAAAATATTACAAAATGTTACGTTGCACGGTGACTATAATACTGCTGGCCTTTAAAAACGACTTTTGATAAAATAACCTAAAATTAAAAAGGGCAAAGAAACTATAACAATTAGATATAATAGCAACAAGTATACCTAGTTGACTACCTCCGTAGCGTAGCGGTATTTGACTCGATGTAAATCTCGGAGGTCGTAGGTTCGATCCCCACTCCGGACAAGAAACCTTTGTGTAGATTCTAAGATTTCTTTCCGGGTCTGGTTGCCTGAGGGACACTGTGCCTCGGAAAGCGCGTTGAGCCGTTGATCCCAATTTGTATAACTATAACGAGCAGCAGCGTTTCCTTGTATGTTACAACATAATACTGCGGTCACCAACCCGCCTGCCAAGCGTGGTGACTACGGCAAAAAACCTCCCACGGGAGGAGGCCCATGTTCCGCAGTGGACGTTATACGGGCTGATGATGCTGATGATGATAGTTGACTAGCGATCCGCCCCGGCTTCGAACACGTAAGGTAAGGTGAATAAACCTTCAAGAATACATTCATTCATATATTCACGCCTCTTTCCGATAGGGATAGGCAGACACCACTTCCCTCCACTTGCTCCCATCGTGCCATACCACTTGCGCCTCCTCCACATTCATTTATTTTCTCGTGCATGTCCCTCGGCCTTTCTTAAAAACTCCCTGATTTGAACGTGGAACATCTACCTTTGTTCCTCAAGAATCACTCTATATTGAAAACCGAATGAAAATCCATTCATTATTTATTGACTTTATCGCAAACAGACCGAGTAACGTACCGGGGGAGTTTAATTTTTTTTCCTTCTTTTTTTTAAAAGATTACTAGCAGAGTTTTGAAGTCCACTAATATTCTTGTTAACCCCTCGTGCTAAACGAAAATGCTTGTGGTACGAGTGGGTTCACGTCGGTAGTGCAATGGGTGGGATTCGATCCGGCGACCTCAAGATCACAAGCTAGCCATTGGGCTACGGCCGCTTCGGCTTTTAATATGTAGTGATAGTGATACAGAAGTACTGTTAGTACCTAAATAATCCCTGATATTAATATGATGTGCCTCTAATGGTATGGCAATTATTACATAGATAAGATACCACCAGGCAGGTATTAAGCATTATTGTTATATTTATATATTTTTAATAATACGTGGTGTAGTGGCTGGAAGAAGATGACTGATTACACAGGTCGACAACGTTTTTGGTGCACAGAAAAACACACATTTATTTTTCATCTCAGAGAATGATGGATATTGTTTTATCATCAAAAATATTGTCTTGTCTAATTTTAGAGATATTTGACAATTAAAAGTAGAGAATTGGCATTATAACTAAATCAGTGTATTTTTATATATTTCCAAGCAAATATGTCAAAAATGTGACGTGATATATAAATTGTAATTATTGTTCAGATTAATATAAAAATTTAAATAGAAGTACTGCAACTCGAAAACTTTGTTGTAAAGTAAAATTTTGTTGACCTGTGTCATTTATCGTATCTCCGGCTCCAAAGTGGTTTTTAGTCGTTGTCTATAATAACTATACTCAGTAAATTGATTTATTTTTAGTAGTAAAATCGATCTATGTAAATACTTTTTGAATAGAAATAGAACGCCCATTCGTACAAACTGTTTATCTTGTAATGCAGGACTAGAGAACATTTTGCCACGTACAGTAAGCAAAAGAGATAGGAACGCATTTTTAATTTATATGTACACGTTTATGTGAAGCGTTCACTATTATGTATATTTGTACACAGCTAGTAGCGAACTCTTCGCCCAAAAAAAAATACCGGCTGTTGTACTGACAAAAAAATATTTATTTACAGTATTTGATAGTGACGGTGTAAATAAACCTATCACTTTTGTTGACTACATTTATTAACGCCGTCTCTTTCTGGTAAACTTTTTTGTGAAAAACATAATATGTTCCTATTTAAATTATTATTTTAATCCTACTTTGGATAGTAGGTAATGCTGTGGGTAAATCGTCCTGGCAATAATTATAAACAACGATAAGAAAACACGGTGTCTTCTATTTCAATATTTAAAAAAAAATGTAAAATTACTCATTTAAGGAAATCAATTAATACAACATAGATCTTAATAACGCGTAGTAGCAAATTTAGGTATCATAAAATACCTATAAAACGACACTGCAATCAGGGCCAGTAACTTTATTACTAAGCGTAAATAATATAATTATACGCTAAGTAATTGACTTTTTAACACACTTTTAAAATAAATTAATATTATTATTTTATGTCATCACTAGCTTTTATCCGCGGCTTCGCTCTCATTGATTTATTTTTAAATAAAAAGTATCCTATGTTACTTCTAATATTTCCAAGAATATGTGTGTTAATGTTTTCGGGTGAACGTAACAAACAAACATACATTTACAGTTATAATCCTACTAACTAACTAATATTATAAATGCGAAAGTTTGTATGTGTGGAAGTATTTGTAGTTACTATGTTTGTTACTCTTTCACGCTAAAACTGAACTAAATGGATTGGGCTAAAACTTTGCACGGGGATAGTTAATAAGCTCGATTAACATATAGGCTACAAAAACGCGCTCCGAACCCATTGGTTACAAGTTTTTACCGCGTTTTTAGCGCGGATTTACCCGTGTTACTCTGCTCCATTGAGCATGCATTACATAAACCACAAAATTTGTTACGTAGATTGTGTAGACTTTTCTTAAAACGAATCCGAAAACTCCAATGAAGATTCATAAGATATTGAAGAAATTTCTCATATTATTATGTCTTCCAGTAGATGACCTCCCAAAATATTTCAATCTACGTACCACAAAGTCAGTATCCTTAAACCTGAGTCAACAAGAGTCTGCTCTTATGAGGAAGTCCTCTATTGAATAATTGACGTCTGTCCGGTAGCCTGTAATGATATCAGCGTACTTACCGACGTCTGCTGGTCGCTTTAATTACGGGTTTGTAGAAGTATGTACACTTTCACCTGGGTTAGAAAATGGACTCGAAAGGCTAGAAGTACTATTGAATGCGCAGTTGAAGAAGGAATTAAGTACGCACTCGTACTTATCATCGTCGTATGTGAGAAGAGTACACTGCTAGCTTTATATGAATACGAACACGTATATGTATATAGGTATGCATATACACCTTGCTTGCTAGAATTACATATCTACCATCTAATGAATCAGTTAAAGGGATAATTTTGTAGGCTCAATCATCATCATCCTACGACACGTGGTCACATAGAATTAGCTATGGAGCTCTGTTCCATTTGAATCCTCATGCAATATTAAATTAATTATTAAACGAAATAAATGATACTTACTCAGCACTTCATCATCATCATCATCATCATCAACAGCCCGTTGACATCCACTGCTGAACATGGGCCTCCTCTTAACAGACCTTGGCAAGCCAGGATTGTAGAGGGATTTTGCCATAAACACCACGCTTGGCAGACGGATTGGTGATCGCAGTAAGATGTAAACCTTGAGCCAATAGATGCTGCTGCCCATCCATCAGCCATATTATGTCCCTTAGTCGCCTTTTACGACACCCATGGGAGGACATGGGGTGGTCTATTCTAAGCCGGAAACCACACGGCATACTCAGCACTTAGGTATTTTAAATTAATTATTAAACTTATCAGCACTTAGGTATTATTTTATATACACCTGCACTTGTCAAGGAAATTCACAATGCATATAATATTTTTTATTTTTTATGTTTTAATTCATTTCATGTGTGCAAGAAGTCTGTCAGTCTTGTGTTAGTAAATAAGTTCTTAATATTTACGTTGTTAACTATTTGCTATAATTATTTGTTTAGCGATAGTTGCACAAAACTACCCTTAACGTAATAAACCCTCAATCTTCCTGCCAGTGACCGCCTTTAGGCGAGGTCCAAGTCCCACAGCGGACGCCCTATTGTGCAGGTTGCTTAGTTTGTAGTTTTTAAACCATTTATAAGGGCTGGAGCTCTGCTCGTCTTAATGTCCGGTTAAGTAGCAAAAGCTAACATATCTCCGTCCGAAAAAAATACAAATTCCATTACCTAAATTGAAGCGACATCCGCCTGAGGGCACTCTTAAGGGGTAAGGGACCACGGTTCCGTTGATGAAAGAGTAATTATAACATCGGTCCTATTAACACAGCTGGCCTACCTTCAATTCATATCTAACTACGGACATACCTAGTCATGCATACCACAGGTACACGTGGTCGTAGTCACGACTTCGTTTATTAATAAACGGTTATGTAATCATTGTGTTGTCATCTTTGTAAGGCTGTGGTACATTAGGATGCGTTTGTGATTGTGCTCCACGTTTTTGTCGTTTTGCTACCTTATAGTTATAGCATAGTATGATGATTGTCATGCGATACTATTAACATGTCGTCGATGGTAGTGAAATATCGCGTATGTGACAGTTGTTAATAAGGTGTAATTTCATCTGACGGAATTGGTTAAGCCTTTAAGACGAGTTTCGTGCAACTGTTGCTCTAGTATACAATTTGTAGGTCTCTCGGACTTCCGCCGGGATGTTAAATTTTCATGTAAGAAGACACCGTCAGTACCATTCCTTTTTTTTCGGAGGGAAATTCTTTAGACTCCCCTCCGCCAACGCAGTTTTTTGAAGGGATTTTTTAGACTCCCCTCCGCCATCAGAGATTTGCGAAGGGGTTTTTTAACACTCACTTCCGCCAACGCAGTTTTTCAGAGGGAAAATCTTTAGACTCCCGTCCACCAACGCAGTTTTTCGAAGGGAACTTTTTTGGCTTTATCTTGGCAGGTAAATTATGAATAACACAAAAAGAAGATGCATCTATTAATTGGATTCTCCATTTGTCCTCAGATATCGACATGGCTCCTCATAGCATACCTCCTGATGCACGTGCCGCGGATAGAGATGAGGCTCAACGAGTTGGAGCAGCAACAGAGGGAGCAGCCCAGAGAGGTAAGTCTAGTGACTACAGCCATGGAGGTAGAGGGTCTCATCAATCATCTTTGTTTTCATTTTAACCCCCGACGCAAAAACGACGGGGTGTTATAAGTTTGACGTGTCTGTGTGTGTCTGTCTGTGGCATCGTAGCTCCCGAACGGATGAACCAATATTCATTTTGTTTTTTTTTTGTTTGAAAGGTGAATTAGTCCGGAGTGTTCTTAGCTATGTTTGATGAAAATCGGTTCTAGATGGCCGCCACCACAAAATGGCGGAATATATATTTACAACTCCCTCAATATGGATATCAAATGAAAGGTCTTGAATAGTAGAATAATGTACACTACCTTTTACCTATAAGTTGTATTAAATAACGATATGAAATCTAAGAACTCGAAAAATATTCGTACTTAATTTAATTACTGTTTTTAGGTTTTCGTTATTTATAAGACCCCACTGTCTGTTTGTCTGCCGGCTGCTCATGAACCGTGACAGCTGTAAAGTTGACATTTTCACAGATGTATTTAAACGATATTAATAAATGTAGGTTTTAAGATACGATTCCTGGGTGTGAATCGAACTTATAACACCAGGTTTCAGCGGCAACTACCGTTACCAATAAGCTACCGATTCAGGATAGAATGAGTAAATCTATACTAATATTATAAAGAGGAAAGATTTGTATGTAAGTATGTTTGTAACGAATTAGCTCAAAAAGTACAGGACCGATTTTAAAAATTCTTTCACCATTTGAATGCTACATTATCACTTATTAATATAGGCTATATTTAATTATGAAGTCCCCACGGGAACGGGAGTTACGCGTGTCAAACCGCGCGCGGGAAGCTAGTAGAAAGATAAAGAGAGTCACTACTTTAGTTCTATTAGTAGCTACTTCTCTGTCTTATCTAAGAGCATAGCAATGTTAGTCTGGTTTTGAACGCACGTAAAACGTATCCTATGTTGACTGTATCACCGACCTTGCTCACTATTTAAACTAAACTAAATATTGTATGTGGACTAACCAAATGGCTTTTAGTCCATTGTGTGTAGTTCCACTCAGGGACAGTTTGTGTGTATTTAAGCTAGAGTTACCAACCGTCCTGTTCCCCGGACATGTCCTGGTTTTGTTATAATTATTTATTTAATAACTTTAGCACTATGAAAGTACATGGCGGACATAATGCCAGAGGCATTCTCTTCCAATCAACCATAGGGTGGTGCATAGATAGTGTGGTAGGTGTGTGTTGTAGGTGTGTAGTGTTGTAAGTAACGAGAATTATAAAAGAGAAAAAGATACCATTGAGGTAATTATATAAGTACAACATATTAATATCACATAAAATTTTAAAAGTACCTGGACCTAAATTTCTTGGACATGCCCATCTGAGTATGTTTCGCCGGATCGTCTCGATGAGGCCGCGCTGAAACCGGCAGTAAAATAACCCCACTGAGTTTGTTTCGCCGGATCTTCTCAGTTGGGGCGTATTGGATCCGGTGGTAGCACTAAAGCGCGTTCGTCGAGATACTTATGGTCCGTCTAAATAATAACATACTCAAAGGACAGAACTTAGATTTAATAATAGATATAAAATAATACAATAATAATGTACTTTCATACCTGACAGCTTTTAGGCTAAAGTTATATAAACTATTATTATACGTAGCAATAAACAATAAAATTAATTAATTAAATCAAAAATAAGCCAAATATGTTTTGACTATTTACAAATACCTGTAATAGGTTTACGTGAATAAAAACTTTTTTTATTTATTTTATTTATTTTTATTTACACAATGACATACGAATACATTTCAATGATATATACTATAAACAATAAAATACTGTATATAATATAAATCTATATTTATATATACATATAGCTATATAATTTAACGTTGTGACGACTCAATGATATTTCTGGTGACATGTTCACGCACTTTGTTCTTGAATGAGAGGCGATTCTTTTCCATTCTGATGCTAAGAGGAAGAGCATTTCAAATTAGAATGGACTGGACAAAAAAAGAGGAATGAATAAAGTCAGTACGGTGGGTAGGACAGTGAAGAAGACGGTTGTGAGAGGAACGCAATGTTTTATCGTGATTAGTAAAACGAAACTGAAACTGGAAAGTGAGATAAGAGGGAGAGGAAGGTTATTAATGTCCTGGGAAGTTCTAGATAGTTTTTAAGCAGCGTCCTTGGTTTTTGAAGCTACGTGATAAGGAAGCGTATTTTTTCATTTGTGCGCCATTATTATTATTACTTGTATTTAATTTACTTAATCTAATTTTTCTATATATTAATTAAAATGTTGCTACTCTATTACTGCGTTTTGTTTTAAAAAGAATTGTCCTGGCTTTTCTAACTTAAAGTCCTAGTTTTTTTATTGTGGCTGGTAACCCTAACTTAAGCTATGTATGGTTAAATAAATGCGTAGTATACGTATACAATACAAGCGAAAAAATTATGAATAGTATAATATATTATGGTAATGTACATGTCAGGAATATTTTAAGTTATGCAAATATTTTGATTGTTGTTAAGTAAATAATAAGAATTTTGAGTAGGTAGAATGAAAAATATACATAAATAAATACGTAATGTATTTGTTTATGTATATTTTAATAAACACATAAACAGTTTTTTGAGTCGTTGGTGAAATTATTTATTATATATTTATTTATTATATGAGTATATTTATACATACTGACATATGGCTGATGGATGGGCAGCAGCATCTATTAGCTCAACGTTTAAATCTTACTGCGATCACCAATCCGTCTGCCACGCGTGGTGATTATGGCAATATCCCTCTACGATCCTGGCTTGCCAAGGTCTGTTAAGAGGAGGCCCATGTTCAGCAGTGGACGTAAATGGGCTGTTGATGATGATGTTGATGAAACTAAATCTGTGCTAGGAGTGCCCTTTCGTAAAACTTAGATTAACTCGTATCGCAAGGTACTAGAGCTCATTTTGTCATGTACATTTATTAATATTTTGATTTCCAAATTTTAATGTGGCACGAAGCGTCGTGCTTCTATGGCAACGCAGCGCCGCCTTTCGGGGCTAATGTTCTTTAGAGTTACAAGGGCTCATGAAGATGTTGTTGTTCTTTATAACTTACTAGCGGTCTAGCGCGGTTTCACCCGTGTAAACATTAACATAAAATCTATCAATCACTCACAAATTGACTTCACCGGTGGCTCAGTGGTTACGGTAGTTGCTTCTGAGACCTGGTGTTCTGAGTTCGATTCCCACCCGGGACAATTATTTGTGTGAACCACAAATAGTTGTTCTGAGTCTGGGTGTTCTTTGTGTCCGTGAAATGAATGTTTGTAAAGTCCCCCGCGACACAGGGATTTATTTCCCTAGTGCGGTCGTTGTCTTTTTAAAACAAAAAAAAAAAGTTGCTTTCTATTGGTAAAAGAATTAACAAAATCGGTTCAGTAAATCCAGAGATAACCCCCTACAATGTCACAAACTCACAATCTAATATAAGAATAGATTAAACATTTTACGGCTATGTTAAGGGCATACCTACTAGGAGAAAGAAATGAGATAATTATATTGAAATGACCGGTTTAGAGTCACAGTGGCCAGTGGCAGATTAGGCCATGCAGCCATCACGTACCAGATTTAGCGAATTTTGCGAAGTTTATGCGAAATTAGTTACGAGCCCAACAAAAAAAAAAGTCGCGTTTTCATCAGAAACTAAATCCAAATTAGCAATATCTATTTATAAAGTAATGAAAAAGGAAAAATTAACCCTATTCGGTCGGGTTAGATATCTAGCCCGACGGTTCATTTTTCCTTCCTAATAATTAATTTTCCTAATTAGAAATTGAGTAGTTACTCATCATCATCAGCCCGTATAAGGTCCACTGCTGAACATGGGCCTCCTCCCGAGGGAGGGTCTTTGTCATAGTCACCACGCTTGACAGGTGGATTGGTGACCGCAGTGTTGTGTTGTAATACACAGGGGAAACGCTGCTGCCCGTTCCCTGGTTCGTTTGTTATAGATGATGTTATAACAATCGGGACCAACGGCTTAAAGTGCTTTCCGAGGCACGGAGGGTAGTCCCTCAACCAACCAGACCCGGAAAGAAATCTTAGAATTTACACAAAGATTTCTTGTCCGGTGTGGGAATCGAACCCACGACCTCCGAGATTTAAGGCGCTGCTAAAAAAATATATTATGTTAATCTTGATCATATTTATGGGGGGACCATTGTGTTCAAAACACGTTTTCGGTAAATTTTCTCGATAAAAAAAAACCATAAAATAACCATTTAAATTGAAATTGTAGCAATTGTAACTGTATTATTTATAAACAAATCTTGATAATATTAATAACAGTGATGTAATATATAATAATAAAGGGAACTGTTGTTTTTATTTATCGATGGGAATAAGATATTTGCAAGAATTAATGTATTTAATAACTCGAACGAGTCGAACTAAACGTTGCGCCATCGCGGCGTCTCTTCGCTTCTCTTTCATTTCTACGCGGAGCAACAGTGACAAAACTAATACGTAAAAGTCTATTCACCGCGCCTTAAAGATTTACCGCTACGCTACGCAGGTTGTATTTACTCAGCGTGCTCAATTTCTAATGGGGCGCCGAATTTTAAACGGTTTAATTTATAATAAACCAAGGTGGGCCGATCTAAAGGCCCGGTGGTCTGTTTGATGAGTATAGCTGATTTAGACATTAGGGGCTTTCAAAAATAGTCTTATTTTATTCATCTCTATTTTTAAATTAAGGTTCTTCTTTCTTTTGTTGTTCTAGCAACAGCTTCAACCTCCCGCATCCACTCCGAAGCCCGAGCCCAACATCGAGGAGTACCTGACCCTGGACAAGTGCTTCCACATGCCCCGGGAGAAGTGTCCTGCGGAGGGGAACTGCACCAAGTTCGGCAGCATGGCGGTGTTCTGCTGCGACCTGGACTCCTTAAGGCTGAAGGAGGCGCTAGCTAGTACCAGTAAGTGATCATTTAGTAATATTAAGTTGCCGGGAATTTTGAGATGGTTTGGTCACGTGGAGAAAATGGATGAAGAAAGATTGACAAAACAGGTATACATGGCAAGTGTGAGTGGCACAATCGGAAGGGGAAGACCTCGACGAACCTTCTCTGACCACATCGGAGACATCCTCGCAAAAGGTCAAATAAGATCCAACCTAAACCGACGTGCTTGTATGAAGAATGTTATGAGAGTGAATGAAGCGAAAGATGTGTGTAGGGATCGTAGCGTATGGACCTCCACTTGCCCATTGTCTCTGCCTACCCCGCTGGGAAACAGGCGTGAGCTTATGAATGTATGTAGGTATGTATGTTAAGTTGCCAGTAACTAAGCGCTATGTCAAATAACTAGCTATTCTTACAAAATATAGCCTATAGCCTTCCTCGATAAATAGCTAGGCTATCTAACACGGAAAGATTTTTATAAACCGGACAACTAGTTCCTGAGATTAACGCGTTCAAGCGAACAAATAAAGGATAAGCGAAATCGTCTCGAGATTTGCGCTTACCATACAGCGACACATTCAGCGATTCATTTTTATATTATAATCTTGATGTAAAGTTTCTTAAGTAAAACTGATGGTAAATCTTCCTAATAATAAGCATCAACACTGAATAAATGAGCGGTAAATAATAACATGCAGAATACCTACAGATCTCGTACAGAACATTCTAGTTAACGGGGTTATCTCGATATTGCATGTACAGTAGGTGCGTTCCAACAAAATGCATATGAATTGCAATCATTATTTACTTAGTACTTAACTAGTAATGAAAACATTATGTTGGTAAATATATTATTATATATTGACATAGTCAATACGAACCTCTTAGCAGTGGCCTAGCTAGGTGAGCAAGGGCCCCGGTGCATAGCTTCAAGAGCTGGCGAGTTGGCTGACCCGCCCTTTTCAAAGCTTAGGTTAGGGGGCCCCCTGAGGTCCAAGGCCCTGGTGCCCTGCACTAACTGACCCTACGATAGCTACGCCACTGCCTCGTAGCGGTATATGAGTCTCGCTTTAAGTCTCTTTCCGATGAAATGAATTTTCATAATAAATAATAACAAATACAATGAAAAGAAATAATTTAATATATTGGTAAAGTCGATATCACGTTATCGCATATCTACATACATCTTGGCGATTTATTTTTATTTATATATAACACTAGCTGTGTCACTGGCTTCGTCCGCGTACTCTTTATTACGTCAGCTATCAGCTGCCAGTGAAAATCGGACCAGGTATTAAAGAGATTAGTCGGAACAAACAGACAGACAAAAATTGTAAATAATATTAGTTTAGTATATGTAATACATACTATACTATGCATGAAGTAAAATGCGATTATTTTAATATTACACACAAACACTCCAATGTTATGTATTTGTATAAGTTACAGTCAAAACTTATAATCGGTCAAAACCACTTTTGACGACTTTCAATTAATAATTTGCATGGAATTTGGATCTGGCACTTCGCCGGCCGCTGCCGCGGCACGCTCGCTGCGCTCGCTCAGCTCGCGTGGTCACAGTTCTAACCTAACCTACAGAAGTTGGAATCCTGGTGTTTTTTTAACCAAAAATAAGAGCATCCGGTATCTGGAATTTTATGTGAGCCAATATAATAATAATCTTTATTTCCAAAACATTGTAGTATACATATACAAAAAAAAATATACATCACTTTCATTAATATACAACACTACAATTAAGGCAATAGGTGAGGTCCTGTATCCTAGCTAGGTTATAAAATAACCTGTGTTAAGGAGTACAGTACCATACCCCTAAACATGTTAAATCGACATGCCATATATAAGTACATATATCTGTTGTCTCCACTACAGACTGCTTTAATGATTTCATTGCCTATTAAAAGATTATGATTATAATTTTGGCTTATAACTAGAAAGTACATATTATTATATTAGAAAGAGAAATGAATGGGTTGTGTGCATGTGTTTGTGAGTTATGTTGAGTGTGTGTGAAGTGATGTGGTGATGAGTTATTAGAGGTTACTGTGGGTTGTCATGCATATTCGTATATGGACCCGTCAAAACTACTTTTGCATGATTTTTGCAGTCAAAAGTGATTTTGACCGATTATAAGTTTTGACTGTAACTTATATATATAAATATAAAAAAGAAACAAACAGAATGGGGTAATAAATAACTTAATTAATATAAATATCAACTGCATAAAACGAATCACGATGTTTGTCCGACACATTTGCGTGTACATAATACCATACCTACTATCAGTAATACATTGTAATGACTGGCTCATTAACTCATATTAACATAATAAGTAATTGTACTAAAAATAGACATCGCATTGTCAATCTTGACAAACGGTGTTTTGGTCACAGTTTGTCATCCTTACTAATATTATAAACGCGAAAGTTTGTAAGTATGGAGGGATGGATGTTTGTTACTGTTTCACGCAAAAACTAGTGAACTGATTCGGCTGACAGTTTGCATGGAGATAGTATATAAGCTGGATTAACATATAGGCTATAAAATATCAGGATCCGACCCACTGGAGCAAAGTAACGCGGGTAAAACCGCGGGGCGCAGCTAGTATTAACATAAAGCAAGATGTACAATGGTGAAACATGATGAGTCGCGCGTTGCGTTTGGCGTGGCGGCCCGCATATAAATCCTTACAACGCCATTTGTTTTAATATCGACCGCCTAACGCCACACGCGACGTTCCACGTCTCCGCAAATGAGAGTTTATACCCTCATTTACGGAGACGCGGGCGTTGCGCGTGATGTACCTAAGTGACCCTCATAGGTCTCCTAAATATCTCTTCCAAAATAAAATAGACCTTCACGATTTCCAGTGACGCAGAACACCACGCGGTACCTGCACGTGCTGAACGCCACTATTGATGAGCTGGACGTCTCCCAGTCCATGTTCCGAAGACTCTCCTCCATGGCCTTCACGGATGGAAATATTGACAAGATTGTTGGTAAGCATTATTTAAATCTTTATAGTCTTAATGAACTGGTCGACTAAAGAAGAGCGTTACGCAGTACCATAGCTTAATAACATTATTGACTGTGGGTTGGGGCCTGAAGAGTATAGTGGAATTAGGACTGCATGTGTTCCAAGGATGCGGGTACACATCATACCGTCATGAGCTTAAAGTACTTATCCTTATTTCCCGAAAATGACTACCTGTTTTACTTTCGAAGTTACCTTTCACTAGGCAGCCCTAGTTACTTCTTGGTAAACTAACTGTTTACTCAATTAAAAGTTCCATATCGTAATTAAAGCTCATTGTAACCTTATGTGCTCGAGAATTGGAAGACCCATCGTTTCAGTAAATAAGAAACACATGTCGTCAAATAGAAACCTGTAAAATAATGTCAAAAATAAACTGTTATTGTATTGGTGTTTATATAAAAGTTTTTTCACTCTCCTGAAAATTTGCTATTTCTGACATACGTGGTGTTAGAACTTCTGTTAAGAAAACCTTAAAGACAAAACTCAAATTAGTTTTTAAATATAATATTTCTTGATACCTTCTTACCAAACTATGTGTCACTGTGTACCTTCATTCTGTATTTTTAATATTAACCTTTTATTTATATTTTCGCATCGCAATGGAAGAACGTAAGTAATAAAAAAATAACAGCTTTTTGTATGTTTATATTATTTTGCAATTTGTCGAAAGTTGTTGGACTCACGCAAACATTTTTCCGTCAAGGGCACTGAACCCTAAAACGTCATGTTCTCGAACTTTTAATGTAACCTGATAGATAATTGAACATCTTATTATTTTTTTTCCGGTGGTTAATGCAATAATGCCATCCCCACCGCCGTAGCAGCAGGGTATCCCCTCTTCATAGCGATTATATGCTTATCATACCACGAGGAGAGGTTAGTGGGTACACTAAAACCCCCAGGGTGCTCCTCCAAATGCCAGTAATCAGCATCAGCCCTATCTAACTAAATTCTTTATTATTTTATCCAGGGCAGTTCCCAAAGCACTCGCCTATAGCCTGTCTGAACATCTCCAACAACAACCTGACCAGCGCCAAGCTGCAGCCGTCCAAGGACCGTCCATTCGCCTACCTGTTCAACCTGAGTATTTTGGACGCGTCTGCCAACAATCTGACTGAGTTCCCCCTTAGTCTGGTGCAGAGTAACAGGAAGATATCTGTAGATCTGTCAGGTGAGGCTTTAACCTATATAGATCAATTACTACAGTTTCGGATGCAACTCCAGAACGACCCAAATCAGCTGCCTGGCCAACTTACTATCCAGAAAAGTATATCCCGTCGCCTCTTGAGACGACGGGACTTCTTTGATATCTAGAACTTTAAATAACCAAGACTATTTAAGAAAGGGTGGGATCCGCGGGGTGTATGTAATACCCTACATGCCATCTTAGCCCAGCCTTTTTGAGATCTTTCTATTATTATCTGGCAATTAGTCTTATGGACTATAAGCACATCTGATTGAAGTCCATGTGACTGATTGCAAGATAAATAAGGAAATAAAAAAAACTCATGCAGGTTTTACCAGGATTTCTGCAGTATAAGAGCAATTCTTTTTTAACAATACTATGATGAACTTTTACTATAATCGATACTCCTCACTTGCGAGTGATAGTATTCTTATATTTTTCGGGGATCAGGCGTAAAGCGTAACCTTGAGGATAGAACCAGCAGTGGACTACGGAATTTCCTATGTAACATTTCAAGACTTTCAAGGAAAATACTCATTCATATCTCATTGTTCTAGCTTTTAGGACTGCAATTTTAATTTCCATCAAGATAGCGGTGTAAATTTGGCTTACACTACACTCTTCACAGTTTATGTACGTTCCAGGTAACAACTACCTGCCTTGCAAGCACTATCAGAAGGTGATGGAGATGAACAACAGCTCTTTAGCCTCGTTCCTCAACTACAACCGCACGTACTGCGCCAGAGACATCAGCTTCAACTGGTTCACCGACGTGCGGATTGTCACCATCGACCAGATCAGAATACAGAAGGAGGTAAGATGACGTTTTGGCTAGTTTTTTGCCCATAAGTGTAATGAGCCATTCTTAAATGCTCCAGGACAGTACATATATAGTACTTGGTGACAGGCGGACTTGCAGGAGTACCCAAAGGGCTAATGGGTAGGCCCTCTCCTCGTGGTATGAGTTTGAGTGCAAGTTGATTTCATAGCTGTAATTGTAGTTTAACTGTGTGGTGTCCGGCTTAAAATTGACCACCACATGTCTTCAAATGGGTGTCGTAATATGCAGCTGATGGATGGGAAACAGCATCTATCAGCCCGAGGTATTTACCTTCTTATGGATCGCCATAAGAAGGTCTCACCAATTCACCTGTGTGGCGATTATGGTAATATCCCTCAACGACCCTGGCTTGCCGAAGTCCGTTAAGAGGAGGCCCATGTTCAGCAGTGGACGTATATTAAAATTGTAGTTTGCTTTGTAACATTTATGTTCTGGTTTCTTTAGTTGAACGCCAGCTGCCGTAACATCAAGCCTTCGAACTTAAACTGCACCTGTGTCCCCGAGCGCCTGGAATTGCTGGGCGACGAGATAACCAACGTCGTGGCCGTGGACTGTTCCCTGAGGAACTTGCGGGAGATGCCCACGGACCTGCCGCCCAACACTGTCAAGTTGAACGTGTCTTTTAACAATGTGAGTGGCGAGTTAATTATATAATATGTGCCTTTCGAAGGTGGTGCAGTCATGGTTACAACACTTGGCAGGCGGATTCTTCACCGCATTATAGTAAAAGCACAGTTAAAGCAGCTGCCCGTATCCTGGCTATTATTATTATAATCAGCCCGTATATTTAAAACACTGTAAAAAATAGGCCCCCCTCGAATGGGGTCTTGATGTAGTAACTACGACTGGCAGGCGGGTTGGTGACCGCTGCACTATATACAGCATAAATACAGGTAAATACTATTATGACAATCAGGACCAACGGCCTAACGAGGTTTAAACCACCTAGACTAGATCATGAATTTTTATCCAGAGCGGAAACTGAAGCCTCGACCACCGAGATTTAGGGCGAGATTATACCGCTAAGCCACTATCCTAGTTGAGGAGAGTAGTCCCTCGTCATAAATATTATACGACGCGGGAAACGAATCCACGACCTCCAAGACTGAAATGACGATGCTTTTAAAGACTCATTGTATAACATGAGTTCACAAAACGATTTTCCCCAGATCACATCCCTGAAGTCAGTAGGGGAGGAAACCTATGAGCACCTCCGCCAGCTGATCGCAGACCACAACGACATCCCCAACATCCTGGAGCTGGAGGGGACCAAGTTTATTGACAACTTCATGCTGTTCTCCATTGGATATAACAAGTTGAAGACTGTTAGTATATATATGCAAATCGTCACGCCTTTCTCCCACCCTTCCGATGCCCTCGAAGACCCAAAATCGGAATCGTCCGCGAACTTTAAAGTAGAGCGACAGTTGCACTAAAATCCCCTAAAAAAAATAAAACTATAATCTCTCAATTCCCCCACCAGCGACCGCCCTGAGCCGATATGCAAGTCCCACAGGGGACGCCCCTCAGCGCAGTTTGCTTAGGGTGTAGTTTTTAAACCATTCAATTAGGCTAGAACTCTGCTCGCCTTTATGCCCGGTTAAGTAGCAAAAGCCTTATGGCTTACTACATGAAAGAAAACCTTTCTCCCATAGCGGTAGGCAGAGATAAAGGACCTGTCTCAATCCTGGCACACTTCTTTTGCTTCTTACACATTCAGCAGTCTCTTCGTGCATGCTCGCCGATTATAGGTATTTATTGAATGGCCCTGTTTTAATACTTCGCCAATTTGGTCGACATGTCTTTCTTCCAGCCCAAACTATCGCAACATGCCCATCTCAAACTCTGTCACTGTCTTCTTTAAACCCACGTTTCTCCTTAATTACGCTCCTATTTATTATACTCCACAGAATTAGACAGGCTATGAAAGCCGCTTAATTGCTTAGTTCATATACTATTATTGTTGTATGTAACAGATTCACCCGTATGTGTTGTCGAACCGGTTCGAAGGACCAGGGCCTGCGTTCTCTATCGCCGGGAACCATATACACTGTGATTGTAATACGGAGAAAACACTAAAGGTAACCATGCTTCTACTATTTATCACTTTATTTGTCTATTCCGAATTTCTTCTATATTCGGATAGGTTCTACCATTTTTACCATTTTTTAAGCAAATCGATGTTTTAATGTTGTAGTGATTGTGTTACATACGATAATTCGTTTTAGCTACATGGTATTACAGATCAATTTTTGTTTTCATAGCCTTATTGAGCGAAAGTTAAATTGTTTTGTTAGGTTTTGACAATCGAATCTTATAATGAAAGTATTTTTCAAATCAGTTCAATTATGACCTTCCGTTTCGGTGGGAACTTATCTATTATCAAATATTATTATTTATATTACTATAATTATACAATACTGGCTGTTGCCTGTGACTCTGTTTGTAAGCTATGACCTATCGAAATCGGTACAACCGTTTTGGAGATTAGGCGGAATATATATAGCCTATATCGATAGCTAATTTTATACTCGGAATTCTATCTAGGAATCTGCACTCCTTCTCTATACCTTATAAAGATAATAATTAATGCAGAATGCTAATATATTATTTCATTATGGTCGAATTTCGCGAATGTAGCGACCACTCGTTTACATAGATGTTTAAATTTTCCAGCCCTGGCTACTCGAGAACTTCAAAAACATTCCCGACTACCGTCTCCTCCTCTGCGAAGACAACCACCCCGTGGTGGACCTAGTCGAGTCGTACGTGTGTCACACCCCCCGCGACTGGACCGACTACATCTACTACATCATAGGACTGGAAGTGTTGATATTAGTACTGTTAATTAGCAAAGTTTCTTATGACTACTGGGTGTTCAAAACTGCAGGGTATCTGCCGTGGCCAGCGAATAAGATGCCTAGATTGCCATGCGATTGGCTGTGCGAGTGAGATGGGAAATTTATCTACGGTGTGTGAGTGAGATGGAAATATTAATGTGTACAAAATTAAAAGGTACACTAAAACCTAGATGAATATTATACAGACAAGTACTATTGGCAAGTTAAATGACACAATTATTGCTGTTTTATCAAATTAACGTGCTTCTTGTTGTGATAGACATTATTTTTTACATTTTCCGCCATATAGAGCGGCAGACCAAATTAGTTACAATTACCGTGGCTAAATAATCACAACATTAGAAGTGTAGCGACTACTTCTGTAGCCACACAAATTACAAGAAGACTAGTGGCGCCATCTAGTACCTAACATCCCAACTAACCTGCATCGTTCAATACAAGTTTCCAAGCCAATTTGAACATATACAAATAGGCTAGTTGACACATATGAAATTATGTTACAATGATGTTTATTTCTATAAGTATTTGTCATATGGAACCTAAATATAATAATTTCTGTTCAAAAAACTTGAATATGTTTGTATAAACTCAATATGAAAATTATTTTTTTTGTCTATGTCTTTAACTTCCGAAAACGCTATCAGCCATTTTGTGACGTCATAGGTACATCTCGATAAAAAACATGAACGCGATCCCTTACTATTACACGTTCTGAGTCATGACGTCATCGATCTCGAACACAGATAATGTATATAGATCAACATGGCTGACATCGTTTTCATCTAAATGTGAAACCAATTTTAAAATATTTATTTTAGTGTTTTTTAGATCTCAAATAAATGCCATATTTTTTTCTTGATCTAGTAAAACCATTCTTAACCATATAAAAAATATTTTACAAAAAGTGTCAACTAGAATATTCTGATCGATAATACATGGCCCGCGGTCGCCGGGCATAGCTACTCGCCCGGCAAAGAAAATTTTCTGTCGAGCAACACGCCAACCGCAGCTTACCATACCATACATTTCAAGTTCGAATCCTGCCGGACAACTACAATAATTTATTCTCAAATAAAGTAATAAAATCGGAATTTATTTCTAGGTAGGTCAGTACCTATATTACGACGCGTTCAATTTGATGTAACACAATATTTCAATGAATCACCATAGTTTAAATTGTTCGCTTGTTTGTGTATTTGATGTTGTGTTGTGAATGTTTCGTGTCAAATGTGTTATTTTTGTAATATTATTGTATATTTTAGAAATGAAAATTGCCATTTTTCATATTAAGTTGCCCGATAAATCCCCGATATTAGGTATATTATTTGGGATGTTAAATATTTGTAAATAGAACTGAATTTGTTAAGTTATATTAAGTTAAAAGGTTTTTATTTTAATTCTTTTGTAAAAATATTGTTTTAAGATCACTAGGGATAGGTCAGGGTCACCAATATGCCTGCTACGCGTGGTGACGATAGGAAAACCTCCTTTGATGGAGGCCCAAGTACAGCAGTGGACGTTGTAAGGGGTAGGATAAAGATCTGTAGGGATGAGTCATGTTTCATATTTAATTTAAATTTAAGGGTATTTTATGTACATTTTGGGTATGTTAATATACGTATATCTATCTCAAATTATATATCATAAGACATTTTTGGTTTATTTACCAATTTTCCATATTCGAAACTCTTCGCTTAACATAGTATTTAATCTGAATATATTGAACATATCATTTCTTACAAATAAGAATTACCATAATCATATATGGTGGTCATGTTTATTATTAAGCTGAACCCACATATATCGTGAGCGTTCCTCGAGTGTGATGACGTAAATGACGTTGTCTACATGTGACACACGCTCGAGCAATTTACAAGCCCAATGTGGGGTCAACCTTCATTTTCACATTGAAAAAAACATATTTTTAATTTATGATAAGAATCTCTTAAGTCTCGATGAAAATACTTGACATATCAAATAGTTAATTAAAGACATCTGAGATGCATAAGACGCTAATTTGTGGTCAGAAACCTTCTATAGACGGATTATGGTCAATTTGTCTGTAAAAGCGAAATAACATTTTCATAATCTAAGCGTTTAGAAGTCGAGTCCATTAATATTTAAAAAGATCGCGTTGATATACTATGATGCTATGAAATGTATGTATAGTGTTGTGCTTATGAAAAATATGGAATTCATGTAGACGATTCCAACTCGCACTTAGCTGATTAATTATAGTCAATCTACTATATGAATATGATGTACATCGCAATTTTTAAAAAAATATCTTGTCGACTGTAATCAATATTTTTTAGCAAATAGCTTAACTTAAATGGTTTGAAGAATATCTTATATGTTGTCTTTGTCTTTCTAATGTAACTTCACATAGGAATGAATGAGAAATGTATAGCAATGCTTACTTTTATGTATATTTTGGGAATGATTTGTTATTAACGGACCAATAAAGAGGCTAATGAATGCTTATTTTTAATATAACGTCACAAGAATTTATGTAGCTTGGCGTAATGTGAATTTTTTGCTCGACTTGTTAGAGGCAGTGCCGTGCCCCCAGATTTTGAATTATATTATGCACTGGTATACTCTGCAGTACTCCTGACAATTTGTACCATAAATATTATATAAAAATGCTCATAGAATGAGCTACCAACTTAAAAAAAAAACTAATTTCAATATCACCACAAGTAGAATTAGAAAATATTTTTCAGTTTCCAGTATAAATGCGTTCAAAGAAACAATTTTTACATTTTATTTATTTCATATTGTTATTGATAAAATATAAAAGTTTAACTTAATTATCTATTTTAAAGGTAATTTCATTTCACTATCACATAATTCTCAGACATTTTTTTAAGTAAATTACCATCTCCTAAAAATAAAATTGTTTTGTTGGTTTGTTAAAGCGTTAATTGAAATATAAGCACTTTAATTTTAATATATTATTATATATATTAAGTGTAGAAATATTTTTATGAGGAGGCTTTTCTAATCATGATTTTGGAAAATTAGTGCCATACTGTTATTGGTTATATATCAATATATATATTTTAAATCAAATGCAAGTTTTGTTGTCGATATTTTTTATATGATAATAGTGTAAAAGGCAGTAATTTTTAATTGCGAAATGTGTTTAAATATAGCTATTTTTGTATAAATACAATGTGAAGACTGTATATTTTGTATGGAAATTTTATTATAGATGTTACTTATAATATGTGTCTTTTATTTATTCATCTTATTTTTTGTTTTTTATAAATTAGCTTGTCTCGCCGCTGAAGGTAGGTAAATAGCACTTCTGGCGAACCTACGGCGGCCGGCGCGCCAGCGGTCTGCGTTCTGATATGATATTATTCTAATATACGATGTTATAATGAGTCGCGCCCCCGCCCCGCACCTCGCTGCCTACTGTTGTTAATGTTTAATGTGTATGTATTATTGTATTTTTTCTCTCTCTTTATCCATATTTGTGTTTTATATGTATGGCGTCCGAGCCTCAAGTGTTGTCCCTACCTATGTACTTATTTTATTTTTTTAATGACTGTTATTTACTATTCTGTCTTCGTTTTGTGTGTTCATTAAATGTTTTTTCTTTCTTTCTTTCTCTTTCTTATTGAAGAAGAATTTGAGTACTTTATAGGTTGTAAGTCGCCGCTTTACTTGCGTGTTTATAGAAGATAGATGATTTTCTAAGGAAAGGTAGTCTGAATAAAGGCTTATCTAATCTAATCCGTGGAAAATATAATAAACTATCCTTCATACATGCATACCTACAACAATAACTAAATTTTATTATTATTAGTTTATTTTATTAAAAGCTAAGTTTATATATAAAATAAAATAAAACTGTTTCATTAATAATGATAACTCTGTTATAGTTATAAATCTTAACAGTTTCAGCATGTAATACACAGGTAGAATAGGAAAAAAAAATGTTTTTTATATTATCATCGAATTACGCTGAGCCATCAATGGGCGAACCACACGCGTGCCGGTCCCGCTCGCCCGTCGATGTCATGTGACATGGAGTGTAGGCAGACTCACCGTGTCATTGACTGTATGATTTCTTAAACAACAAGTAAATGATACTGTAGCGCCATCTACAGTAGCCGTAGAAGCTACATGAAGACGAGCAGCGCCATCTACCACCTAGCATCCTAACTAACCTGTATCGCGCAATACAAATTCGCAAGTCGATTCAAACATACAAGTCCTGAACGATAACTAATTACCGTTAGCCGGGCATACCACTTTGCCCGGCAATAGAAGATCTTAATTTTCTGTTGAGTTAAGCTGGGTATACACATGCCAGTGAATCGGGAAGTAGCTGGCATGAAAGTTACAGGCATGTACGCATAACTGGTACACTGCGGATACATTTGCAAGTAATACTGACATGCAAGTTGTGCCCTTGCATGCCAGTATTACCATCGCGTTTACACAGGACAGTTCGTGAGATTCACATTTTGGAGCAAGTAGCTGACTGCTTAAAGAAATGCGTCAAGATCATGATGGTTACAGAAACCATTTGAGAATTATACATAATAATTGAATACAAAAACCAACATAAGAAAAACTTGACCTTCGAAATAAAAAAAAGTGCGCCTACGGCCACAACGAATCGGCTACTGGCATGCCCTCCCTCAACCGGCATGCAAGAAAATCAAATGTTGTGCTAGCTACTTGCAACTAGCTAGCTTCCAATTACAGGCATGCCAGTTAGCGAATACACATGACTGTAGCTGGCACTTGCAAGGAGCTGGTATGCTAGTGTGCAAGCTACAGGCATGTGTATCCCCAGCTTTAATACCACCAACCTTTCCTCTACGTCCATATAAAGAAAAACAACAATAAAAGTATTACAAACTATATTATTCGCTCACAATTTTACATTTTTCTTAACTTTCTTATTACCTAAAGTCTTCTTTTTCCTCTTATTTATATTCTGCTTCTCCTGCGACTTGTTGTTCTGTTGTTTACTGTCATTTTGTATTCTTTTTAGTTTATTGTTTTTACTATTTTTGACAGAGTCCGTAGACTTCGCTTTGTTGGTGACTACTTCATTTGCAGCGTCTAATTTTCTCCTAGAACAAAAAAAACATATGTCATAAATGAAATTACACTGCTTATTTTCAAAATAGAGACTAATCAATTTAGAGCATTGGCAGTAACCTAGTCATTGGCAACCTAGGCTATGATTCTAAACCCCATAATGGTGCCCTCAGGTGTGTGTCACTTTGTAAAAATATACTGTGGTCTATAGATTCTATCTCCACTTACACAACACACCATATTATGACGGTATAAAAAGTCACCCAGTAGATTAAGTGTACCCTAGGCTATGATTCTTACATAAGGGTGCCCCTAGGTGTGTGTCACAGATATAGTCACACTTTCAATTAGATTAAGTACAGCAAAAAGGACTCAATCCACACAAAGTCACGTTTAAGTTATGGGCATATGAAGTTTGAACTTTAATTGCTCTAACACAAAATACCTTTTTTCTTAATTTCCCTGTTTTTAAGGTCTTTTTTTTTCAAGATTACTGGCAGAGTTTTGCAGTCTACTAGTATTCTTGTTAACTCCCCGTGCTAAGCTAATGCTTTTATTACGAGTGGGTTCACGTCGGTAGTGCAATGAGTGGGGAGCGAACCGAATATCACAAGTCCGACGCTCTAGCCAATGGGCTATTGGCCTTATTACATTAATATGATGTATACTAACTTGTCAGGTCGTTTCCCCAGGATGGTGGATATGTCGTCTCTGTGGGGCGCCTTCTTCATGAGCCTCTTCCTCTTGTTGGGGTTCTGTTTGAGACGCAGCATATACTCCGGGACCTCGCAGCCAGACTGCTTCATTACTGACGCTATGCTGCGACGGGAAATTACATTTATTATATTAGCCACTAGCGGGCAGCTCCGCCATCGCACGGGTGGACTTTTATAGCCCATGTTACTCAGGGATAATGTAGCATTCTAATGGAATGGAAGGAATAATAGAAATCCGTTTAGTTTTTGAGTTTATTCGAAACTAACATACAAAAATATTAAGAAAAACACAATCTTTTCCTCTTTATAATAATAGTATAGATTAATTAGGATTCTCGCCGGCGAGGACCGCGTTGCGCCCCTACCCCTGCCCTGTGATTGAGCGCCTGTAGTCGGTGCTGGTGATCACATCCTCTTTATATATCTACCTTTTTACTTCAGTGACACCCTGGGTCGTGGTCCTACACCCCATAAGGGTGCCCTCAGGTGTGTGCCACTTAGATATAATGTGACCACTTGCAATTTGGATGCGGTTTTAATTTCTTCTTATAATAATAATAATAATTGGTTAATTGCAATAAATATCACAGGACAGACGGACGGACTTTGCAGTCTGTAGATTTGTATGATTTGCTACTACTGTTAATTACTTAGTCGGATATCTTATAGAGTAAGAATTATTTGTTAGTTATAATTATTTATTATTTTATCTTCTTACATTGTAATTCTGACAAGTACAAGTGTATGTAAATACCTAAGTGCTGAATAAAAATTCATTATTTCATTATTATAATTACGTTAAAACTAACTTTTTTTCGTCCAAGAGTTAATTTCACTATCATCATCATCATCAGCCCCGTATAAAGTTCACTGCTGAACATGGGCCAATGTTCAGCGGATTTCAGAGGATGTTATACGAGGATGAAGATGATGATAAAACATGCTTTAAATATATATATATATATATATATATACAGGGTGTCCCAAAAGATTACGTAGCTGGGAAGGGGGGTGATAGGGATGGTCACAAGGGTCACCAGAAAAATATAAAAAATTCCCTCTGGGTGTTTAAAAAAATAAATGGCATTTTTTAAAAGACTAAAAATTTTACACCTTGTGCTTACTGTACCTACAAATATGGCTGTATTTAAATAAAATGCTGTTATGTAATCTTCAATAACAACAAGGTCATCAACATCAACATCAAAAAATAACAAGGTGTAAAATTTAAGTTTTTAAAAAAATGCAATTTTTTTTAAATACCCAGAGCGGATTTTTTTTTTTTCTATTGACCATTGTGTCCACCCCTGTCACCCCCTTTCCCAGCTACTTAACCTTTTGGGACACCCTGTATATATATACGTTATCTCCGAAATCCAATAGAATAATAATAGTTACCTTCTAAGATTGACCACATCATCTTGCGTGAAGAATGTGATCGCGCGTCCTTTCTGTCCCGCGCGACCGGCGCGACCGATCCTGTCATACAGAACTATAGTTAACTACTTTTACGAAGATCATCAACACCATCATCATCAGCCCGTACAACGTTTACTGCTGAACATGGGCCTCCTCCCGAGGAAGGGTATTTGCCATAGTCACCACGCTTGGCAGGCGGGTTGGTGACCGCAGTATTATGTTGTACCACACAAGGAAACGCTGCTGCCCGTACCTTGATATACGATTATTATAGATGATGATATAACAATCGGGACCAACGGCTTAACGTGTTTTCCGAGGCACGGAGGGTTGTCCCTCAACCAACCAGACCCGGAAAGAAATCTTAGAATTTACACAAAGATTTCTTGTCCGGTGTGGGGATCGAACCCACGACCACCGAGATTTAAAGCAAGCCAATTACCGCTACGCTACGGATGTTGTCGAAGGTTTACGAAGATAACTTGAAATATTATTTGTATTGTAAATACATATACATATTTATGTATCAAAACAGTCGCTTAGCAATTTTTATTTATTAATATATTGACATTGACATATAACATTTACGGAAGGAGTTGTTTTTTTTTTCGGACGGACATACGTATTTACCCTCGATGCTTTTGCTACTTCACCGGGAATAAAGGCGTGCAGAGCTCCAGCCTTAATAAATAATGTAAAAACTACAAACTATGCAACCAAGACGGCGCCCCCTGTTGGACTTGAGCCTCGATTATGACTTTTATATTAGGGGGGGGTTTGTGCAACTGTCGCTCTAGTTTACAGTGCGAGCCTCTCGGACTAGGGGCAACTGTATTTTAGGGGTCAGTGTCTTCGCGTATTGGTTTAAGTACATTTTTATGTTACAAATCTAGATCAAAAAATAATGACACATAATAAAAATGATATACAGATTGAGTTAGCGTATGTGTGTGTGTGTGTTCATGTATGTCAGTGTGTATGTTTATAGTTATGTCAGTAGCGGGTGTGATAGTTTGCGGTGATGTAAGCGTGCGTGCGTGGCAAATTATCCCCCCTCGTCCTCCTGACCCTTAGTTTGCAAAGAACCATCCGATGCCCTCGTAGACCCGAAGTCCGCGAGGCCCGCGAACTGTAAAGTAAAGCGACAGTTGCACAAACCTTCCCTAAAATACTAAAAGTCATAATCCCTCAATCTCATCGTCAGCGACCGCCCTGGGCCGAGGTCCAAGCCCCACAGGGGGCGCCCTCTTGCGCAGGTTGCTTAGTTTGTAGTTTTTAAACCATTTATTAAGGCTGGAGCTCTGCTCACCTTTATGCCCGGTGAAGTAGCAAACGCCACGTGGCTACCTAGGTAAGTCAAACCGAAAAAAAAAAGCGTGGCAAATTACCACGAATGGGCGATATTTAATTATAAACCTTATGAAGGGATTACATAAAATATATGTTATATTAAATAGGGAATAAAATTTAATAGTAGGCCAAAGTAAAATATGCGACAGCGATTATTTTTCAGATGAAATGCAAAATGTCAAAAAAAATCGCATTGTCACAGTAAAGTGACGCTTTCTTTGGGTTGCCATAGCAACCAACAACACAAATTGTATTTGCAGGCGCGTTTTCTATGTAATTAGCTTGCTCGCCCGAATGACTCTACAGGTCATATCAATTACAGAACTCACCTATGAATATATGCGATAGCTGATGGCGGGAAGTCGTAGTTGATGACCAGGTTGACGCCGCGGAAATCGATCCCGCGACCCATCAGCTCCGTACAGATCAACACCCAGATGCGACCCACGCGGAAACTGCGCACCACGTTGTCTCGCTGGACGTACAAAGTTAATTACAATTATTAAATTAAAAGTTATTTCAGTGCATAAAATAAACCGTGATATTATTAGACATTAGTAATAATAATCATCATTATCATCATCAACAGCCCGTTTACGTCCACTGCTGAACATGGGCCTCCTCTTAACAGACCTTGGCAAGCCAGGATCGTAGAGGGATATTGCCATAATCACCACGCTTGGCAGACGGATTGGTGATCGCAGTAAGATGTAAACCTTGAGCTAATAGATGCTGCTGCCCATCCATCAGCCATATGTCCCTTAGTCCCCTTTTACGACACCCATGGGAAGATATGGGGTGGTCTATTCTAAGCCGGAAACCACACGGCCATAATATAAAACAAAGTCACTTCACGCTGTCTGTCTGTCCTTATGTATCCCGATTCTTTTTCAGACGGATATTTAGTTAGGTTAGTGGTGCTAATTTATTCCAGTCTCTGTACTGCTAGTTGGTAAGTTGTGATCTCGTCGTCCGGTGGTGTTCACGACCCTTTGTGGGCAAAGGCCTTTAATCGGACGCTGTTTTCGACGCCTCTTTGCAGTTTACGGTGTGTATAATAGCCTTATAATAAAACTAGTCTCATCATCATCAGCCCGTACAACGTCCACTGCTAACCATGGGCATCCTCCCGAAGGTGGGTATTTTTGCCATAGTCACCACGCTTGGCAGGCGGGTTGGTGACCGCAGTATTATGTTGTATCACACAAGGAAACGCTGCTGCCCGTACCTTGATATACGATTATTATAGATGATGTTATAACAATCGGGACCAATGGCTTAACGTGCTTTCCGAGGCACCGGGTAGTCCCTCAACCAACCAGACCCGGAAAGAAATTTTAGAATTTACACTAAGATTTCCTGTCCGGAGTGGGGATCGAACCCACGACCTCCGAGATTAAAAGCGAGCCAAATACCGCTACGCTACGGAGGATGTTAATTAAAACTAGCCTAATAAATAAATATGCATATGCTACCTGAGTTTGCGTCCTGTCTGCGTGTATAACGTCCACATTGATGCCGTCGTAGATAAGCTCTTTGAACAACTGCTTCGCGCGATCCTTGCTTTGGACGAACACTGAAAATCGAAAGAGGAAAATTTGTTTCATCATCCCGAGGCCGCAAGTTTGAAATTCTTCCCTTGGGAAGAAAGATGCATATTTCAGACTGCTCACAATTAGTGACAGTTTAAAATTTAGTCTTTTTTGTTTTAATTTTCTTCCCGTTACCTATTTGAAATAACTCATTGCCATGGTAACCGTGCAGTTGTTATTTGTTATCGTTATTTCCTGTTCAATGTTCAATTTTTTTTTTGCGTTCGATAATAAATACTATTTTTCTTACAAAAAAAATCAATATTTAATTATCTCTGTTTGAGTGTCAAGCTCCAGTTGTATGGCTGGGGGTATTGACTATTAAAAGACTTGATATGTTTTTGATGACTGTATTTAAATAGGTGACTGATACATAAGATTGTCGCGGTGCGTGCGCACATACGTGTGGCGGTCAGGTGAATCGAATGATGAATGGCGGGGGGTCCGTAGGTGGGGACCGCAGTCGTTGAAACCGGTCGGCGCGGCGGCCCGGCGCGATGAGACGCAGGAACAATCTCGAATATTAATAATAATATCTATTAAGTATAAGACAATTAAATCTATTAATTTGTTTTTTTTTCGTCTGGGGGGGGACCCCGGACCCCGTCAATGAATAATTTGAACTACATTCGTTTTTCTTATATACAACGTCATTAAACTTTCGGTCCTGGTATGATGAAAAATAGTATACGCGCCACGGGAGGATACCAGGACATTTCAACCCACGCTTTTGTCAACAATATCGCGCGGGTTGAAAGGTCATACTTTCCTCCCTGCATTGAATGGCACCGGATATACGGGATCGATTTCAAAAATTGTTCCACCATTCGAAAGCTACTTCATCCAGAAGTAACATGGGCTTAAATATTACAAAGACAACCGTTCGGGCAAACAATGAGTACCTATGCCTAATAAATAGTTGAAATAACTGGACCAAAACCTACGTTCTGCCCATGTGAGTATGTTTTGCCGGAGCGGCGGTGTTAAAACATGCGGCAGTAGAATAACCCACTGAGTTTGTTTCGCCGGGTCTTCTCAGATGGGGCGTATTGGATCCGGTGGTAGCATTAAAGCGCGTCCGTCGTTATATACTCATGGTCCACCTAAATAATGATAATTGTTCTAACCTAATATAGACAGAACAAGCTATTGGACACAATATAGTTAAATAACGAACTAAGACGTTAAGACTTAAAAATAATAACTTAAATACCTGCTTAATTTGCAAATTTATAAAATGTAATCATTAGAAATTAATACTAAATTATTGTTTTGAATATTTGCAAGTGCCTGTAATAGGTTTATGTAAATAAAAATGATTTTAATTTCTCCCGTTATCGTGGAAAATTCACGATAACGGGAAAATTGGCGAGGACCGCGTTGTGCCCCTACCCCTGCCCTGTGATCCAGCGCCTGTAGGCCGTGCCAGCGATCATTTCCTCTTATATCCACAAATCTGACTTTGATATCAGTGGCACCTCTGGATTGTGGTCCTAACCCCATAAGGGTGCCCCCAAGTGTGTGTCACTTAATTGTATGCTCTTATATATTTTCAATTTATACCTATAATAATTAATGTAAATTTGAACTTATTATTAGTAGAGGAATTAATGACACACGGACAGACGGAGTGCATTTGTCTGTAATGTCCTACAATTAGCAGCACTCACAGGTTTCACTTGCTAGTTATAGATACCTAAGTAGTTTTATTCATAGAACTAGCGGCCCGCCCCGGCTTCGCACGGGTGGACTTTTATACCCTACCCCTGCCCTACCCTAACCCTACCCTACCCCTACCATACCCCTACCCTACCCCTACCCTACCCCTACCCTACCCTACCCTACCCTACCCTACCCTACCCCTACCCAAAAGTATCCTATGTCCTTCTCCCAGTTCTTAGCTACCTCCCTACCAATTTTCAGCCAAATCGGTTCAGCCGTTCTTGAGTTATAAATAGTGTAACTAACACGACTTTCTTTTGTTTTTAAAATGTATTCTGCTATTCAGGGCGTAGACAAATCCAACGAAACAAAAACCATGAAAATTGATCCAGCCGATCTCGAGTTATAAGTGTTGTAACAAACCCGTCTTTGTTTTATATATATAGATAAGAATAATAACCTATTAATTAGTTCTTTTTCATTGTGATTTTGACAAGTACAAGTGTATGTAAATACCTAAGTGCTGAATAAATTCATTATTTCATTATTATTTCATCAATGCCGGTGAAATATCGCGCAGGAATAAGTATTATTGTAAAACAAAGTTAATGTTTTAATTTCTGTTTCTCGTTCTAAACACTATAAATGTTTAATTTTTATTTTCAGCCATTATTAATAGATGAACATAGGAGTACCTACGTAGACAAGTAGGTACTCCTAAGAGCCATGTTGTAAAGAGATAGATAAAGATAAAATGGGTCGTGATAATGCAAGGGCTACGGCGTCGGACTTGTGATCATGTGGTCACCGGTTCGATCCCCACCCATTGCACTACCGACGTGAACCCACTCGTTACACAAGCATTTTAGCTTAGCACGAGAGGTTAACAAGAATACTAGTAGACTGCAAAACTGCTATAAGCTAAAAAAAGTCTAATATTTGTTTCGGGGGACTACCCTCCGAGCCTCGGGAAGCACGTTAAACCGTACCGGTTGTTATAACATCATCTAAAATAATCGTATATCAATAAACGGGCAGCAGCGTTTTCATATGTAACATATATATACTACATACTGCGGTCACTAATCCGCTTGCCAAGCGTGGTGACTATGGCAAAAACTTTCCCTCGGGAGGCCCACGTCCAGCAGTGGACATTATACATACCTAATACAGGTGGTTTCAATCCCTCTTGCACTAGTTGTCTGAAAGCGACAAGTTTTCCGTTCTCATTGCCACAGTACAGCAGCTGTTGTTCTACCAAATTCGTTGCAGCATTTCTGTAATAAGAAATTATAATGTTATCAGTTTGTTTGAACCTATGCTTCTCATAAAACATAATTTTGTAGCTCGCTTACATCCCTACTTATATTATAAATTTAATGTGAATGTAAGTTTGTTTGGAAGGCTTTCTCGCAAAAACTACTTAACCGATCATCATGAAACTTTGAAAGAACATAGCAGACAGAAGTAACAAAGGGACATTACATTGGTCCAAGATTATGTGATTAATCTTGGATTGGTTTAAAACTTATTCCAGTATCCGCATAAAAACTACAAATAGATTAGTAGCGCCATCTATCTACAACTGACGAAAATCCTACATCGCGCTATTGAAATTCGCACCGTATAACGTCCACTGCTGAACATAGGCCTCCTCCCGAGGGAGGGTATTTGCTATAGTCATCACGCTTGGTAGGCGGGTTGTTGACCGCATGTTGTACCATACGAAGAAACGCTGCTGCCCGTTCCTTGATTATAAATGATGTTTATAACAATCGGGACCAACGGCTTAACGTGCTGTCCGAGGCACGGAGGGTATTCCCTCAACCAACCAAAACCCGGAAAGAAATCTTAGAATTTACACTAAGATTCCTTGTCCAGCGTGAACCCACGACCTCCGAGATATTAAGCGAGCCAAATACCGCTGGAACGGAGGTTGTCGAGACTTAAACAAGGTTCATATTATCTCACATAACATAATACCACAGCCAAATGGTTAATTTATTAATGTTATGCCCCAGTGTAACGTCACTCGATTTGCGAGCATAACCATTGTATTACAAATGTTCATAGCCTATGGTTACCACATCTATATTACTTATATAAAAACCTGAAGTGTTGCTTTCGGCTTAGAATAGACCACCCCATGTCTTCCCATGGGTGTCGTAAAAGGCGACTAAGGGACATATGGCTGATGGATGGGCAGCAGCATCTATTAGCTCAAGGTTTACATCTTACTGCGATCACCAATCCGTCTACCAAGCGTGGTGATTATGGCAATATCCCTCTACGATCCTGGCTTGCCAAGGTCTGTTAAGAGGAGGCCCATGTTCAGCAGTGGACGTAAACGGGCTGTTGATGATGATGATGATGATGAAACCTGAAGAGTTTGTAAGCTAACCAACAAGCTTTGCGTGAACGTGCTAATCTCAGAAACTACTAGTCAGACTTTACAAGTTCTTTCGAAAAGACTTTAGTCTGTTCGAAGTCGACTTTCGAAAGACTTTAAAAGTGAGCCAGAACAATATTTTTACGTATAAGCGACACATGCCTGAGGGCACCTCAGGCATGTGTCGCTTATACGTAAAAATATTGTTTAAAGACATGCTTCTTTCTATAGAGCTAAATTATATTAAGATTTTGATTGTAGAAATAATTATTGTTATATATGCTACGGCTAATAGCCGAAGTGCGGCTACACCTAGGTTTAGCCGGCTACAACTACATGCAGTTAAACTTAGATGTACCTATCCTACTTATCTTCGGTTAGAACTAGGTTTTAATTAAATAAACAATACCTATGCACGACACAAATATTGTTGGGGTGGTTAAAAAAAAACCTAAACCTAAACCAATGGAGTTGAACAGGGACTTATTGCCGACCACATGCGGCTAGGTAAGTTGTAGCCGGTTAAAACTAGGTGTAGCCGCACTTCGGCTATTAGCCGTAACATATACATATGATACTAGACTGACAGACAGATCGTTAGCTAATCCGCTATAGATTTCAGTTGTGATATTTTGTATTTAATTATATTAATCATATTTCATTGTGTATAACCGACAGGTACAAGTGTATGTAAATACCTAAGTTCTGAATAAATATCGTTTAATTCGTTTCAGTATTCTATAGCACATTTATCGAGGAAGCCTATTTAATTAAAAGTGCCTGCGTTAAACCACAAGCGGTAAGCTCGTCGTAGCATAAAAACCAATCACCTCTGTCCCACAGTAATATTGATAAGCCCCTTCATATTATGTCTGCTCCACTTAGCGACAGATGGCGTATGTGTCGCACTGAACATGGCGATCCGCTTCTGCTTGTTCCCGCAGGCCGACATGATCTGCTCCATCTGCTGTCTGAAGTCGGACTGCTGGTCGGAGGAACCTTCGAACAGCTTATCTGCCTCGTCGATTATTAGCCAGCGAACTCTGGAATAGGAGAGGAGATTTAGAAGATTAACCTTCACCCATTTGATCATCATCAGCCCGTGTAACGTCCACTGCTGGACATGGGCCTCCTCCCGGGGGAGGGTATTTGCCATAGAACACGCTTGGCCGGCGGGTTGGTGACCGCAGTATTAGGTTGTACCACACAAGGAAATGCTGCTGCCCGTTCCTTGATATAAACGATTATTATATGTAGATGATGTTATAACAATCGGGACCAACGGCTTAACGTGCTTTCCGAGGCACGGAGGGTAGTCCCTCAACCATCCAGACCCGGAAAGAAATCTTCATCAAAGATTTCTTGTCCGGCGTGGGCGTCGAACCCACGACCTCCGATATTTAAAGAGAGCCAAATACCCCTACGTTACGGAGGTTGTCATTTGATAACCAGATGTAATAATAACCTTTAAGTTTATTATGGGGGTTTTGGGCAACTGTCGCTATACGTTACAGTTTGCGGACCTCTCGGACTTCGGGTCTACGAGGGCATCGGAAAGTTCTTTGCAAACTAAGGGTCGGGAGGACGAGGGGGGGAAAATGAAATAAAAACTTACTTGTCCAATGAAATATTGACAGTATCCTGGTTTAGTAGGTAACACAGTCGGTTAGGTGTGCTTACTATGATATCTGAAATAATATAGTGTAATATATTAATATGTGAGGTTTGTACACCTTTTTACGCAGGAAGGAAAGGAAAGGAAGCAGATGGATGAGTATGATATTTCGCACACAGTTTAGAGAAGGAGTGCAGAATGCCACCATGGTCGAATTTCCAGCATTGAGCGACTACTAGTATATTGTAAGATGTTAAGAGTTATGATATAGTCAAACTTGTAAACAACCCAACAAAGCCAACAGTAGTACGCCTCCCTGTTATATATATATATATTTTTTAATCATTAGCAGAGTTTTGCAGTCTACTATTATTCTTGTTAACCTCTCGTGCTAAGCTAACATGCTATTGTTACGAGTGGCAAGTCCGACGCCCTAGCCCAATGACTAGGGCGCTTAAATATGCCATGAAAGTTACTTCATTTGGTACTTAAAAACTGTACCTATTTTGATCCAAGATAATAAATGAAATAAACCAACAAAAAAATATATTAACACTAATTTTGAATATATAGCAATAGGTGTAACTAAGAAATCTAAAAATCTACACAAAGATTTCTTGTTCAACATGGGGATCAATCCCACAACCTACAAGATTTAAAGTGAGCCTTATGACTGCTATGCCACAGGGGTGGTCTTAAAATTAGACCAGTCCCATGTCCACTGCTGAACGTGGGCCTCCTGCTGAGGGATGGTTTTTGACATTATCACTACGCTTGGCAGATGGGTTGGTGACTGCAGTATTATTTAGTAACACAAGAAAACGCTGCTGCCCGTTTCCCTGGTATACTATTTTTATAGAAGATGTTATAACATTCAGGACCAACGGCTTAACCTGCTTTCCGAGGCACGGAGGGTAGCCCCTCAACCAACTAGGCCCGGAAAGAAATCTTAGAATTTACACAAAGCTTTCTTGTCCGGTGTGGGGATCGAACCCACTACCTCCGAGACTCAAGCAAGCAAGACTTATACTGCTATGCTACGAAGGTTGACTACAAAATTATAATTAAAAAAACTTACCGCTTTTTCTGATTGTAGCCTCTCTTTCTTTAACTTTGCTCTCCTTAATATTTCTGACAACACTTATCCGGAGCTGACTGGTGGCGCTCAACCTTAGAGCTTCTCTGTATATCTGATGAGCCAGCTCTCTGGTAGGACAGAGTATTAGGGCTCTTGGACCACCTTGGGGAGCTCCAAGAGAATGTAGAATTGGAAGGATGAAGGCAGCCGTTTTGCCTGACCCAGTAGGTGCACATGCCAGGATTTGTCGGTCCTGTAGAATATGTATTGTAATAAATATTTTGGTGCTCCATCTTAAGAAGCTGCTTGCATAATACATGGTTACTGGAAATGTGACGTCAAATGCAACAGATTTTGTCATATAATGTTGTGCCCTTAACAACATAGAAAGAACTATTCATAAAAGGTTGACTGGGAGATAATGCCTCTTGGCATTGCCTTATGTACAGAGCTGTAGCATAAAGTTTAAATATAAATAAAATGGTTTTTGAGTTCTAATAATATTTTTTTTTTTTTTCTTTACTAGCAGAATTTTGCAGTCTACTAGTATTCTTGTTAACCTCTCGTGCTAAGCTAAAATGCTATTGATACGAGTGGGTTCACGTCGCCCCTTTAAAAACTTTACTACCTTCACTAGATCGCAACAGTTGCACAAAACCCCCTAAAGTTCAAGCCCCAACATGGGGTGCCCTCTTACACAGTTTGCTTAGTTTGTAGTTTTTAAATCATTTATCAAGGCTGGAGCTCTGCTTGCTTTTATGCATGGTGCAGTAGCAAAACCCTCGGGGCTAACTAAGTACGTTCAACCGAAAAAAACTGTTCCCTTGGTGCTACATTTCCTTCCTTTTACGCACTTACAACTTATGATCCCCTTTATATCCATGCCAACTTAGGACCCTGGTCTCCCTCCCAACTATTAGTTTCCAAAGAACTGTCTTATGCTCTTATACAAATTGTAAAGTAGAGTGACAGTTGCACATAACACAACTACTTTGGAAATTACTGCTATATAATTATTATGGTGAGGTTCTCATGGCAACTGCGTAGTTGAAACCACATGAGTAGACTACTTACTGCCATTATGTAACTCATTAACTCTTAAGAAAAAAAAGTAGAGTCTCACCTCCAACATACATGGCACAGCTTGCCGCTGCACTGGTGTTGGCACAGAGTATCCGCACTCCTTCACTGTGTCTACTAAAACTTGGGCCACCTTGTACCTGGCCACCAGCTCAGGAAAGTCTTGCAAGGCAGGTGGTACATGTCTACCAACACATTTGATGCCATGCTCATTGCGGAAACGGTTATGCTGGAATAAAGATATTGATGTTTTAATTTTTTTATTATGCTAATATTAAAAGCTAAAGAGTTTGTTTGTTTGTTTGCTTGAACACACTAATCTCAGGAACTACTAGTCCAATAAAGCTCATATAACATCCAATGATAAACATGCATATTCTCTCAAGAGTTTTGTCATAGTTACCACAGTTAGTATACAGGTTGATCACCACAGTGTAATGTCATAACACACAAGCATACCCTACTGTCATACATTGGTTATAAAAATAGGGCCCAGGGCATAACATACTTTACAAGGCATGTAAGAGACCATCTACCAACCAGACCTGGAAAGAAATCTAATAATTTATGCAACAATATAAATGTGTTTGTGTTGTCTGAAGTAGGGATTGAATGCAAGACCTCTAAGATAAATTATAAATCAACAAGGTTTATATTTCTTTAAAATTAACATTTTAAATAATTTATTTCATTATTTAATTTATAAAAGAATATATAAATACCTCTTCCAGCTCTAATTTCTTTTTCAAATCCTCAGGTTTCTCCTTCTTCTCTTTTTTCTTCTTTTCACCCACTTTAACGCCTTTAACTAGCTGCAGATCATCATTGTCATCATTTCCAGAACCTTCAGACTCCGACCTTGACTCATCATTATTCCCTGGAGAAGTTTCATCCTCATTTTCACTTAATTCTTCTTTTTTGACCTCTATTTCCTCTTTTTTAACTTGTTTAAGGGATAGGTCCTGTATAGAAATGCACATATTATTATTTTATAAAAGCGTTTCTAATGGAGTCAATAAAAAACTCCTTATAATTAAATACATTAATTTATAAATATATATATATTTTTTTGTAATTTGTATTGAAAGTAGGTATATAATATGAAAAGAATCCGCCCCTAAGACAACCTATTGACCAAATAAATAAAGGACACAGTTGTATAAAAGTGCGGCTTATTTAAATAGAAACTTCTTCTAGCTGACGTCCATGAGATGAAACCGTAAATTGAAGAAGATATGTGGTGTGTAATTGCTTTGTAGTTTTAGTTGCTATTATTATGTAAAGTGGTCTATAATCATGATTCTGATACAGTAAAATTTAAACTACATTACTGTTATTGATATAAAATAAAATAAGTTTTTATTTTGGACATCATAGCGCGAGAGGTTATAATCACATACTTACATTGTTTTTCACGCCTAAAACGCGATGTTTGAACGTTAAACCTTTCGTTAATTTCTTAAATATATCGTAAGCGTCCATTGTCTTCGCATTAGCAATGTATTTAGTTTAATATTTAAATAAAAACACACGTGTTTATCTCAACACAGTTTTGACAATTTCTATTGACAGAATGGTTGACAGTTTTGACACTTTTGACAGTTGACAATATATGTAGGGATGCCAGCTTCCAGAAATATTCGCAAATAAAACTCCAAAAAAATATAAAAATCAGTGTTAAAAATTAAAACAAAATCGCATTCATGTATTTTAATTTTTTATTTCCGTATTATAAATATGTATTTACACAGCCCAATGAATATTAATATCAATAATTCATGGTGGCACCTACAGATTCCGCTATTTTTATTTTTTTGGTCTATTTTGAATAATAGGTTGCTATCGGAGATAAAACTAATATTGAGAAATAGCAACAACTTCAATTATTTGGTATTCAATTATTTATGTAAAATCTTAATTTTAAAAAGTTATCAACTTCGATATTTGGCTGGTTTATTATTGGATCGAACTATTTATATTGGGGAAAACGCAGTTATTGATATTGTGTATATTCTTAGGGGGTAATAAGTGTAATTCAGCCATGGAATTCCGAATGCCAAATGCTGTTTATTGTCAGAGTAAAAAGTATATTTCAAAGTAAAATGACAGATGTATTATCTGTCATTTTACTTTGAAATCACAATTTTTTACACACAGTATATTACATAATATTCAAACTTGCCACTAATAAGTTGGTAACCCTGAAGAAATGTTGGACTTGTAGCGACATCTACAGTAGCCGGACAATCTACAATAGATAAGCATCGCCATCTAACATTTAGCATCCCAACTAGCTTGTATCGCACTACACAAGTTCGCAAGCCAATTCGAACATATAGAAGTTCTCAATTGTAACACATGGCCGTCGGCCGCCCTAAAAAGAAGATTTATATTTTTCGTGGAGGAACACCGCCACATGTTCCTCTAAAGACTATTGAGAAAGTTAAAAAGAATAAGATAAGTTAGGTATCTGAGTACTTTAAGTATTTATACTATGCCATATTTTTCCGGTATCTATATACAAATTTTTAATCAGCACTTATTACTATTATAATTAGAATACAGTTAATCAAACCACTTACAGTTTACTTTTTTACAAGTTAGTTCATTAAATCGTTACTAGATGTCGTTAAACTAAGCAACTAAATGTGAAAAACAGTGTAGGGCGTTCGTACCAATACATCTAAATATACACATGAAATAAGTAAAAACCTTGGGAATTAAAGGTTTTAATAAGCTAAAAATTTTACTTTACATGACAAACAGTAATGACAATAGAATAGACAATAAAACGATAAAGAAGAAAATAATATAAGAAATGAGGTTTATATCATTCTCCCGTGCTAGTTTTCCAAATATAGTCGTTAAGTTTTACGGGTGGATGGCGTTGTCGATTTGACCTTCGTGGAGATTGGAGATTTCTATCAATTGTAGGTGGCGACAGTGTTGAGGCTGGTCTTTCATAATTTTCGCTAGAACCTGACGGTAGTAGTACGTCAGTGCAGTCACCAGTAGGTATTTGTTCTGCTTCGGCCACTGGTTCTTCTACCACTGACTCTGGCACGGGATTATCTCCTTCAGTATTCATTTTATCTCCAAGAGTTTCTAATGGAGCCAAGTGGCGGTTGGATACTGTAGTTTCACGTCCGTCGGGAAGTTTAACATAAGAAAAGTCCGGATTACTTTGTATTAATTCTACTTCCTCTACAATTGGCTCATATTTATTTGTACGATTAAATTTCTTTAGTAGAACATGCCCCGACTCTGTTAGCCAACTAGGTACCGATTCGCCATTTGTGGATCTTCGTGGATGGACAAACATTCTTTCATGAGGTGTACAGTTAGTCGCTGTGCACAAAAGAGAACGAATGCTGTGCAGAGCTTGAGGTAAGACCTTCTCCCAGTTTTCAACTGACAAGTTCTTTGTTTTCAAAGCCAGAAGAATGGTTCTCCATAACGTATGGTTCAGTTTTTCCACTTGACCGTTTCCTTGAGGATTATATGCAGTAGTGCGACTCGTAGCTATACCTCTTGAATGTAGGAATTCCTGCACATCATGTGAAAGGAATGACGTTCCTCTGTCTGAATGAATGTAAGCAGGCATTCCAAATATCATGAAAAGATTGTTGAGATTAGTGATGACAGATTGTGCACTGATGTCAGAACAAGGGAATGCAAAAGGAAAACGCGAATATTCGTCGATAACTGTAAGTAAATATTTGTTTCTTGTATTTGAGGGAACTGGTCCTTTAAAGTCAATGCTCAAGCGTTCAAAGGGTTTTGTTGCTTTTATTAAATGTCTAAATGTCTTTTCCGATTTAAAGAATCTAGGTTTAATTTCCGAACAGATTCTACATGAAGCTGTCATGTTTCTGATATCTTCTATTGAGTATGGTAAGTTCTTAGATTTTATCCAGTGATACATTCTTGTTACACCTGGATGACACAGGGCTTCGTGAAGCGAAAGTAGTTTTGCACTTTGTGTGCCAATCACGGCGCATACACGAGAGAGTGCATCTGCAGCTTGATTATCTTTACCCGGTCTATAAATTATATCATATTTGTATGGAGAAAGTTCTAAGCGCCATCTTAATATTTTCTCATTTTTTATTTTGCTAGCATTCTTATTGTTAAACATGAATGATACAGACCTTTGGTCCGTTATGAGGTTAAAATGTTTACCAATTAGGTAATGGCGCCATTTCTTTAAAGATTCAACTATTGCGTAAGCCTCTTTTTCGATTGCAGAATGGTTCTTCTCACTCGCATTTAATGTTCTAGAGTAGAAAGCTATTGGTCTCGAAGCTTGTGTCAATACAGCAGCAATGGCATAGTCGGAAGCATCAGTTTCAACGGTGAAAGAAATTTTGTCATCTATGGCATATACGGAAGACTTGGCAATGTCCGATTTTAACTTTTGAAAACATTGTATTTCTTCAGTTTTTAATGGAAATGAGCCAGCGCGAGCAAGTAGATATATTTTTTCTGAAAAATTCGGTATCCATTTAGAGTAATGAGCGAACATCCCTAATGCCCGTTTCAACGAAGACAAGTCATGTGGTGGTGGTAAATTTTGTAGAGGCTTAAGACGCTCAGTGTCAGGTGTGATCACGTGATCCTTTATTTGATATCCAAGTATATTAATGAAATTTTGTGTAAACTTACATTTTTGAAGACTTAAGGTAAGGTTATATTTCTTGACAGCATTTAAGAATTTTTGGAGGTTTTGATCATGTTCATCTTTCGACTCTCCGCAAATGGTAATGTCATCGAGATACGCGTATGTTTTAACCAATTTCTCTTGCCTGATGACCCAATCTATCGTTCTTTGAAAGCTGGAAACACCGTTCGTTACTCCAAAAGGAATACGCTTGAATTGGTACAAATTTCCAAGAGCTTCAAAGGCAGTGTATTTCTTTTCTTCAGGAAGTATAGGGACTTGGTGGTATGCACTTTTTAAATCAATAGCGCTAAAAAAAGAATTCTTGGCTATCCTTGATACTAAATCTTCGATATTAGGCAAAGGGTATGCGTCAAGTTGAGTGTAACGATTGATCGTCTGAGAATAATCTATTACTAGCCGCTTCCTATGTGTTTCACTCTTTGTTATAAGGACTTGAGCTCTCCAAGGTGATTGGCTTTCCTCTATTACACCTTCAGCAAGAAGTGTTTCGATCTCGGATTTGATGAATTGTCTGTCTTCATCATTGTGTCTGCGAGACTTGATAGCGATAGGTCTGCAATCTTTGCAGAGATAAGAAAAAAGTGGAACAGCTGGGACTGAAGCAGCAGTTACATTGCATACTTGCAGTGGTTCTTTGGGTCCACCGAAAGATAGTTCGAATTTGGAGTGTTCTTTAAGTACGTCATGACCAATAATCATGTCGGCGCATAGGTTTCGCACCATGAGGAGATTAACATTTTTGTAAACATGCTTGCCTATAGTTACTGTTTGGCAAGTTTGGCCATTAACAACTGAGGTTTGCGAAAGAGAAGCATAGGAAATAGTTTGGTTACATGATCTTCTTTTAAATCCACATAACTTTGCAAATTCATCATCGATGAAACTCACAGAACTGCCAGTGTCCAGCAGCGCTTCTGCTTTTACCCCTCGCACTAGTGCAATTACAGTCGCTTTTCTTAAAGACGCAGGAGATGCAGCAGTAATACAGGCGAGTAAGTCTTCGTTTGTTGTTGTTACTGAATTTATATTTTTAGATGACCGACATACTTTAGCTAAGTGGCCTTTCTTTTGACATAACTGACAAGTTTGTTCTAAAGCTGGACAATTTCTACGATTATGTATTTGTCCTCCACAGAAGAAACATTTTCGTTTATAAGGTGTGGTGGCAGCATTATTTTGTAGTTCTGTACTTGACTGTTTTTCTCTCTGTATTGTTTCTTTTTGTGTGGCGTTAACAGATACTGTATTATAGCTATTAGAATTTACTTCAGCCGTTTCTAGAGAAAGAGCTTGATTGTAAGCCTGGTCCAAGGTAAGAGTAAGGTTCTCCAGAAGACGTTGCCTTATTTTATTTGAATTTAAGCCAGATATAAACGCGTCTCTTATACTGTTATTTTTATAAGTTTCTGCATCTACAGACGTAAAGTCACAGTCTTTAGACAATAACTTGAGTTTCTGAATGTAAGTACTAATGTCTTCACCGGCACTCTGTTTTCTAGTAGCAAGTAAGTGTCTTGCATATATAATATTCTTCGGCTTTATATATATATTGTTTAGTAGTATAATTGCTTCAGAGTACGTACCAGTTTCACTGATGTAATTGTATACCTTAGGCGAGATGTGATTTATTAACAGCTGTAATTGTATCGTAGTGTCACGTTGAGCACCAAGGAAACTTTCAAAAGTCTTCCGCCAATGACGCCAGGCACCAGCCGCGTCACTATCAGCCGGGTCCTTGTCAAATCGTTCCGGTCGTAAATATTTTTCCATTTTAAATATTCATTTAAATTATGATTAGCTTATTAAATTGAAATAAGTAAAAACCTTGGGAATTAAAGGTTTTAATAAGCTAAAAATTTTACTTTACATGACAAACAGTAATGACAATAGAATAGACAATAAAACGATAAAGAAGAAAATAATATAAGAAATGAGGTTTATATCAACACACATGCATTCGTTTTACTTCTCAATCTAATGAGCAATATTATTACAAATCTATACTAACTATTATACCTATAAAGCTGAAGAGTTTGTTTGTTTGCTTGAACGCGCTTATCTCAGGAACTACTGGTCCGATTTGAAACATTCTAGACTATATTTTATTATGAAGTTCCTACGCAGGAACATGAGTTATGTGGGTAAAACTACGCGCGGAAAGCACGTAAACTACGACTATAAGGGTGAGAAATTTCATAATCATCCATCCGGGTAATTTTCGGTAAAAGTGGTTAAAGTTTATAGATAAGAAGACTAGAAGTTAAATCACTCTTGACATCAGTGCATCGTCTTCACCTTCTATGTTCTATATTGGAATTATTTTAGATATAAATAATAATTTTCTAATAATTATTTATATTTACATATTATTTTGTATGTGCCGTGTGGTTTCCGGCTTAGAATAGACCACCCCATGTCTTCCCATGGGTGTCGTATAAGGCGACTAAGGGACATATGGCTGATGGATGGGCAGCAGCATCTATTAGCTCAACGTTTAAATCTTACTGCAATCACTAATCCGTCTGCCAAGCGTGGTGATTATGGCAATATCCCTCTACGATCCTAGCTTGCCAAGGTCTGTTAAGAGGAGGCCCATGTTCAGCAGTGGACGTAAATGGGCTGTTGATGATTATTTTGTATTTATGTAGTAAATACAAAAGACCAGTCGATGTCTACAAAGGCTGTTCACAATGGTGTTCTGGTGCCTACGCTTATGTATGAAAGTGAATGTTGGGTGTGGCAAAAGAGACATGAAAGTAGGAGTAGTAAGTAGTAAATGTTGTAGATATGCGCTCTTTACAAGGCAGATGTGAGTGGAAACGCCGCGAGGGGACGCCCTAGAAGGACATACACTGACCTCATACGTGATGTTCTTCAGAAAGGTCAGGTGCGTAGTACTCGCAACCGGCGTGCGTGTATGACCAGATGTATGAACGTGGACGAGGCAAAGGGAGTGTGTAAGGATCGTAGCAGGTGACGTTCTGTAGTTTCTGCCTACCCCCATGGGAGAAAGGCGTGATTATATGTATGTATTAAATATTCTTCGTATTTGCCATTATCGTAAAGTGACACTTACGACCAAATGTTTCTGAAGTATAAGTACCTACTTAGTACATCCGTCCACATGCTTCTGAGGTTCTGTTAAGATATGCTTCTGTTAACAAAAGTGTATCGATAATTCAAATGCACAGTAAACGTTGTGTACCTAGCGAATACATTTTTAAGAGAGTCAAAGTTATATCGTTATGTTATTAACGTTCAAATTACTTCAGATTGCATAGTAAACTTCCTAAAAAATTTCCATATCTAGGCTAGAAGAGCCAAAGAGCCCGCGGCGCTTATGCCCCGTGTACTCGGCCGTCACCAACGGTGGACGGAGGAGTGTCCGGGGGGTTTTAGTGGGGTAGGGTTCCGTCCTCGTGGTATGACTAGCGTACCACGCTATGGAGAACGGGAACGCTGCAGTGGCGTAAATGCATTTCCCCGCAGTCAACAAAATAAAAAGGGTAGAAGAGCCAATCTAATAAAAAAAAATTATAAAAAAAAAAATTGACTTGTTAGGCTAGCAGAAATATGTTTTACCGTTACTAGCGATGTCCCTAGTTCGACTCTTAGGTCGGAATAAAAAGTAGTGTTACCCTGATTCAACAAAAATCTAAGTAAATTCCAGACGTCAGGAAATTGATTATGTTTAATTTGTACCTCGGAGAGCACATTAAGATCGCGAGCACGTCTGTTGGTTTAAGTTCCTGGTCGGGCTAAAGTATTTTTAAGCCCGAACTGGAACTTGAACCAACCGACATTGTAGAAATTGTAACTTAAGAAACATCCCGAGGTCAGGATGGTGATGGTGTTTCGCCTGTGCCTCAGAGCACCCTGCCGGTCCTGCACTTGGTCTCAGATGGGTCATAACCGTCCCACCGTAATTAATTTATTTTCTTTAGAATCAAATCGTTATCACGTTAAGCCGTTGGTCTCGATTGTTATAACACCATCTATTACTATTTATACTATTTATTTATTACATTTGTATACCACGGAATGGGCAGCAACGTTTCCCAGTGTTATTATAACATAATACTGCAGTCATCAACCCCACTGTCAAAACCCTCCATCCGGAACAGGCCCATGTGTAGCAGTGGACGTTATACGGACTGATGATGATGATGCTTTAATAAAATACATCAAGCATATGCAGTAAGCATAGTTCAAAGGATTTTGTGGTCCGTAACCCTTAAGAATGTCCTCAGGTGTGTGTCAATAAGATTTAAATACAAATTGGCTCAGGACCTCTAATCTCGCCATTTGACGGGTGTCCTCTTTTTTTTAAGTTTAATAGCAGAGTTTTTGCCTGACTACTAGTTTTCTTGTTAACCTCTTGTGCTAAGCTAAAATGCTTGTGTTACAAGTGGGTTTACGTCGTTAGTGCTGTGGATGGTGATCGAACCGGCGACCACATCATCGCAAGTCCGACGTCCTAGCCATTGGGCTACGGCCGCTTATATATTTATACATTTTTTTATTTATTTTTATTTGAAATATTTTGTAGTAGGTAAGTATGTATGGTATTATAAGATTTACCTGCACCAACTACCACATTTAATTTAATTCCATTGTTGTCTTTTTTTCTTATTTTTTTTTTAAAGAACCGACTTTTCTTTCTACTAGTTTTCTTGTTAAATCCTCGTGCTAAGCTAAAATGCTTGTGTTACGAGTGTGTTCACGTCGGTAGTGAGTGGGGTTCGAACCAGCGACCTCAAGACCACAAGTCTGACGCCCTAGCCATTGGGCTACGGCCGCTTTGTCGGGTTGTCTGGAAAAAATTACATAAGTACCTACCTACATATGAGATAAGGTGGGGCCACCTTATCACATTGTGCTGTGTCTAGTATTTTTTCTTTCGTGTTGTGTCTATTTGCTTATGTGTGAACAATAAAGAGTTATTATACTCTATGCTAAATCGGGGTATTTTATCATTACTTACCATGCTGTCTTTGGGACTAATCCCTCCCACACTCCCGCCACTGTAACTCCTGTAAGCCAGGATCAACAGCGGCACACACGAAAGAGGCTCTAAGCTGTTAGGCTTAGGGTGGTCCCGGGACACCTAAATGTCTTGGATCCCGCATCGAATTTAATCAGAAAGTTTATAAGAGGAGTTGGAAAGTAAAATTCCACTTCCCTCCAGCGCAATCGGGAGCCATAAATGAACGAATGAGACCATGCCGTCTGCAATATCTTACTTGAATTGTAAATTCATCCAATTTTATAGATGACTAGTTTCTCGTGCGCGGTGTCACCGCGTAACTGCCGTTCCCATAAGAGCTTCATGATTAAATATAGCCATGTTGACTGGACAACATAGCTTTCTAATGGTGAAAGGATTTAAAACCTCCCTCTCTCCTACATTTACTTTGCCCGACAGGGTCCATATTGAACTGAATTTGTAATAATACTTACCACCTAAAAACACTGTGGACTGCTATAAATGATGAGTATTGAGTTTTGAAATAGGTCCAGTTGTTTCGGAGCTGCATTGCAAACAATAAAATATTTCCTGTTTTTAATATTAGTATAGATATAGACGAAGGGCAGGGTACTAAACTAAATAATAAAATAACCAGTAATCAATGGAATCACTGCGAGTTTATTTTATACTTTTATTACATTCAACTGTTAGGCTGAGAATTCGAAACGCAGATTTTGTTAGAAACCTAAACTTAAATATAACCGATATATTTTTCTTCAGTATAGTTTAGACGCAAGTGTCAGATTCAAAGATACTTACAGTACTCACTTTCCATCTAACTGATATGTTCCTATCAACGCGACTGTTATCACGAAACCAAGAAAATTGTTATACAAAACCCATTTGGCTCTCCATTGCCGATTTATTGGCGGATGTCTTCGGTAAGAAGGTAAAGAACCGGCGATGGATTGAGAAATGGCTGATGCGAATGACGTTTTAGTGTTTTCGTGATAGCAGTTCTACTCAACCCGAATTGATTCCTTATTCACATATATCAACAACATCAAAACAAGTAAAGACACATATTTTAAACATCACTAATTCATTTTAGGTACTTTATATCTTGTACAAGACGTATAAAAGATTTTTTTTGACTTTACTTTAACACGAATCAAGTATTTTTGTGTCTGTTTTTTTTATTTTTTATAAACTTATTCTACTTCTATTGTAATACTGCTTAAACTGTATTCATACGAACAATATGAACACAATGATAATCATATAGACATATTTTTTTTCTTCGAAAAAATAAAAAAATGTTTAGCCACGGTCATAAAACCTTTAATTCAATTACGTACTTATACATGCTATAAAACTTATTGGCACAAAAAATTTGGTTTTTATTTTTTCGAAGTTATTTTTTCATGACTCAGTGATGTTTAAAATCTTTCGTTAACTGACCTCGTATTTCTAACAATAGTACTTTAAGTGTCTTCACCGACTTGAGTGTAACTTACAACAATGCTCAAGATAAGCCTACCAGGTCCTATCGGCCCCAAATTCTAATCTTATTCGATCATTACACAATACTATAAATCATTTTTGTACACACCACATCCCGGACCCTTTTAAAAGTATAACAAAACTCCATTTAACTAAATTTAACACATATCTTTTCATCTTTGATCAACGATGGCAAATTATAACTTTTACACAGTAACACAATATTAGTTTAGGCATATTAAAACGTCGCAAATGATATCTACACCCGATTAATATTTTTTTCCTAATTTTATTCACAAAATTTCTTAAATACAATAAATTATTAATTTAATTTTTTAATTTTTTAGCCATCTAGTGTAGATGTCACTTGCGACTACAGCTTAAAAAGAAAAAAAAAAGAATAATCAATGCTAATAAAACGCAGATCGTGCATACATTAAATTACGAAAAAAGAAAAAAATCTAATCCTAAGTGTGTCAGCAAAAATATAATGCAGTAAATTAGAATTGCCACTTAATTAACTTTCACAATATATATTGTATTTTTTTTTCTCGTAAAAAAATATTTCTGTGTATAAAATGTGTCACCCGAGCATAACAAGGAACAGAAGCGCAATCTTACTAAATATTTTGAAACAACAAAACAACTCAATACTCAAAAAACTAAGTCATGAGTATATTACGGAACGAAGTCAAACTCAGTTTAATAAACTGAGCTTGCGCAAATATCCGATTGCTCAACAGTGACAACACTCAACATCGGATACTTAAAAACTTGAATATAAATTAACATTTTTCTTAATAAAATTGCGCCGCTGTTTATTTTTATCTGTAGATAAAAGTTACTTATAGCATATAACTGTCAGTATATTGTATGTCATAGTTTGTATATTGTAAATACTTTTTATTTATGTACTGTTATAGACGGGTTATCAACGAGAATTGCTCGACCAGGGAGAAATAATGAACTATTATATACTAAGTATAATACTTATTATTTTTATATAAAAAGTTGTAAGTGCACTTTGAGTTACGGAACTATATTAATGTAACTATTTATTGTAGGTAGCAGATTTAACACTGATATATAACTATTTTTAAATAAAATGAGATGAAAGTGGACAACAACAAGATAGATAAGTATTGTCAGTATTTGGCACAAGTACTATTATTACCTAGTTTTAATTATTTTTGATCCGAAATACAAAAGAACTAAACTTTTAAACGTGAATTTTGAAGTTCGAAATGTCATGAAAATATTTAAAATGTAAGTATAAAATTGTAAACAATACGATATAAAGAGCTCCTTAATCTTAATTGACATAAACAGGAAAAATCTGCTATGTTTGTAGCTTATTAATTAGTCATATATAAATGTAACTATTATAGTGAGGTATTGTGGCAAATTGGGAACTATTGCTATAACTGTAATTATTTATTAATTATATTAAGTTTAAAGTGGAAGATACTGATATAAATATTAAAGCTATTGGCATAAGAATACATCGACTTGTAATTCACACACTAAAACACTAGGGTTCGTAATTAATGTTTAATTTGTGAGCAACATTGCAAAAGACTTCATTATATTAATAAAAATGCAGTCGATTTATTCTTAATAGAACTGGCTGGTCTCTCCACCGATCGAGCAATTTAAAAATATTTATAAATAACTATTGTATGTACTGGTTTCGTCCGAATTTCAATTAAAAATGTTTTAATGAAATACGTTACGTTTCCAATTGAAATACAGACGAATAAAACTATTGCATTTTAAACATGGAAATGGATCAACAAAAAATGTGTGTATGGGAAAAAATACTATGTAACAACTGTTATATCTTGTTTGCAATTTACAATATAATTAGATAAATATAAATCATTGTCGTGTTTGTATGCTGTATCTTTAATACATACATAAATACGTCACCCTGCATTCAGCAGGCGATTCCACATTCTAGACTAAAACATAAGAAATTAAATTATATAATACTTAAAATTATAGGAGGTAATACTTACGATAAAAGCATTCTTTATTACTTAAAAAAACAGTTTTGTGAAACGGTTTGTGAACCAGTTGTATTCCGGTGAGAATTTACGTAAAAAACAATAAACTTTCGTAATATTAGTTTGTTAAGTTACCTGCCTACCATAATATTAGATTATCATAATCAACTCCACGATATTTCATAAGGACAATCATGAAGTATCTTGAAAAAATATTTTTAATCATTTGTGAATAGACGGCAGTATTAATATACAAAAACATTGACTTTGCAAAGAAAAATGACAATAAACATACATTTAAAATGACATTTGGCAGTAGACTGCTCAGATACTAATAACTAATAAAGCTACCAGAGAGCTAGCACAACCCTGTATCTGAAACTGAGCATCGACATACTCGCGAATATTGAGTACGCCTCTATCATATGTCGATGCTCAATTAGAAAAACTGTTAACCTAGAAAATATTCTAGATTGTTTGTGCAACTGATTTGAGACTATTCATATCCACCAATTGTCATTGTCAATGTATTAAAATCTTATTTATTTATCTACTGTATGCTATTGTTAAAGTTGTACTGTCTGAAGGCATCCCGTTGTTGACTACTTTGTGCTTTATGCTAATTAGTAACACAGTCGGTTTATAAATTTATTTCTTTAAACTTAACTTTATTAACTGACGAAGAAGCAAAAAATTATATTGCAAGATTAAAGGGCTGCTACAATTTATACGTAAATAAAAAAAATTCTCACTTTTCATCTTACTATTTAAAAATGCAGTATTTTGGTATACATTGCAAAATATACTTTACTTTTTTTATTGTTTCGCTGTTTTTTTTTTTGTGTTTTTGTTATTTTTTTTTGAATTTCCATTGCTGCGGTCTTAATTCTTTTTTGCCGACACAAAATCCAAACTTAACACAAATTTCTAATAGTATAAGACCTAACAACAATCACCAACGGCTGTCTCCGAAATCGATAAAATGCGCGCAGCTGTCAACTGAGATCAATTTAGACAAAATATGTTCAAAAAATTGAACCACTAAACAGTGGGGATGTAAAATCCAAAATTTCAACGAAGCTATCAACAATAAGCTCAATAAACAGCCAAACTAATAAGAAATAATTGCACAGCGAAAACAATAAACACAAACATTAAAAAAACATTATGGAGACTAAGTCTAAGTTTTACTATTAATAAATCCATTAGGAGAATATATAAAAATCCTTTCCATTAATGATTTTATCTATTTACTATTTAGTTAATAATATCACGAGGCTTCTATTCCCAAACGTCGCCACGATAATTCAGTATGTATGTAATTACTAACTTATATTTACAATTCACTCTACCCGCTTGCTTTTTCCTCCTAAGCTCCAGCTAAATGATTTATGACCTTTATATTTCCGAAGTTATTCATCCACGTGATTTATATTAAAAATTAAACAGCCTGTATAACATTGACATAAAAAATAATAAAAAAAACAAAATAATATATTGAGGTATTACATAAATAGAGGTATACGGGCTATATCGGCTAGTGTTCACATTAGTAACTTAATTTAATTTAATTAATCAACCCGCGATTAACTTTTAAGCTGAGGATAAAATGACAAAAACTTAATTGTTAAAACATCTGGATATACCAAACAACTTCTCATTAAATGTATATCATATCACAAAGTACACATATATGTAACATTTCGAAAAAGAAAGTAAAAATACAAAAAAAAAAAACTACATTAAGATCCTATACCCAAATTACTTAACATTGGAATAATAAATGCAAAAAATAATAAGTTTATTTTTAAAATAACGCATTGCATTGTTGACTGCTTGCATTTTTTTTTAATTTAAAATTATAATCGGAAAAAGGTTTCTGAAAAAAAAAGTTTTTATTTTCACTTTGAGTGAATTCAAAATCAGAATATTGATATGTTCTGATAAATTTGGAATTTTTCATAAAACTCGTAAAATGGATATGGCACAATTATAATTAAAGTATTTTACATTCATCAGAAAGTTTTTCCTCTTTAATGTCTACTGGAATTATACGCAAATTGTTCTTTGGCTTTGTGAAATATCACGGTGTTAAAAATACTTTCTTTCATTATTTTAAAATATTAAATTGGTTTGTGATATGTCGGCTTCTGAGAGTAACTGGATCATGATATTGACCGTATTATTGAAATTTATTTTCATATTAAACCCTGGTTAGATATGTTGTGTTGCTGTAAAAACGCGGTTTGCAATTTACTACGATATAAGTAAATAAAATAAATTTTTATACAATTTGCAGCCATCTTATGGTTAGGTATCCTAAGACTTTTTTGAGAATAATATAATAATAATCTAATAAATTTTCAATAACGAGACATCAGCTACGTTGGTCGACATTTAAATAAGAACCACTATACACTCATAGAGAGAAATCCGAAAATGGATACAGGTTAAATATAATTCTATTAATTAATACCTAAAATCTACGTATTTCTATACAGAAGAAATGTTTGATTTGTTCCATGATTTGTAATCATGCTCACGTATACGATCGTCGAACTGCTTTTCGAAGACCCACTCTCTGGCAACCCAGCGTCCCTATTCCCTACAACAGTTAACTCACTCTTAACCCTGTATTCAAGGAGTCCACTGGAGTCTGGCAACCCTACAGCATTTTCCCTTTTCGAAACGTCACACGCCAACATATGATTCGTCCGTGAACCGTCGCTTGCGCATACCTCGTCAGTTCAGTAATTCATTCATTATATTGAAGACGAACGAAGGCACGGCTACTTACACATTGATCAATCATTATTATTATTGAAGCCAAACGCACATAGATAAGATAATGTTATACGTTAAATTTTGTACTTTCGAAATCAGATTTTAAGAAGTCTTTATTAATTTTTTTTTTGCTCAACATCAACATTTTTTTTTCTTTATTCTAAACATTTTTTTTTGTAATTAACCGCTAAATAATCTGTATCTTTTTAATTAATTTAGATTTGGCGTTCCGAAAAAAGTTTCAGTAAAAAATATTTTCTTTGTATTTCTTTTAAAATTTACGGTTTTTTAAAATTTGTACGTTCTCATTTTGTACAGTTATCGAATCTAATTTGACACTAGACATTTATCGAAAAGTGATTTTAAAAATGTATTTACTTTTAAGAATACAGTTGGCATAATTTGGCAGTACTAGAAATATTAATACTTTAGTATTGCTCTGGATTACATTGTCATATTGAACACTGATGGAACATCTTCCCTAGAACATGTCGTGACGCGCGTCCGTCACGATCTAGTCACAAAGCGAAGTCCGAACGTCGAAGCGTACACTAAGTGACCCCTACAGGTCGCGGGCGACAATACTGTATGTAATTTTAACCTAACGTCAATATTTTACTAATTATAATACGATTAACCATTAGAATGCGGCGTGAGTCCGGCATCGTTTTGGCATTGTCCATATATATTGCACATTGATGCTATCCGTAAAGTGAGCGCGTCCGTCGGGCCGAATCGCGAATATACCGGGAGATTCAAGCATATTCGGAATGGATCTAAGCCATGGTTTGTGGTCATTGGAGGCCGGGCGGCAGCTGCGGCGCGTGCTCGGCGCCCAGGTCGAACAAGTGGTGCGGCGAGGGCGCCAGCGCCGAGTGCAGCGCCGAGGTCTTCAGCAGCCGCTTCAGCATGCCGCTGGAGCCGCGGTGCTGCAGGCTCTTGTGCGTGGTCAGCGAGTTCTTGGTCCGGTACCTCCGGTGACAGAACTCGCACACGTACAGTGTGTCGGACTGCTCGTGCTTGTCTTGGAAGTGTCGCTTCAAGGAATAGTAACAAGAGAATGTCCTGCGGCAGTAAGGACACTCTTGTGGCTCGTTGATACCGCCCGCGGTCGGCGGGGGCATACGGAGAGGCGGTACTGCTGAAAACGCAAAAATTCAACGTTCACATTAAACGGTTTTCCCCGAAACTAGGGACATTTTTGTTAGCTGGCGACACGTGAAGGAAGACATGAAGAAAATCGAGTGAATGATTTTCAGCTTGTTAATTCGCTCCATAATACAATGTATGAGGTTAATATATAATTAATTAATACTAATAATATGCACTGTACACATTGACTAACTACACAATAATCACGAGATTTTCATAATATCCAAAATTTTAAGGAAATTCTCTCAACCACAATAACACATAGACACGTGATAACAAAATGATAGAAGCATGCTCCAAGCAACACAACAACGTCAAAACTGCGAAACCCGACGGGAGGGGCGCGGGGGGAATTACACTATATAACTAAATAAAAAAAAAATCGAAAAAAATAATTCTAAATCAACATGGAAAAAATAAAAATTTGAACTTAAATCGTAAAAGGACCCTTAATCCTAACTTAGGCTAATCAAAGGATAACCATCATGTTAATGAGTTAGATCGTCTGTTCTCTAATTGTCTCTGGTCTATAAACAAGTTCTAACCTTTGCAAATGTTGGTACGGTTGGCGGTGTGTGTTGGCGGTAGATTGGTCTCGTGTTGGTTCTCTTTGCTAGATGAGTACTGCCGCATTCCGCACCATCTCCGTCCGAGTAGTCACTAAAAAAATCGTATCTGATCCTCCCCGGGCCTCGTCTTGTGGTAGGTGTATATGTGCGTCATCAGCGAGTTGCGCGAACAGTACACCCTCTCACAAATGGTGCACCTATACTCCTCCTGCCTCTCGGCGTGCTTGTCGGCGATATGCCGCTTCAACGACGCCTTTGAACACAGTACTTTCCCGCATAATTGGCACGAAAACAACTTTTTACCTGTAAACAGATCGAAAGAAACAAAAAAATATGGGGTTGATCCCCGAACGCGGTATAAATTAAAATAAAAAATAAAACCTACTTCAGGGATTTTATATTCTTTTCTCGTATTTTAACATTGATTCGTTGAAATAAAAAAAGAAAAATAGTGTGACTTAAATAAAATGATAAATAAAAAATAGAAAATAAATCAAAATGATGGCAAAGCTACAATGGCGGGTGATAGGTGTTAACATTCAGCATGCGGTCGAGGCGGGAAAAGAAATATCAAGCGGAAAACTAGATATGCCAAGCGTGTCGAAGTACGAGAACAAAAGAAAACGGTGCACTATTGAAATTGTCTATGTCTACCAAAAAGCTCATGATTAATATATAATTATACGTACGGGTGTTTAGGATTTACTAATAAAACTGGCAATATTGTTTTTTGTATATTTGTTTTTATTAAAAACGCCATTATCATCAATATTAGGATTTATGAAGTTCGGTTTAACGATTACATTTTATGAGTAGTTACTTCAATTATTTTTAATTTAAAAAGTAAGGAAGAAAAGAACTATTTATGTATATATAATAGAAAGTGTTGCGAAATCATTTTTATATGAGAATACGAACTAACCTGCAGTCCATTAAAATAATTAATTTTTGGCGTTCCACGCTACCCTCAGGACAAATCGCCTCAAAATGGAAGACAAAACTTAATAACACCATAGTTTTTGGCACAATTACAAATTACATTAAAATCTAATGGACTGCATTACACAAATGCCAATTGCTAACAAAAAAAACATCTAGATCCGTGGACAGTTGAACAATAATTTAAGAAAAAATATATAAAATTTCAATACAACAACCAATAAATTAATTTAGATTCCTTAAAAAATAAGTAAAAATGCCAACAAGAAGTATAAGAACACATTGGATAAAGTGGCGCACGCTAGCGTGCCGCTAGAAAAATAATCACCTTAACATGTTAGATAGATACAAACTTAAACAGGTCACAGAACAGTCTTAATCTTGCTAAGATCCTAACTAATATAGTTTTGACAGGGATGTGTTCTGCTCCTTAGAACACGGTGTAATGCTGACCCTTCAAGCCTCTCGAGATCCCAAAACAAACTTAACGTCTAACAATTTTGAACCAAAGATCATTTTTCAATCACAAATTAATTTCGAGTTTTTCTTTTCTATACCAAAATTCATCACGCTTTGACCGCCTTCTGTGCGACAACATTTCTCGATATTTTCTTTTATAAAATTATCAATTAATTTAGTAAATAATGTACATTTTTATCTATAAAATATGCCTAATAGTGTACAAGTCGAACGCGTTCTTACTCTAATCAGTCTATAGCGCTTATTATTTTGGCAATTTTTTTCCCAACCAGAGACAAATTTTTTCACTAAATAATTAAATTCTTAATTTTTCATAGCTATACTGAAAATAGCTGAAATACCATACTGCCATTGCAGCACATCCCTGTAATCGTAAATTAAACATGTATTTCTATTATCTATATGAATTCAGATAAACCTTAATCCTATATTTTTAATCAACTAACTTAATGTCCCAAACCCAAATTAACAAGAAAAAACTATGGCTAAATTACTAATAAAAAAACAACAATTCTATGTTTCAAACTTTGCAATGTAACGCAAAAAAAAAACTTAACTTTTTTTTATTCATTTTAGTTTTAGTACACGGAATGTTGCGAAATATTTGAAAAAAATTTAGATTCCTTTTTTTCTTTTCCTTAATTTTTCTAGCACAAACATCGTTCCTTTAGCACCAAATCACTAGTCTTCCAATTGGCCAAACTATCATAATAAAGCTTAATATTTAACTAAACGAGTAATGGCTAAGCATTTATGTATCTAGCAATAACAACAGAATTTAATAACATATAGCATTTTAGGAAGCCTCATTGTTGTTTAAGGATATAAAGCATCATAAATCGGGTACAAGTGTTTCAAACACTACCGCTCAATGCTTTTAAAAATACGAAAAGTTACGCAAAATATGTCTTTTTTTTTGTCAATAGAACACAATAATATGAAGCAGGCACTAATATTACTTAAAATGTATATTGTTTTATAATAAATTATGTTAACATTTACAATTAAAGTTCCCTTACGCTATTAAATGAAAATTTAACAATAGTGATATATTTATCGACTTTATAAAGTCTGTATAGTGATGTTTCATGAACTAGAATAAATTTTCACATAAAAAGACGCACATAGTTTATTTTATCTATTGGATGAGTCAACTGTAACGCTGCGTTTGTCTATGACTGCAACAAGACCTTTTTTTTTTTAGTCTTTGCAAAGGAATTTGGTTTCAGTCCTAAAGTCTAGCCTTGTTATACATATGGCTACATTATTCATAATTTTTTTTAAATTTTATATTCGTTGCGCCTCAGTTTTATCATCCAATATTAGGTTAGGTATATACCTACTAAAATTATTTATATGGCAAGCGAACGTTCGTCTGAATAACATCGAACATGGAACTAGGTATAGTTGAAAGTTCACACTGTTGAAATTTAGGAACATTTAACATTGAGAATTATTAAAAATTTGTTTATACTATTACCTATTATGTATATAATAATAATAATATGTAATTACAATTGTACAAAACAAAAACAGATTGTGTGTTTAAATGTACAAAAATATGGTTACGCGTAATTGGATAAAGCGAAAATTATTAATAATTGACAAAAAAAAAAAACTAAATCTAATAAAAAGGCTCAACGAAATAATAATAGAAACGAACACAAGATTGCGATTAAAACTAGCTTGAAAAAAAAACAAAAAAATCTGACTAAACTAAAAATAGCCATATTAATTTAAGATGGCACCGTACGATTCACTTTAATAAAAGTACTTTTCGTGATGTTGCATTTTAACTTTTTATACAAATAAATAAAAGGCAGCAAATAAATAAAAGTCGACAAAAAAATAAATAGGTAAATAAAAAAGTGTGGAAAACTTATGTCGACTGTATGTGTATAGATAGGTAGTGTGTGTTGTGATGTGTGTGTATGTGTATCGGTTATTGGTTTTCTGTTATATCCTGTTGGGTATGTTTCGTAAAAATCCGGTATGTCATTTCTGTCAATGTGCTATCTGCGGGTAAATATATATGCTTCTGCAAAAACAATCCTTTGTCTCTTTCTATTGGTGCTATATCCTGAATTCAGTCTTAGATACAAAAGTAAAAACACCTAAATAATAAAATTATAATTTGAAGAGCCTCATAAGCCAATTATATATCTGTGTATATAATTTAATGTTTTTAACATAGTTTTCGTTTATTAATCTCGTATAAATATCTAAGAGTGAGATCATTGCAGATAAAATAGAAAATAAATAAATTGCCGAAAATAATGAACACAATTTGTTTCAAAATAATATGCCTCTTCTGTTACTTATACGAACATGTTTCTTTTTTATATAAATTTAAGCCTAATATATTAATTTACAGCACCAAGATTTTTCATCTTTTCTCAAAATATTTAATTTTTTCTCTTCGCGTTATTGTCGCACATTAACCATAGTGTAAAATTCAGGAATTATCATTTATACCGCAGTATTGCACTTTAGTGCTTTAGCTAGCGAGCTCGCAACAACTAGTACGTGTGACGTCAGCTCGTGTGCCCCTCCCTCGTCACCTAGTGGAATGTCAGTAAGCCGTATGTGATGTTAGGCGTGCTATCACAAGTCCAAAGATCAGCGTCTAGGCCGACCAAAATCATTTATAGAAAAAGAATCTGAAAAATAAAAACACATAGAATATATCGATTCCCGCTAAGGAGATAAAAAAATATAGATATCAGAAAATAAAATAAAAATATTAACTTTGATTCGTTTCGAAAAATAGTAAAACAACAAATCTAGACATTGAACTGATCTTTGAACTTGTAGAAGTCAATGTTGTGGTGTGCGGGGGTGAGCTTAGCGTCCACGGCGGCGGAGAGGTTCTGCGGCTGCGGGGGCGCGCGCTGGCGCCGGTGGTAGATGCTCTTATGGTTGTTGAGCGAGTTGAGCGTTCGGAACACCTTGTGGCACAGGCTGCAGCGCGCCGAGTGCAGCGGCTGCAGGTGCTGCTGCTCCGTGTGCCGCTTGAGCGTGAGCCGCGTGGACAGCAGCTTGCCGCACACCTCGCAGCGGTGCCCCGCGCCCAGCGGGCCCACTGCGCCACACATAACAACCAACATCAGCGCATTAGTCAACAGCGCAGCTGCGTAGCCAACACCACGGCGACCGCTCGCATCCAACGGGTCCCATTCGCACGGAACCAATTGGCACAAATAGTGCACCCGCTCAAAGCGGCAGAACAATTTTGAACCTAAGAGGCAAATCGACGTGTTTCCGAAATTGACTAATGCGCTTTTACAAAAAAACGGTTGGTGGTTATGCGTGTACCGATCATACATGTCCCAATTGGTTCCAGAGGGGAGCGGCGGCGCAGCGCGCCAAGCGGCGTTACGATTACGGTTTAGTGAAAATAATAGATGATACATAGATACAGATAAAGTGTTGCGGTGCGCATGCATTACTATGCTATATACAAATGTTAGGAACGTTTCGCGGGCACTCAGCGGAGAGTCGGGCAAGAGTTTGGCGGTTAGGAGTTGGGGCGGCGGCGGCGTCAGTTGACGGGGTAGAAGGCGCCGGGCGCGGCGGCCGGCTGCTGCTTGCGGTGGTAGATGGACTTGTGGTTGCGCAGGCTGTTGAGGCTCGAGTACACGCGCCGGCAGATGTTGCACACGGGCTCCCGGGACGGTCTCATGTGAACGTTTTGGATGTGGCGCTTGAGCCGCGTCAGGGACGAGAGGCTCTTGTTACATGGCTCACATCTGTAATCTTCGTGGGGGGTGCGGGCGCCACCTGCTCACAACAGAAGCGGTTAGCCCCTGGGTTAGCCCGTCGCGCGGAATATGCACTCTCGTATCGTAGCCTCCAGCACCGCCACCCCCCACCGCGGCGCCAAGCCGTATTAGTACGCAAACGTCTCGCCTACTCGCGTACTAAGCAATGATTGTGTGAACGCCTAAGGCCGAGCTCTCAGCGTAACGGACGATTCGAATTTCCCGAACAAAAGCGTTTTTAATTCTTCAATGAAATAATTTGAGCGTATTTTATATAAACCGACACCAAGTTACCATTACTAAAATTCCATTGTTCGATCTCCCCGATATGATATTTTCAGTTTCCCAAGACAATGCGGTCGAATGTAACTCGATAGTGTATTTAGAAATGATTCATGAACTCCGCTATGTTCCGAATGAGTAAACTCAACTTATACTGAATTTGTTCAACTTTATATCGAAGTTATGATTGGATTTCTTGGAACCTAATATTGTGGGTTTCTTCTTTTTTCGAGTAGATATCATTATAATCATTGTTTGTTCACAAATTTTTGAAAACTTTTTTTTTGTTTTTTTGCTTTATTGTTTACAGCCAATTGGTGTTAACGTTCAATAACAAAAATTAATTAAATTTTTCATAATGGATCGGTTAAAAATGAGGAATTGAAAATTAAAATTTTGCAAATAGAAATAAAAAAGTAAAAGAATGAACAAAAGGGCCTAATTTGGAGACATGGGAGTGAGGGATTGTCCTAACACACAATTTTGTTTAACATCTATAAAACAAGCTAGCATTATTGTATTACATAACACTAAGTTACGTTACAGTAACATAACATGCACGCCACATTGCGTTTTGGTTCAATGACAAACAATACAACTCAGACGTGTCAACTCAAACAAATCAAATAATATTGTACCTATGCGTCTCCATCGAACCATAACACAAAAAGCTAACATTAATTATTTCAATACAGAAACACAGAGCACAAATGAAGACATATACAAGGTATTAGTATATAATTATAATATATATAAATATATTAATAATAATAAATTAAATATGTCACGTGATATTTGCCTCATACATTTTTAAACAAAAATAAACCTAATAATGATATATATATGTACCTAATAATGACAGAGCAGAGAGGAAGCGGTGATGGTGGCATACGACAGACAGTGCATCAAAAATATCGTTGGTCTCAATATATGTAGTGTAGCAATAAAATAAATTCGTTGCTAGACAAGCTGTCACTCACCTTGAGAAGTGCCTGCGATGCCGTCCGGAGTCAGCGAGCCTGGCAGACCTGCAACGAACGCACGGGTCACATTGTGTCCAAGCCCTACACTGTACTTATTCAGTGTAGGTAAAACTAAATTCACAATACATGTATGTAATTTGTACTATGTGAAATTTTCTACGGAGAACTGTAGGTCTGTAGGTCCTGTGCCTGGTCGTGTCGTTTGAACCGTATCCCACCGGGTTTTGAGACTAAAGGAATAGAGAGCGCACAAAGTTGTAAACTACCTATGTAGTGCGTAGGTGGCAGATTGGCCACCGTGGCCGAAATTGGTCGGGAGGACTATATATGTAATTTTGTGTTAGTCGCAATCAACCTATACAATATTATTTAGCAATATAATAATTACAACTTCAAGTACTTCAACATTGAATGTTTCAGTCAGCAAATAATACTAGTATATTTTTAATAAAATTTCTTATTTTTTAATTAGACTATTTTAACAATAGTTTTAACAATTATATTGTTGTGTGGGACCTTAGGTTACCTATCTATCGCAGATATCGTTGGAGGCCATTACGTTGATTGTAGGCAGGTGCAATGTATGACACTAGAGCTATTACAGTCAAAATAAATATTAATATTTTGGTACCGCAACTAAATTTAATCATAATTTTCATAAAACATAAAATATAGTTCGCCGACTCGATAATAACGAATGTTTTTTTGGTTGAGACAGTCACTTGTGGTGTTGGTCATACCCGTGCCTTTAGTACATACTCCAAAAGACACGCTACATAGCTTGTTTATACAAGGCCGGATTTAAGGGAGGGCATCCAGGGCAACTGCCCCGGGGCCTGCACAATAAAGGGGCCCCCACAAAAGAGTTAAAACCTTTAAATTCTGACGAGTAAACTCTACAACTTGTCTTTTATTTATTTTTTCGATGTTGTCCTTACATACAGTACTTTGTAGAATCATGATTAATGTAACAGTTCTTAAATATTGTAACAACGGATATTCATCTATATTTATTCATTTAAATTAGATAATCAGTAAAATATCAGAATTAAAATCGTCCTGAAAAGTAGGTACTTCTAATTTTCTACATATTTAGAGGGAAACTAATTTGTGGCCAGGGGCCTCTTCTTCTTTGGTGCCCCAGGCCCTCCGGACGTCTAAATCTGGCCCTGTGTTTATATATACTTTTAGTGTGGGACTCTGCAAAACTAACATTTTTTTGTTCCTAATATAAAAGCGTGAAACTTACCGGTCAAAGGATGTGAAGACAAAGCCTCCATAGAGAAGTTATAATTCGGCGATGAAAACAGCTGCTTGGTGTCCGGTGGTTGTATGAACTGAGTAGCGGGGTGCGGGGGTGGGGTGCACTCCTCGGCGTCTGCAGAGCTGCCGCGGGACGGTGGGCCTCCTCCCTGAGGAAACGGGAGAATAGGCATTAAGATAGCGGCCTGGTGTAAAACTTAGTCTTTGATGCATATACAGGCGATATATATGAATATGAATCCTGGAATGGTAGGTATAAAATGGATTTAGTCTATTCTTTTGTATTCATTATTTCAATATTTCTATGTCAAATCTAACAAAAGATGGCGGAACTAAACAGGAAAAAGAAATGTTTTTTTTTTCGATTTGGATGAAATTATTATAATTTCAATAACGTTTCAATTTCTGCATTCTCCCAATAACGTGAGTTATCATTTCTCATATTTTATAGATATCTTTACCATTTTACATCTTAAAAACACCTCTAAAGACTGAATAACTAGAATAAAATGCGGTTCGATAAAAAAAAAATGGTTTATTAGAAAAGTCCTTGGAACCATCAACTATTAGAAGCAACAGCAATTTAACTTTGAAATAACTAAAGTTTCCTCCTAATAAAAATATACGTATTCTGTGCTGTAAATGAGATCCTACTTTGTGGAAATATTCTTTTAATGTTTGTTCGCACTTCAAGTGTATTGCGATATTCATTTCTTTATGTACTAAGAGTTAGTACTTGAAATAGGTACCTACCTACCTATTATCTTTTCTCAGGGCTAATTTTTCTATCGTGCGATGTACAATATCAAAAAGGAATTTGTTAGATTTTGTATCGAAATTCGGTCAAATTTTATTTCTTTTATAATATTTTTCAAAAATAGAACTAAATTTATATTTTTATGTTTAATTTTTTATGAATTGTAACTACTTTGTACAGCTTTTAGTATGTAAATTTTCTATGTTCTGTTCTTATTAGTTTACTATAGAGAGTTTATCTATTTCTTTATCTATGAGGTCCAATAAGAACTCTGTTTAAAAAAAATCTCGTTGGATTATATAGTTTTTTTTATTTTTTTTATTTCATGGATTATAGAAGTGGTTGGTGGTGCCGTGTGGTTTCCGGCTTAGAATAGACCACCTCATGTCTTCCCATGGGTGTCGTAAAAGGCGACTAAGGGACATATGGCTGATGGATGGGCAGCTGCATCTATTAGCTCAAGGTTTACATCTTACTGCGATCACCAATCCGTCTGCCAACCGTGGTGATTATGGCAATATCCCTCTACGATCCTGGCTTGCCAAGGTCTTTTAAGAGGAGGCCCATGTTCAGCAGTGGACGTTAACGGGCTGTTGATGATGATGATGAGAAGTGGTTAGGATGGAATGTAAGATCATTTCGAAACTTCATTTTCCATTTTATTCACGTACCTCAAATTGAATATATTTTTCGATACGGCCTTTCTTTCTACATCTAATTCCACTATCCTACTCTGTCTAACAAACTCAAATGTTAAGCTATAAAATTTTAACGCAAAAAACCTATCTCCAATTCCACCTAATCTGTCTGTCAATGAACATGAGTCGTCACTTGATCCTACACCAGTTCCGGGTATAAATACTAGCTAGATACCTGGTATTTATACTTTATTGTGTTACCTGACTGCGACTGGTACGCGACCTTGGCTCACCTAGTTATGCCTGTGACAATGTTTAAAAAAAAAGGTATTTTTTTATGCCTTACTTGAAAATGGCGGGCTTATGTCATCGAGAAAAAAATAGCGGGATCCTTTAGATTGTTTATGTCGACATTTTTTGTTTTTATTTGTAAGCTTTTTTTAATTGTTTATCAGGCTTTGGTATAGCACACTAATCTTTGTTTTAACTTTATTCTTTGTATTTCCAGCTATATTTGATATAGTTTTTATTGTACTTATACATTTAATTGAGTTTATTAATTTCAATTATTGATATTGTGTATCTTGAACGTCTTTTTGAAATAGTATGGTATGTTTATGGCATTTGCAAAAATAAATAATGGTAAGCACTTACTTTTGCATTTCCGTAGCACGATTTAAAAAAAGAAAATGCAAAAATGCCTTTATGTGCAAAAATAATGTTAAAATATCTATATAGACAAACAAATTTTAGTTCAATTCCGTGAAACAGTAATATTTACTATAGATGTCAGTAATCTGAGACCCTTTATTATGCGTAAACCAACTATCGTGGAATTTGATGGCCACGCACCTATTATAACGTTTTCTTGAAAGTTCTATCGATTTATTGAGGCAAGGAGAATAAAAAATGTGTCTAATTTAATTAATTTACATAAGTAAATACGTTTGAAATTGGCAAACTTCTAAATATTCACTAATTACCTAAATTGTAAATGATTTTGATATTTTTAAATGACTTAATCATAATAATTAGTTAGGTACATCAAGTGTTTCGTAAATCATTTTTAGACAAGGATTTTTTTAATTTATAAAAATTAATATTTACATATACTTAAAATGGTTTGCATCGGTGATATCTTAGTCCTAACTTAATTATAAAGTTCATTAAAAATTTCAGTTTTTCCCCTAATGTATGTATCCCTCCGTAGCGTAGCGGTATTTGGCTTGCCTTGAATCTCGGAGGTCGTGGGTTCGATCCCCACACCGGACAGAAAATCTTTGTGTAAATTCTAAGATTTCTTTCCGGGTCTGGTTGGTTGAGGGACTACCCTCCGTGCCTCGGAAAGTACGTTAAGCCGTTGGTCCCGATTGTTATAACATCATCTATAATAATCGTATGTCAAGGAACGGGCAGCAGCGTTTTCTTGTGTGGTACAACATAATACTGCGGTCACCAACCCGCCTGCCAAGCGTGGTGACTATGGCAAATACCCTCCCTTTCGGGAGGAGGCCCATGTTCAGCAGTGGACGTTATACGGGCTGATGATGATGATGATGATGATGATGTATGTATCCCTAAGTAATTACCTGGATGACGACTTATGATATAAGTACCTACATAATCCTAGAAAATGTGAGGTTCCAAGAACAGCTAGTGAAAATAGAAAACGGATGATTTTTACCAACTCACAAGGGGTCTAAGATGTGAATGTGGCGGCGTGTCGTCCGTGCTCCTGTCTATATCAGTGTTGGACTGGCAGATCATGTCCAGCGGTTCATTCTTCACCTCATCCATCAGCCTGGGAGACGGCGAGGAGCTGGAATTGGAGATGCCGTTGCCGTTGTTGCCAGGCTCGTTGTGGGCGCGTGAGTTGTTGTGGTTCTTCGTTGAGAAATCTGTTGCGTGGATCTGTGGCTGCTCATTGTTGTTGTCGTGGCGGGGGCGCTTGATGACGTCGGGGCTGTTGTCGGCGGAGCGGCTCAGCCGGCGCGCGGGCAGCGGCGTCCTGTGGGACAGACTGGAGTTTTGAAAATGTTAATGGAAAGTACAGTTGATGGTTACTTGTTTGTTAGTGAAGTGTTTCATCGTCAGGTTGGAGGCGTCGAATGTTTAACATAGACTTCGTCTTTTTGCAATAGTCAATACGTTAGGCAGGTGGTACCTTTGATTTCTGATAGGTATTTTAGCCCATTCCATACGATTGTCTTAGAAAACTAATATTATGAGAACCGACACTATGATGAACAACTTAACAAACATACTTTAACTTTATTTTTTTCTGGGTTCGATTCCCACCCGGAACAATTATTTGTGTGAACCACAAATAGTTGTTCTGAGTCTGGGTGTTCTGTGTGTCCGTGAAATGAATGTTTTGTAAAGTCCCCCGCGAAACAGGGATTTATTTACATAGTGCAGGAGATGTCAATAAAAAAAAAAATCTCTTTAATCGCTGATCTAGAAAATATAATAATATGTTCCATACAGGCCTATAAAAGCTTTACTTAACTAAACTTACTTTTTTTACTACTTTAAATATCACCTGTTATAAGGAGATATATTATTTTAAATTTTCCTTACCTGCGCATAAGCTGTGGTACACTTGAAGACGGCTGCTGCAGCAGTGCCTCCTCAAGTCGGTCGTAGCTCGGCGTGTGCGAGATGTGTGTGCTATGCGCCGAGTGTGGCGGCGTGTGAGGCGAGCTGGTGGACGGCGCGCGAGGCGTCGGCGTCTGTAGCAACGGCTGGGTGAACAAAATGGAAACGTTAGATATGGTGATTTATTTAAAACCATCCTTTAAGGAAGTTTTTTTTGGGGACAAAAGCTGTTATATGCACAAAAATATTAATTATTAACATTAAATAAATTAAATATTAATTATTATTATTATCATTAATATATTAATTATTATTAGAATCATAATATAATTATTAACACATATCGTCGGTAATACTGTCATACCGCTTAAGTGACAGTAGCTAATAAGTTGTAATTTCATCTGTCAAGAAATATTTTCGTTATATATATTTTAAAGGGAAAAAAATCAGTTAGCTACATTTGATTTCCAACCTTATTAGCTATTGTAGTAGCTTGGAGCAGTAAAGTAGCAAAAGCCTCATGGCAAATATAAATGTCCATCCGAAAAAAACCTGTACACAAAATGCGCGATGCCAAAAGAACTTTCGATGATATTCAAACATATTTATTAGCTAAACGTTAGTGTTCAATCAACCGACTTACCGCCTGTGTGTCATTATGCGTCAACCCCGAGACCCGCAAGACTTCGGCAGTCTTCAGGAATGAGGAGAGACTCCGTTGGTGCACGTTGACTTCTCCGTGGTATATGAACTCCACCAGCGCGTGGAGGTCTGTGAAGGCCACATCTTGCAGGACGATGACTGGGTGTTTGCATGGTGTGGACTGCGAAAAGAAGTTCGATTAGAACTTTTTGTTGCGAAGTAAAAAAATATATAAGTATAGTTAGTTCTTTAAAATAAAATGTAAGGTGCTCCCACAATATACCTAGGCTCCCTTTACAGTAGGTAAATAGTGTTACGTAAAGATATACTTAATAGTGAAATAAAAAAAAACAACTTAAAAAATACAGTTTTTATTTTGTATCTAGCAGTCCTCCCAGGATCTCATTTGTTTTTATTCATAATTTTATTTTTGGTAAAATTCAATTTTTAAGGTTGATATACAGGGTGTCCCAAAAGATTACGAAGCTGGGAAGGGGGGTGATAGGGATGGTCACAAGGGTCACCAGAAAAATATAAAAAATTTCCCTCTGGGTGTTTAAAAAAATAAATGGCATTTTTTAAAAGACTAAAAATTTTACACCTTGTGCTAACTGTACCTACAAATATGGCTGTATTTAAAAAAAATGCTGTTATGTAATCTTCAATAACAACAAGGTCATCAACATCAACATCAAAGAAAAACAAGGTGTAAAATTTTAAGTTTTTAAAAAAATGCCATTTTTTTTTAAAATACCCAGAGCGGATTTTTTTTCTAGTTACCATTGTGTCCACCCCTGTCACCGCCTTTCCCAGCTACTTAACCTTTTGGGACACCCTGTATATATAAAAGTTTTAAAAATTATACTATCTACAGTTAAAGGATGGCATATATTTTTAAAGCACCTTGAACAGGTAATGTCAGATCCGCTAAGGACAAATATGCCAAGCTGAACTCCTTACAAACTAAAAAAAAAATATTCCTTCCTAGATAGGAAGGGATTCCTATTTACCTTCCTATAACTCTCTTAAGGTTTGAACATCAATACACGAGGAGACCAATCACTTCATAACGATATAACTATGACTTTGACAAAAATGTCTTCGCTAATCAGCGGTTACTATGCATGCGAAAAATATTTTAAATATGTCAATTTATTAAGTTACATACAAAATTCGTTACAATAACGGTGAACCGTGAAGCGGTCGTAGCCCAATAGCTAGAGCGACGGACTTGTGTTCTTGAGGTCGCCGGTTCGAACCCCACCCATTGCACTACTAACGTGAACCCACTCGTAACACAAGCATTTTAGCTAAGCACGAGGGGTTAACAAGAATACTAGTAGATTGAAAAAATACTTCTACCTAGTAATCTAATTAAAAAGAAAAAAAAATACCCTACAGTAATGAAGACTTTTATTGAAGTCATCAAATTTTAATAAGTTTCATCTGCTACAGTAATCTGTGGTTCAGCCATTTAGTAAAATATTGTAATCAATTAATATTATAATGAATGGACATATGTTACAATAATCACGTGTTTTTGAAAATTTAAATATTGTTAACAATGTGACTGATGTTTTATAAGTCACATTTTTAATAATTTAAATTAAAGCTAATTTACATTGATTATATGTATTATACAAGAAAACCAAAAGACGGATTTAACAATTATATCGTAAGTATTATTTTTATAGTAATAATAAAACAGCTGGCTTATTATAATTATTAATTTCGATAATATAACGTGGTATATATTAACAATAGGTTATTTAGATTGAACAAATACTGGGTTTATTGAAAGGAATTATTTGAAAGACCTTGTAACCGGTGCCATGTTTAATGAACACTAAATAATTTAAATACTCAGTATTTATGTAAATTTTCTTTTAATAAATTGTTGATTAAAAATGATGAAATTAAATTTAAAAAGTGCATAATTAGGTATTGACTGAATAAAAAAAAATGATTCTATAATTAAATAATTGTGTTTGAGAATGAAGTAATGTCGAACAAACATAATTAAATAAAACAACCATGTTATCTTCATGCTTAAATACGTAATGTTAAGTATGACATTGTATTGAACGGTAATTTCGACTAGATCAAGTAAGTCAGGTTGGCCGAGTGGTCTAAGGCGCCAGATTTAAGCTCTGGTTCCCGAGAGGGAGCGTGGGTTCGAACCCCACACCTGACATACCTGTGGAGAATTTTTGTGTAATTTTTAATTTTATTTTAATTATGTAGTGCATATTTTGTTGAACGTTGAGGTATTATTATTGAATTTCGATATTTTAAATTTTTAATTTCGTTTATAAGTTTTTAAGATAAGTAGGTATATTTTATATATTGGTACCTATGTTTTCTATTACTTTTGCAAAAAAATATAAAAATTAATATAAAAAAGTAAGATAGAAAAAAAAAACGAAATGGCGATTCACCTACAGCGCCATCTATCGTCGCTACTTCATAATTACATGCGTAGTTGCTTAATTTTCCCTTTGTTTATAATCAGACTTACGTAATAAATTAATAATTTTATTTGCAAATAGCCGATGGTTTATCTTGTTTGTATTTACTGTTATGTGTGTACTTACCTACATAATAATGAAATGAGTAATTAATTTAGAATTAGATTGTATTCCACAAATTGAAAAAAGAACACTATTTGAAAATTCTTTTTCCATTTTTTTTTGTTGGTACATGGAGGATAGAATCTATGGAGCTTACCTTGAGTAGTTCCCTAAAGTACGGGCTACAGGCGGAGAGGACTACTCTATGTGCCTTGAGGCTCTTGCCGTCACAGGCCAGCGTGACGTCCACAAAGTCCTCATCATCTCGAAGGTTCTCAAAGGCGCTGGTGATGGAACTCTGGTAATTGTTCCAGCGCAGACAAAAATGTTGTGTGTCCACCATTTTGTTAGCGATTCATGTGTGGTGGCGATCTGGGGGAACAAAAATGGCATTACTTAATGTGTGAATAAATGTCGCGCAAGAATGATTAATGTACATTTTAATGTTATTTCAAATAACATAATTAAACATATTTGCCTAGATTTTAGATAATGTAATACTGTTATACCATTTAAACGTATAGATACCATTATCTATCATCATATTAGTCATCCACTGCTGAACAAAGGCCTCCCCCATTGATTTCGAGCGGGAGCGATTGCTACCGGCCTGCATCCACTGACTCCCTGCGTCGTTAGTCAATCGTGCAGGCGGACTTAATATATAAAGCGGAAGAGTTGGTGTGTCAAGACTGATTTAAAAATATATTTATTTATTATAGGAGATAGCCCATTTTTCGATAAGGGCTATATTTAATTATGAAGTTCTTACGAGACCAAAAGTTAAGCGGGTGGGGATTTCAAATCGGACTAGCAGTTCCTGAGATTAGCGCGTTCAAGCAAACAAACAAACTCCTCAGCTTTCTATATTAGTACATATACAGATGTGAGTGAAGGGTCAACATTTATTATAACAAAATAAATAGTAATTTATGTACCTAGATACAATAAAATTTAATCAGAACCCATAATTCTTACAATGTTCACAATAACGCAACTGCAATCATTTGAAAAAACAGGCCGCGACAATAAACAACCTAGTGACAGACAGACAAGTTTTTTTTTATCTTTGCGACCTATTTTGTAATCTATAGTACTTATTTTTAAAACTTGGATGATTTATTCTAGACTGCAGAGGGCCAGGGATTGCCTCCATAGACTCTTATGGACAATCTACATACATAAAATCCAATAATCTAATCCCATAATTGTTTTTTTCCACATTAGCCACGCGGCTTTTGCTACTTCATTGGCAGGCGGTATGTGTTCTTTGTTTAAGCCAGTTATAGCAGTACTATTTTTGGAATAATACCTTATTGGATTGTATTGAATATTGACCATGAATAAATAGCCCATTAAGAAATGACTTTAACCTACTTGATGATAGGTTTAATACCTAACAACTAGTTTGTTTTATTGTGTGTTGGTCCACGGAAGATGCTGTGAAACTTTAATCCATAGGTCGGATCGGTCGGATCGTAGCATCTAAATATACTAATATTATAAAGCTTGTGAGGTTAAAGGGGGTAATATCTGGATTTAGTTAACCGCTTTTTAAAATTGTTTTACCTGTAGAAAGCCACATCATTTGCGACTGTCATGCAATATTTTAAAATAAAATTTCCATGGAACCTAAAACCGCGCGGTAAATATTTTCTAGAGTATTTTAACAAACAATGCCTACATTCGTAACATTAATGATTGAGCATAACAAATAAAGTTTTGTAAAACCAGAAAAACAAGCAAGCCTTTAGATAATTGTTCAAGTCTTTAAAATAAACGAAAACTTTGGTTTTTATTTAATTGTTTTGATTTCAATATACAATTCTTCAGGTTTCTCAACTCTGTGACTTTCAAAGACTTTGTGCTTGAAACTATAGACTAAAATGTTTTACTTTTTTATGGTTTTTATTCTTTTTCCCAGGTTCCTTTTTGTTTATTTTTTGTTTTGTTTCTTATTTGAAAGTTTTATTTGTTTATGTTTGAGAAATGACGATAGCCATCTGTATGAGGTATGTTCCAAATATTTTTATTTACCAAAAATAATGTTTATATATATTTACTTACGGATAAATAAATGAGAGAAGTGTATGAATTAATTACTTTTTCAAACATAAATTTATAACTGTTCTATTTTTGAATAATAATATAGAGTCAATAATTGAAATGTTGATTGCAAAAAGCCTTTTTATCAAATATTTTTTCTGTGATAGAAAAAGATAGTCAAGGTGTAGTTTTTGGCACACATATTTGACTTTTATCTTACATAGAAGGCTCAAACTGTTAACTTGCGTCATAGTTATTAGCAATGTTTTCAGTTCACGTGAATGCCACCAGGTAACACGATTACCTATCATTGTCAGCTAAACGTATGTCTGTCTTATTGTCTAACATTTGTTTGCAAACACTACACAAGTCAGTTTAAAAGAGTAATCGCAAAAAATTAAAATGCGACTTATGTCGTTATGCTTAAGGGTTGTAAGGAGGACAGTTGATGTACGCCTTTTTTTTGACGTGAATGTAAAAAATGTCATAGAGGGAAATAGGTTGGAAGAATATGTTAAAGGTAAGTATTAAGATGGTTTATTTCTTAAACTTAATTATATAATGACCTAGGTTACAGGTTAAGGAGGAAAGGAGAAATCGATTTATGTTTTTTTTTGTGTAATATCTATGATCAAGTACATTGTATTCCATAATTATGATGTTTTGTTAAAGAGTTTTATTTTAAGGAAGTCATAGTATTTCTTTATTTAACTTCATTTCACAGTTATACATAAGATGGTTTTAATATCATTAGACTTCATTAGAGATAGGGGGGTCTACTGGCTAGATCTATTACCAATTATAACCATGATAAATACACGATACTAAGTTCGTCAGTACAAATATAGTTTATCTTTGTAATTCAAAACATTGTCAAAATCGTTATCGCATTTTCGAATTGATTGTTACATGCACATATTTCGTGCTGATAATGCACCTAATACCTAACTAATCATAGTTTTCTAAGCCTTATCGCTGATAACAAAAAAATAATTCACTATCGTGACATATTGCAAGATAATGCTTTATTTTAAAATTACATGTTATGCAGTTTTATGTAACTTGTTTCTGTGCAAAAATACGGATTACTGACTTATGTTATTCTGCCTGCAAATCACTAGGGATTAAAAATTGTTTTGACAGATAATTACTTGATTTAGTAACATATCTAATTATTTATAATATCCATATATTTTTTATATTTTTATTTGTTTATGATTGTTACATTGACACTGAACTTATTTAAAAAATATATATTTATATTTCTCCATTAGATTGCTACATCTTTCTTCACTAACACACATATAAAAGTATGCAAACTAATATGTATATCGACATTAAAAAAAATGAGTCACCAAAATGATTACCAAAATGGTTTCTTTCTATAAAACAAATAAAATAGGATAATCCACGGAAAATTACAAAATTTATTGATGGGCCCCACCAACAACTTCATAATAAAACCTTAGTACCTTGATGTTATCCAGTCTACTTACTTATAAACTCTATGCCCGTTATAAAAAAAAAACTAGTCTTCAGTAACCCGCTCCACCAATAGAGATCAACCCTCAAAAGCATAATAAAGCTACACTATATACCAAGTGTGAAAAGTCACTGGAATAATAAAATAGTTTTTATGAACAGAAGATAAATGGCGCGAATTTGAATGAGACAAAATGGCTGAATTGAAGTGTGAAGAAAAGCTGTTCGGGTTGTGTTGTGGTACAATTGACAAGATGACCGTTTGTAATTTTAACGGACAGCTAGAATATATTGTTTTTTACTGTATACCTTTGTAATAGAGTTCAAGTTTGAATGTTTCTGTATTTTTGTTTGTGATGCATATCGTATCCATGTATTGAAGTCGCACGGTGTAGTAGCAAAAGATTTATGGCTAAACTAGTCCGTCCGAAAAAAGCTTGTCATTATTCTACGGGTTACAAAATTACTAGTTTTTCTTCAATAATTTAGTAAAACTTCAGTTACTTTAATAAGAAAATATGAATAGATGTATATTTATTCATACACTAACATTACAGTTGCCTAATGCGTAGACATAACATTTACAATTTATAATTATTTCTTAAGTTAAGGCAAGTATGAATCCATTCAGCGGACAAGAGAGCGAAGACAAAAAAAAAGAATGTTAATACAAAACCAAAAAAAAATAAACACTGAAGTGTCTATTCGTCTTTCTGACAGTCGTTATTTTAACTAGCTTCCAATAAGCCAGGGGCTTTACAAGAATGATGTTCCATTTCAGTGAGCATAAATTATAAACTTTTCCATAAAGGATTTCTTCATAAGAGTAACTACTCACATTAGTGACTTAGTGGTTAATTGCTTCAGAGACCTGGTGTTCTGGGTTCGATTCACACCCGATACAATTATTTGTGTGAACTGCAGATGGTTGACTGGTAGAGAATGTTTAAGGCTTTAAGTCCGCCAATGTACTATTATTTGCAAGAAGTTTTTAAATAAATAAATCTAGTTGTTCTGAGTCTGAGATCTTGAATGTGTGTTTATTAAGTCCCATTGGCACAGGTACTAATAAACCTAATTCGGGAGTTGTCTTTAAATACAATCATTTTTTTTAAATTTAGATGAGACTCAACAATAATCTCTTGTCACTTAGACCACACAAACACAATTTTAACGTTTGGTTTTATAAGAATTTGCTATGTGGTAAACCTATTATGTTAGACGTATTTGATACTGAAGTAATAAAGAAACTATTTAAGCCCTTAACATACACACAGATTACATAATAGCCCTATTATGTAATCTGTGTGTATGTAAAGGGTTAAACAAATATACAAATAGTCAAGAGGGAAACGTGTTACGTAAAAAATACGAAAAGAGAATTTATAAGAAACAAGGAACTGGTGATTCACCGTGCAAGATCTCAGAAGGCATCATCCTGCATAGGACGAGAGCGACGCGGCAGCTGCTGCCGGCCGTCTGTATGTGTTACACGCTCGAGAAATGCACAATGTAATATGGGGTCAGCCTTATATTTGTGAAGAATTTCATATCATTTTTTCAGTGCCATTTAATAATAAAATCTATTATTGTTAATAATAATAAATAAAAAAAGTTTTTATTCACGTAAACCTATTACAGGTATTTGTAAATAGTCAAAACATATTTGGCTTATTGTTGATTTAATTAATTAATTTTATTTGTTTATTGCTACGTATAATAAAGGTTATATAGCTTTAGCCTTAAAGCTGTCAGGTATGAAAGTACAATATTATTTTATTATTTTATATCTATGATTAAATCTAAGTTCTGTCCTTTGAGTAGGTATGTTATTATTTAGTATCTCGACGAACGCGCTTTAGTGCTACCACCGGATCCAATACGCCTCAACTGAGAAGATCCGGCGAAACAAACTCAGTGGGGTTATTCTATTGCCGGTTTCAGCGCGGCCTCATCGAGACGATCCGGCGAAACATACTCAGATGGGCATGTCCATTGTGAATCAGCAATATATAAAACATACTAACTTATGCTCGCGACTTTTTCGTGGAATCATATTGGTTTTATTGGTCTTAGTTAGCGTTATGATATTATTATAACTATATCTTATAGCCTTCCTCCATGATTCATATGATTTTAAGAATTTTTTTTAATCGGACTTATAGATACTGAAATAATTGCATTCCAGCTACTAAACTAATTTTTTTTTAAACTTATATATCAGTCGAACAAATCCGTCGTTAATATTTCTATTTATACTTAAATATTTTAAACCTAGCTGCGCCCCGTGGTTATACCCGCGTCACTCTGCTCGAGTGGGTCGGAGCTTGATATTTGGCCTATATGTTAATCCAGCTTATAAACTATCCACGTGCAAAACATCAGCCAAATCCATTTAGTAGTTTTTGCGTGGAAGAGTAACAAACATCCATCCATACTTACAAACTTTCGCGTTTATAATATAGTAGGATAGCCTTCATCGATACATGATTTATATTAAAAGACTTGTTTTTAATCGGACTAATAGTTACTGAGATAAGTGCATTCAAGCAAACAAACTTACATTGATTTTAACTGAAATATCAATATTGGCGGACAAATCTGTTAGTTTTATTTTATTCTATACGTAACTATTTTAAAATTTGTTAAACACTTGCGCTCTACAGTGTAATTGCAACCAAAGCATAGTTTAAAACTTTAAAACCCAAATAATCACTAAATTAGACGAGTAACATAGTATATTTGGCATTGCTACTGATAGTGTGGCTTATCAACAGTTTTTTTAGCAAATTTAGCGTTTTATCGGGAACCTAGGCTACGACTATCTTATCGCTAGGTTAGGTTTCAACCGTTAGTGTTGTAAAATATAAATATGTTTTTAGTATTTTTCGTATCTTGTCATCAACTTGAATAACGGTTTTATCTTATACAAGCTGCGCCCCATAGGTTTACCCGCGTTACTCTGCTTCTGTACAACAACAACAACCTCCGTAGCGTAGCGGTATTTGGCTCGCCTTGAATCTCGGAGGTCGTGGGTTCGATCCCCACACCAAACATGAAATCTTTGTGTAATTTCTAAGATTTATTTCCGGGTCTGGTTGGTTGAGGGACTACCCTCCGTGCCTCGGAAAGCACGTTAAGCCGTTGGTCCCGATTGTTATAAAATCATCTATAACAATCGTATATCAAGGAACGGGCAGCAGCGTTTCCTTGTGTGGTACAACATAATACTGCGGTCACCAACCCGCCTGCCAAGCGTGGTGATTATGGCAAATACCCTCCCTCGGGAGGAGGCCCATGTTCAGCAGTGGACGTTATACGGGCTGATGATGATGATGATGATGACTCTGCTTCTGTGGTTGATGTTTTGTTGCCTATATGTTATTACTGCTTATAAGCTATCCGCGTGCACACTTTCATCAAAATCCAATAACTATGTCTGTTACGGTAGCAAAACTTCGTAGCACGTGCCAAATCCCATATTATGTGCATTGTTTTATTTAGACGTGCAATTTTCAAATAACGATGTGCAGTTTATTTTGTATTTCTTGTCTTAAATAAATGTAAATAATGTTGTAGACAGCACCATTGTACAGTTTACTTGCGATGCGTCTAATCGCCAAGAGGGAGGAGAATAGAAAAAAACAAATTTCAGATGCAGGCGCAAACATAGGTGCACACTCTATTGTTTTACTCTTAAATAAAAAAATATACCGAGACGACCAGAGAGATCATGCGCAGGATCGACAAGTTTCCGATGCCCTCGTAGACCCGAAGTCCGAGAGGCCCGCGAACTGTAAAGAAGAGCGACAGTTGCACAAAACTCCCCTAAAGAAACTAAAAGCCATAATCCCTCAATCTCCCCGTCAGCGACCGCCCTGAGCCGAGGTCCAAGTCCCACAGGGGACGCCCTCTTGCGCAGGTTGCTTAGTTTGTAGTGTTTAAACCATTTATCTAGGCTGGAGCTCTGCTCGCCTTTATGCCCGGTGAAGTAGCAAAAGCCTCAGGGCTAACTACATAAGTCCGTCCGAAAAAAAGGATCGACAAGTAAACGTGCTCCCCGCGACACAGCTGAAGGAGTAGGTACATACTTCAAAACTTCGGGCTGGTTTAACTCTAAATAGAAATCGTCTAAATAAGGTACTCAAACTCAAACTCAAAATATTTTATTGCAAACCATAATGTACAGTGGTGGTTTAACAATATCATTTTAGAAACAATTATGGACCCTGTTGGGCACAGCGACATAATGTGGATAGATGAGAGGAAGACGCTTTTATTGGTTCTATATAATTTTTCAGATATAATAACAAATTATATATAGGTATGTATTGAATCTTAATATAATATGAATAAATATTATATTTATAGACATCATATATTTTATTCATATTTTAGTGTATTTAATCTAAATTATGTATTTATAGTAGACATTAGTCATTTTAATTATATTAATTTATACTTATTTCATCTGGATATGTATTTAATGTAAATAGGCTTTGTATATTATGTAGCTAGATATATTTATTTTATTTGTATTTATTATTATGTATTATCAATTAAATATTCATTTAACATATTACCGCTAGACAAACAAGGCACTAGGTATAGGAATAGGCTAGGTATTTAGTATAGTGCCTTGTTTGTATGTTATATGTTTAATCCGTTATCTATAAAACTTATTAAATGCGTACGTAACATAAATGCATATCGCCGCACGGCATTCGTTCCACATCAACTGCCAAATAAATATTTTAGGTATGTACATTTTTATCATCGAGTGCAAAAACTATAATATTAGACTTATCTAGCTAAATGGCTATCACAAATGACCTGACTTATCTGAAATCGCTTTAATTAACGTACAAAGCAAACGAATGATGAACGACTGTTTGAAAAAATATGTTTTAAATATTTGTAAATGGAGTGTTGATAAATTTAGGGGATAGTTAGAGGTTGTTATGTTTGATAAAGATTGTTGCAAATACACGCATGGCGCTTCCCTTCAAATTTATGCATTTTTGACGGATGTCAGTTTGAAACGTCATGGTTCTATATTTTTGACATTTAGAGAAATTGCTAAATAAGTCAAATACAAATACAAATACAAATTTATTTATTTTCTCTTTACAAACATTGTTATTTTTCTTATTTATAACATATGGAGAATTACAGAATATAATGATGGTTTGCAAGAGACTGGTGTCTGTACTAGGCAAGCCTGTATTACAGATCACCAGGTTCTCCCCTAGCATGTCTGATTGTTTGAGAACAATTACAATTTAAAAATTATTATACATAGAATGTTAGAGAAAAAAGTCTGGTTAGTTTATGTGTGGGTGTGTGTATGTGTGTGTGTGTGTGTGTATGTGTTTGTGTGCGTGTGTGTGAGTGGACTTTACTGTGTTGATATAAAAATTTTGTATATGTGGAGATTAAATGGGGTTTTTTAGAAGCGCTTCAGTTCTATCGTAATCGAGGCCTAAAAGCCAGTTTTCCAGTGCGCGTTTGCAAGCTTTTTTTGTTAAGGGGTGTATGTTTATTTTTTTGTTGATTTTATTGTATAAGTGGCTACCAAGAAAGAAGTAAAACCTTTGGGCAAGAGATGTTTTTACTAAAGTAGGCGCACAGATTGAGTATGCCCTACGTTTATTTTGAAGTGTAGTTGGGTCGTAAGGAAGTTCTTTGTATTTTTTATTTATGGTGAGTAGAATAAATAATTTTCTGACCGTGAGCATTTTCCAAAGGCTATAAAGTTTTGTGGTAGGGTACCGAAATGGGAGGAACGCGGCCACTTTAAGTATTGCGCGTTGAGCTCTTTCAAGATCAAGCATGCAGGTCTTGGTGGAACCTCCCCAGGATGTAATACAATAAGTAAGTATAGATTGACACAAAGAGAAATATACCATTTTTATAACGTTTACATCTGCTATATGGCGTAAGTTTTTGAAAAGATAAATAAGCTTACGAGTTCTTTTGGTTAGTAACTCTATGTGTGGTTGGAAAGAAAGTTTAGTATCTATAAGGACACCGAGATATTTGATAGTTTGGGTACACTGCAGTTCAGGACATGAGCATGTTTCCCTTTCAAAACTGCGACACAGGTGTGCTTTGATAGCCAGATCTTTAATATAAGTGCGGTGTTTGGACGATGCTGCAAAGGTCATGTATTTGGTCTTTTCTACATTAAGGGTAAGTAAGTTGGTTTTTAACCAAGATCGGACCAAATCAAATCCCGTCTGCGCATACCTAAATACCTCTTCCCACGTGTCTCCCACAAACAACAGTGCTGTGTCATCTGCAAATGCTACAATTTTGCCATGCGGTAATTTGAGATTGCATAGGTCGTTTATATACGCTAGGAAAAGCGTTGGCCCTATCACACTGCCTTGTGGAACGCCATAAGTGACAGGAAGATCGTCACTACAGTAATTCTCCACCCTAACCCGTTGAAAACGCTCCGATAGATAATCTTTGATTATATTGTGAGGTAGATCTCTAATTCCAAGACGTTCCAGTTTATCCAATAATATTGGAATTGAAACGGTATCGAACGCCTTTGCAAGGTCAATAAATATTGCTAATGTCTTTTTTTTTTGGTCTATTTGCTTTATTAAGTAGTCTGTAAGTTCATGTACAGCATCATCGCAGGACTTTCCAGATCGGAAGCCGAATTGTGAAGGAGAAAGTAAATTATAGTGCTCTAGATAGCTGACAAGTCTATTGTTTAAAATTCGTTCCAACAGTTTCGATAGCGTAGGCAAGATAGAGATAGGTCGATAGTTTGTAATATTTTTTTTGTCACCGTTTTTGTGAATTGGTATTACTAATGATTTTTTTAAAGCTCTAGGAAAGGTACCAGTAGTCAGGCATAGATTAAAGACATAGGTTAGTGCGGTAATTAGGAATCCTTTATATTCCTTGACAAAGTTTGATGTAATTTGATCAGTACCTTCAGTGTTCGTATTTTTTAGGTTTGTAATAAGAGCATCAATTTCAGTTTCGTCAGTCGGTAGAAATCCTAAAGAGTGTGGATGTGGTGAGTCTAAGCAAGAGACTAACAAATCGTCCGTTTGTTTTGAGAGAGTTTTTTCTGCCAGGTTTTTTCCAGTGTTTGATAAGTGAAAATTAATGTCATTTATAGAAGTTTGGGGACTTTTTTTGTCAAGAAGTTCAGTTGAGAAGGTTTTTTGTTTAGTTAAGTTAGTTATTTTTCTTAGTGCCCCCCAAAGCTTTTTAGTACTACCTTTTGCTTCTTGTATTTCCTGTTTCTCATATTCTAATTTTACTTTCCTCAAAATTTCATTGCAATGATTTCTATACCTTGTGTACGTGGTCCGGAGTATATCATTGTTTGGTTCCTTTTTTAACTTAATATGTAGTTGGTCTCTGTTGTTCACGCATCTTAAAAGCCCAGGAGTTATCCAAGGTTTCAAGATGCGTGAGCGATTACTAATTCGTACCATAGTGGAATTTTCATTAATAGTGGTCTCTATTTTGTCTATTAGGTAATTAATTGCATCATTCGCGTCACCAATTGTGTATATGGGTGTCAAGTCAAGTGATTGCATGGCTGCGTGAAGTCCCTGTTTGTCAATTCGCTTTCTTAATTTTATTTCACAATGATTAACTTTAATATTATTTATACATAGGGCCGTACTATCGTGGTCTGTTATTGATGTCAGCAGGACATAGCAAGAGGCTGGATGGTTTGTTCTTAATAGGACGTGATCCAAGCATGTACGTCCGTGAGTTGCGTAAGTATGTGCTGGAAGAAGACCATGCGACGCAGTCAGGTTGAGATATGGACCCGATCTGGTGTCTGTTGTCATTTCTGAGATGTCAATATTGATGTCACCCACTAGAGCCACATTTTTAAAGGATGAGTAAATAGTCAACAGTTGGTTAAGTGAGTTCAAGAATACATCAATATTTTTTTGTCCAGGTGGTCGGTATATAGCTATAATTATAGTATCAGTATCAATTTTTGCCACCAAACAATTTGCGTCATGAAAAGTAGGTTCCTTTACATGTGTTGTCTGCTTTACATACAGAACCACACCTTCATTTTGTGTTTTGTTATTAGTGGAAGCAAACGATGCATAGTTGTGTAAGACAGGCAACTGGTTTGTACGAGGCAGCCAGCATTCCGTGAGCACAATAATATCCCAATCAAGGTTTAGTCTCGTTAAAAGTGTCTCAAAACTAGGCATATTACACTTAATGCTTCTTATGTTTTGGTGTATTAATGAAATTTGAGTATCCCTTGTCGTTTGGATCAAATTAGAAAACTCATGAATACTACACATTTTAGAATCAGCCACTGATATGGAATCGATATTATTACTAATTTGCTTTATGTTATCGAATGATAATATGATTTTTTATCAATATGGCGCATTCCGTTACACAGTGTGTCTTAATGTAAAACATTTTTATGAACGAGTAACCATATATTATAATGACACATAAATAACCCCTCACCTGTAAAGGTTTGTCCTGAATAAAATAAAAATGAACTATTTTCAACAATTTTAAAGTATTGTCAACCCAACATTGTGGCACTGCAATAAATAGTAAATTAAATTCACTATGTCCATTTTCGTATTTGCAATAAGAAAAAATTACGAATGTGTATATATAAGATATATTATGTTGTGTTTTGTTAAGTGTAAATTGTATTAGAGTTTTATTAAAGTTAAAATAAATGTTTTTAAAAGTTATGATTAGCAGAGCACAAGAATTGTAATTAATTAAAAATAATAAAGCTAAAATTACAATAGAATAAAATAATAATAATATTAGATTGATGAAATTATTACCACAAGAACCTAGTCAGATTTCAGTTTTCAGTTTGCTTAGATCCGATTCATTGTTAAGCCTTAAAGCTGCCATTCCTTCTTTCTTCTTTATGTACACTTTTCCATATGAAGTCCAGCAAAAAAGATAGTTGTTTAATTTCGCAAATTCACGAGCCTGGTAATACAGTTTTTTCATTTGAGCCGTTAAACTCTCAGATACGTATATTGGAGCGTTTCCCGTTTGTTTGATATGAGAACTGTTAAGTTTATTTGATTTATTTTCTTTATTGTATCTTTTGACGTTGTTAAGAAGTTGGTTTCTTTTAATGACGGTGGTAAAAACTGCGGTTATTGGGCTCGACTCTGAGTTTTTGTTGTTGGTACGATATATATCAACGATGTCTGAGTTCTCTAGCTGAGAATTTGTAGTTTCTCCTATGTTCTTAATAATGCTAAGTAAGTCTTCCTTTCTTTCACCAGTTTGCTTTGACACATTTCTGATCTCTATACTTGTTAGTTTTTGAGTTCCTTCGAGTTGTTCTATTCTTTTTTCCAATATTTGTATGTGGTTTGACGTATTTTTCCTATCTTGTTCATAAATGGTGATTTTTCCTAAAAGTTCCTCGTATTTGTCGCTCATAAATTGAGCGGATTTTTGTATCTCGCTGTTTTGAGCCTTAATTTCTGTAATTTGTTTTTCTAACCCTTCAAATTTCGCGTCTTGGTTTTTTATAATATTATCAAACATAGAAATCATGTACTTGCGGAGTTTTTCTATTTCCACAGTAAATTCATAGTCGTGCGACCGTTTACCCCGTAGGGTTTCTCTATCCGTCTCTGAATCCAGTTGCGACGAGGGAGATAAGTTTGGTTCTGAGTTATTATTGCCGCTTGAGGTGGATTTTGGGGGTGTGCGTTTCAACGGCATTTTTATATTTATAAATAGATTTGATTATTATATTATATACAAGTAATAAAACAAAGTTGGCAAAGCAGACAAGCAAGCAATTGCGTTGTTTGTAGAGTGATCGTGTCGCTTCACTTATAATGGCGCGGTGACTCACCATCTGCACCGAATGTCGCTGTGTTGGTGTCCGTTGCGGTGGCGTCTCGATACCAGGAGCGCAGAGAGCTTAGGCGCTCTTACGCTAGTAAGTTTGCTGCTATTCGTTCGGCGGGTCATTGACCCCACCCCCAGGGGCAGGTGGGCGGCGTTGGGCGGTGACTGCAGTTTCAATGGCGGGTGGCGAGTAGTGTTGGTTACGCGCGAACTCTGCGTACGCACTGACTTCCTAGTATCTCATAGCAATTTAGGCTATTTAAATAATTATTTTTGTTATATTTTGATTTAAAACTGGCGTTAATTTTTACTAAACACACGTCTGAACTTCTCAGAGGTCCGAGGGGAGAGAGTCGACTGATTTCCATGTTTAAAAATATTATATTATTGTACACTAGCGACCCGCCCCGGCTCCGCACGGAATACAATGCTGAAGTATTATACATATAAACATTCCTCTTGAATCCCTCTATCTATTAAAAAGAACCGCATCAAAATCCGTTGCGTAGTTTTAAAGATTTAAGCATACATAGGGACAAAGGGACATAGGGATATAAGGACAAAGAAAACGACTTTGATTTATACTATGTAGTGATAGTGATGATATAGAATGTAAAGTTAGTTTATCTAAGACGGATATAAAGTATATGTTAGTCACCATCACCATATAGCTAAAGTATATCACCGGACATAAAGGTGAGCAGGGTTCCAGCTTTATTGAATGGTTGATAAACTACTAACTAAGTAGTCTGCGCTAGAGGGGCGCCTCTGTGGGATTTGGACCGCGGCTCAGGGCGGTCGCTGGATTGATGAATGATGACGTTAAGTTTTTTAGTGTTAGGAGTTTTGTGCAGGCTCCTTGGAGTTAGGGTCTACGAGGGAATCGGAAAGATCTTTGCAAATTAAGGGTCGGGACGGCGAGTGGGGTGCTATGGTATCCGTGAAATTAAAAATCTAATCGATAACATTGGTGAAGAGCTGCAGAGAAGTGCAGGTTCTATTCGCAGGCTTATTATGATTATAGTAAGCTTCATTAACTTTCCTTCACAAAAGTTAAAACACACAAATCAGTAACGAAATAAAACAATGAAATAACCCATACATTTAGTTCCATTATTTAACAAAAATTAAATAGGTATATCAAAGTACCTACTTATAACACATTTCTTTGCCAAATTGTTCGCATTATTTAGGCATTCTCGTAGTCTACTTATTTATTCAATTGTACCAACACAATAAAGTATAGTATATTTAATTTATTCTCGGTTTAGCTACCTTGTTTCAAATTGAGATATAGGTATAATTATATATTATTTGTTTGTTTTCTAATAAGGAAATGTTCAAAAAAATTGAGGAACCATTTTTTTTGTTAGTCTGTGGACATCTAGTCTATTGCATTTTAAATAGCTAATTTTACATTATTTTATAAGTTAGTTTTATTTTAAATGTATTAATGTATTTTAGCCATAATTCAAGTAAATATACCGGATGGGTATATAACTACATGTAATTATGAATTACGTAAAAAAAAAAATTACATTATATTTTAGTCAAGGGTTTGGCAATATTTTTTACATGACAATTTTTTAGCTGGAAGATAATTGTGCTATTTTTTTTATCAGATCTATGTTTACTAATATTTTTGTTGTCTTATTATAATCAACTAGTTGTCTCGTGGGTTAACCAACGTTACTCTTATTCCCGTAGGTATTTCTTCATAACCTAATGGCTTTTTTATTCGATGATAGAAATAGTTATTTGTTATACAAGAGTGCAAAGTTGCTTTTTAACCGCGTGTTCAATTTTGATGACCGAGCATGCGAAGGATTCTAAAATTGAATCACGAGCGCAGCGAGTGATTCAAAATTAGAATCCTGAGCGTTAGCGAGGGAATCAAAAGAGCACGAGGTGAAAAATCTTTGCACTCGAGTGCAACACGTAACTTTTCATTCCACCTCAGCGAGGAAATGCGCATTATTAACAGTTTCAGTCAATTCTGTTGACGTCAAAAAAACTTCCTCGTCGCTAGAATCACTCATTTTAGTTTTTTCACTTGTTTTCAAGTTTCTTGTTTTTAATATAAGGTTTAACAATGACGTGAAAAAATGCCGCGTAAAGAACCGTGTACAAAGCAAATTGAAAAAAGAACACCAAGAAGGTTCCGAGTCTGAGTTTTTAACAAATTTAAAAAAAGTTGTATGATATATTCGACACCATAGAGGTAGCAGTAAATAGGTTTGTTTTTTTTAATTCACAAACTTAGTGCACACGATGTTCTAAATTCAATTTACTTTATCCTCTAGAGAATAAAACGGCTTTTCCACTCAGATATTGAAGATTAAAAATACTCTTTCCGAGATGGTGGGATGAAAAAGTCTTTTTATGAAAGATTAAAATTAGTGCAGTAAATTTGTTTATGGATTTAAAAAAAAAAGATGTATTCTCTCTTAATAATATTAGTGTATGTTAAAATAATATATAAATTGGAAACTTTTTTTATACCTAATAATAAAATGAGACTTACCTTAAATAATAACAGTTATTTTCTTATCTAGTATAACCTGTAACAAACAAATAAACATGTTAATTATATATAAATACGGCTAACTTAGTTAATAAGAGTAGTTATATTACTAAATAAATGTAGTATTTAAATGTAATTTGTCAATCCTCCGATAAAAATTAACAGTGGAATAAATGTAAATTTTGACAGTATCTCCATCTCCAACTTTTACTCCTTTGATAATTGTTATCTGAGGATTAATATAAATAATATAGACATTAATAACAAATAGAATAATAATATGCTATGCGTGTGGATTGTCAGTGTATGAAATACTTAAAGATAATCAAATTCATAAGGTATTATGCAGCTAAATATTCTGGTTATAAATACTAAGTCAGTAACCCCGATGGTGTAGTGCTGTGTTACTCGTAATATGGGAGTCGGTTCCCGGGTACGATAAAGTGTTTTAGAGTTACTTCATTGACAAATTCCTAGTAACTTTAAGTAGGCAGAACTTTTTAAGTATGAACTTAATATACCTATAAAACCGTAGATACTGCCTACCCCTTGAGTGAAAACGGCGTAATGTTATATTCGTAATACATGTTAAATAAAACCAATCACATCAATTGATACAAATAAATAAATTCAACGCACACAAGCCTTATAGATACAAGTGAATCTATGTATTACATAAATTTAAACTAGTAAAACGCGAAACATACAATTCCGTTCCGCCCTCCAGAGGTTCGCGAAAAGATCCACATCATATAACCCCGTTTTAACCCAAAAACATGAGACCCGCAAATACATAAACCTTCACTCATATCACACATGTACACATCTACACACTCACACACACAACCCCGACACTTGATTGGCCCACTTTCACTTTCGACGTAAGCCTACATAGTTTGAATTCCGCGTAAAGCTTTCCTATTGGTCGTTTGAAATTTGACCTTAAACGTGATTGGTGGAAGTTTTCACATGTAAAATATATGCGGAAGTAAAATAGGTTATACATAAGCGGCAAAGCCTCATTGTTTAGGTATTTTAAAGTGTGTTTCGTAATACTGGCGGATTTGAGGATTTGGGCCGTTAGCTGGAAATTTTAATCGTTTATATGTTTTCAATATCGAAGTACCTATATGTGGAAAAGATATAACAGAATATATACTGTAGATGCCGTGTGGTTTCCGGCTTAGAATAGACCACCCTATGTCTTCCCATGGGTGTCGTAAAAGGCGACTAAGGGACATATGGCTGATGGATGGGCAGCAGCATCTATTAGCTCAACATTTGCATCTTACTGCAATCACCAATCCGTCTGCTAAGCGTGGTGATTATGGCAATATCCCTCTACGATCCTGGCTTGCCAAGGTCTGTTAAGAGAAGGCCCAGCAGTGGACGTCAACGGGCTGTTGATGATACTGTAGATATAAAGTGTTCCATGTGTTCTGGGTTTGATTCCCATCCCGAACAATTATTTGTGTGAACCACAGAATTGTGTCTGTGGATTGAGTGATTAAATTTCCTGCGACATAGGGATTAAATTCCCGAGGACGGGAATTTGTATTGAAATAGAAAAAAAAAACGACAATGATAACTCCAATATAACCTTAATCTTATTAAATGCCAACAAAACACTTAAGGAATTTGTATGAAATTTGGCATACAGCACGCTAAGTTCCACTTGTTTGAAGCAGTATATAGTAAAACCACGCATAAGTTGATTAAAGTGTATGTATATCATATTTCATACAATGTGTGTGTATGTATGTATGTGTATGTATAAAACTTGCAGTAAAAACGTGACCGCATAAGTAAGTAATATTATATTATCTATGAATATGAACTATAAAGAGACCCACTATATGAGTAATGTTTTTTTTTCTTTGAGGTCAACTGATAATTATTAGGATTGCTTACTATTTCGCTTTTATATTGTAAGTCTGTATGCACGAGAGATAAATTACATCCTTGGTTACATTCGTAAGTTGAGCTGTTCCACTACTGCATCATCAACAGCCCGTTTACGTCCACTGCTGAACATGGGCCTCCTCTTAACAGACCTTGGCAAGCCAGGATCGTAGAGGGATATTGCCATAATCACCACGCTTGGCAGACGGATTGGTGATCGCAGTAAGATTTAAACGTTGAGCTAATAGATGCTGCTGCCCATCCATCAGCCATATGTCCCTTAGTCGCCTTTTACGACACCCATGGGAAGACATGGGGTGGACTATTCTAAGCCGGAAACCACTACTGCATGTCGCACCCAATTTTTGTCTTTAAAATATTACTAGCAGAATTTTTGGACACTACTAGTATTCTTGTTTACCCCTCGTGCTAAGCTAAAATGCTGGTGTTACGAGTGGGTTCACGTCGGTAATAGGTACAATCCGAGTAAAAATCTGAAGCCAATGCCATTGGGCTAAAGCAGCTTAAAAAAATTACATTATTGTTAAGTTCAACTTTACAATTTTGACAGTTGACAAGTTTTTGAGTTTTCATTTTCATTTTCATGAATGTAAAATACTACGACACGCTACGATTTTGCTACGCATTGCGTAGTTTAAGAAATAGTTCAGTTTTTTTTTTCGAAAGACCTCAAGACATGAGGCTTTTGTTACTATCGGGTATGAAGGCGAACAGAGCTTCAACCTTATAAAAATAGTTCAGTTCATCTTGAAGGGAAATGAACATGCCTTTTGTTTTAATAATAATAGTAATTAATTTCTTTATTACACTGAGAATTTTGTAAATTGACAATGGTCACAATTTCCACGTTAATAATTTGATTAATCATTTGTTTTTTTTTAAATTTAGTATACATTTACCAACTAAAATAAATATAATCGTGTTATTGACTTGAAATTAAAGACAAAAGTTAATGTAGGTATGCTATAAGATTAAAGGTTTAAGCTTAATTAATAACAACATAAAAATAAATATTTTTTCAAGCGTATATTTTTTAGTCTGTTTCTATAAAATATACTTATTTATTTCCAAATCATGACTTCCTTTGGTATTCAAATATTACAAAACTGACCACATATGTCACAGATTATAAAAATAAATGAATTGTTTCATTCCCTAGAATAACAGTTTTTTTTTTTTAATATAATTGATTTTTAGTTAAAGAAATAAATTCTAAGAATATTGCTGGACAGCCCTGTAAAGGTAGTCATTAAAAGATCATAGTACTAAAGAACTCCAGTTCAAAAAACTCTTAGAAAACAAGAAGTAAGTGACTGAACCCTTTATCTGAAAGTTTATATAATAATAGCTTTATATTAATATCATTATAACGTAACATATTACTTTGTATATATCTATTAACATTATAGTAACAAAATATTTGTATTTTTGTTTATTGTGCTCAAAAGACCGAAGAACTATGAGACTAATTTGAAAAAAGAAACTTTTACTATTAAAAAGATGCGTTATCCAGAATAACTCTAAGTTATATTTTAAGAGATCCTGTGGGGTTTTGTACGCCTTTTTTTAAATATAAAACGAAAATCCGAAGAGGATTTAAGATTATGATCTAAAAACATAATCAATATATTTTCCAGTCAATGGCCTTTCTTATGCCTAATTTCAGTTATCATCATATATCCAAGAATTGTAGATATTACGCTAAATATATTTTTATTTTATATTTCAGGTGTTATATCTAGGTATCCTAAAATATTTTTGATTGATTTTGTGATCCTGTATGACTAAGATTTAGACCACTATGCCTCTTATCATCAGATGGATAGGGGAATATTTCCATGGCGCGGGAATCGAACTAAGACTTTTCAGGCAATGCTCGCACCGCTAGAATTGAATCTATTCTTAGAATATTCTTCTCTCTCTCTCTCTTAGAATTGAACCTAGGACTAAGCAACGTAGTCATATTTTATACTACGGTGACATTTTAAATCAAAGACAGAAGTAATCATTCTTTCTATAAGATGTAATGTCGTATGATCCAAGACCTCTTCACTTTTATATATATATATATAAATCGCGAAGGACTTCTTGCGTCTTTACAAACTACCACCCTGCGGCGTCCACTGAATGTAGTGAGATTTTTAATGTTTTCAATGCGTATGTAAGATGTTTTAATCAGTATCATATCAGTAGTCGACGTCAAATTTCATTGAAACGTTAAATGGTGATATTCAAATTAAATATTTCTAGCTGAATTTGTGCGTCTGTTCACTCTTAAATCTTTCTTGCACACTGAATACCTGCGTATACCTACTAAACACTGCATGCACATTTCCGCCTCCATCCAACTGTATGTTTAAATCAATTCCGTATAATGCTCTGCATATATCATCATGATTATAATAACTAAATGACATCCATCTACTATTGAATTCAGATTGGTTCCGAATACTGTTTTTGAATTATTGTATCCAGCTTATCAGCCAAGAGGCTTCCACCTATATAAGGGCTTATAATGACTCCAGGCACAGATAATAAATAATTAATAGTTAGCATACAAAAGTGACAATACCTATGTATAGCGTAGGTATTTTCACTTTGGTGGTCTACAAAATCTTAAAAAGCAATATAATCATTTTTGACGAGTGACAGGTAAGTTTGTATGTATAAACAGGTAAGTTCAGAGGCACAGGCTGGCGTGGACAGGTAAGTCCGGAGTTGAACAGGTAAGTATGTATAAACAGGTAAGCTCAGAGGTACAGGCTGCTGTGGACAGGTAAGTTCGGAGTTGGACAGGTAAGTATGTATAAACAGGTACGCTCAGAGGCACAGGCTGGTGTGAACAGGTAAGTCCGGAGTTGGACAGGTAAGTATGTATAAACAGATAAGCTCAGAGGCACAGGCTGGTGTGAACAGGTAATTTTGGAGTTGGACAGGTAAGTATGTATAAACAGGTAAGCTCTGAGGCACAGGCTGGTGCGAAATAATGAAATAATGAAATTTATTCAGCACTTAGGTATTTACATACACTTGTACTTGTCAAAATTACACTTTATAAGATAAATCTTATACAGTGTAATTTTGACAAGTACAAGTGTAACAAAAGTATCACTTAAGTAGCTAAAAACATTGTTATAATTATTTGATCTTACAGAATTTTTAATCAGTCTGTCCGTCTGTCGAGCGCTAAATGACAAATGTACACATTAGGTATAGTAAGATGCCTTAAAGGTAACAGGTCTAAAATTAAAATTAACTTCCAAGAATCCGGCCAAAGTCTAAGCGACATCCACCTGAGGACACCCTTAAGGGGTTAGGACCAACGCTCAGGGTGCCACTGGAGTAAAGAGTAGATTTACGAACAATGGTGATGATCGCTGGCACGAGATCACAGTTCAGGGAATAAGCTACAACGCGGTCCTCGGCCATGCCGTCGAGGATCCTACCCTAGCTAGCCTGCAACCTTTCACTAGCTACCTAAGTGGACGATCCGGAGAAGAAAGGAAGAAAGAAACTCCGAGATTATTTTTTTTGTCTCTTTTGCTCTGTTTCCTTTTTTTATGTCATGTCTTTTATCACAATCATGTAATATTGTACAAACAATGTATACACCGTGAAATTTTAATGGTTGTTTTCCCGAAGCAGAACAACTTGCCGTTGGTAGTACTATCGAAACATATATTTTTTTTTTAGACATGTTTTGGATTTAAAATTATTAAAAAAAATATTAGACAACTCGAAAGCGTGATAAACAGTAGTAACACAAGACGGACCTTGTAGGTACTACTCGAATCGCACGCGCTGCTGACAAAGTAAAGAACGATCCATAAACGTTCAAAGCAAAATAAGAGCTCAATGGTAGTTATACGGCATAAAATAGCCTGCACGCAAGAATTACAAACGAGCCGGCTTCCTTTGTAATTCGCCGCGCGGCGCCGACGCCGGAACGCCCCGCGCTCTCCTTCGACTCCCTCCTTCCTTAGTTGTCCCGTGAACGTCGGAAGCGCAGCACGCGTTAGCTTATTACTTTATTAGTATTATGGACCGACATTACAGTTTTAGTAATTTAGAGAACATCGCTATGGTGCAACTGTAGGCTAGGGCTAATTATAATTCCCATACTGCCTGGCGTCTTTACGCCGAGCTGCAACACTTGGCGTCACTCCGTCTTCGCGGAGTTCTGAACCCTCAAGTCATACAGGACCGGACGATCGTAGCGGCGACGGCTACTCGATCATGGGCAGTTCCAGGTGCCACCACATGCACAGGGCAGAGGTCGATCGGCCGTTCTTTCGCCAGAGCTCGACGAGGAGATCATCGAGTACTTCGAACGCGATCCTCGCCGAAGTACGCGAATGGCGGCAGCTAAGTTTGGCGTAAGCCAATACTACGTCTGGAAACTACTCAACTCAGAAGGACTGCATCCATATCATTTCCGCGGAGTTCATTAAATTTTTCAATTTTTTTAAATACGCCTTAATTACTTTATAATCTAATTCAGAAAATTATTGTTCTTAGATAATAAACTTGTTTTAAGTTACGTTTTCTGTAAGTTGTAGCTAAAAAGGTATTGGATAAAGCTTATTATTATGATTGGGTACTGTGTTACATTACCTAAGGTGTAGGTATCAGCTGATTGACTAACACCCGGGTCAACGAACGCGCGACCGATCGACGCGAGCGCTAGGTATCGCGAGGTATTACTATCGGTTCGATGTCACTTTCGAGTTTGGTTTTTCACGATTGTTAATCGGCCATTTTTGGTTTATAATATTTAGTTTTTGTATAAATTGAATGTTTAACTAAGACCAAATCTTTTCGCTGCGGGAAAACAACCATTTAAATTTCAGCGTGTATATGATGTAAGCGAATGCACGTACATTACCATTTATTACCTGGTCAATTTATACCGACCAGGTGTTCAATAAGACAAGAAAGAAATAATATTAATACAGTAAATACCATAATGTAGATATTAAAGTTTACTCAGGCACAGACAATCTACAAAGAAACCTAATGGCGGATGCATTCACACACATTTACAAAATAACAATTTACACAAGGTCAATCAAAGGATATACCTATAATAATAATTATAAACAAAAGAATTAACAAAATATAAAATAAAAATTAACATAACATATCCCCGACAACAGCCGACCAGTCACCACAAGCAGCATCCGTTCATGAGTATGACGTGTGACGCAGCCATCGCCTCCCTCGCCATATTAGAGGGAAGGTGGCGACCCGCCCCACACCGCCACCGCAAGCAATGACAGACAATGGGAGCATGACGAACGTGGGGATATCTACAAGTCTATTAATATTAAACCTTTAGTTGAACAATGTTTAAACTGTTTCAATAACTGAGTTTACAGTGTTGTCTGTGGTTCTCTGATCAACCAAGCGTTATTGTCGTTTAAATAGTAGTTTACTGAATAATAAGCCCTTTTTATTAGAATCCTCTTAACAGTTGACTTGAACCTATCATAAGGTAACTCTTGTAGGTGTACAGGTATTCTGTTATTCATACGGACTCCTAATCCCACAAAAGATGAGTGTACTTTTTGTAGGCGATGGTATTCGGCGCAAAGTTTATGCTTATATCTAGTGTTTATTGTGTGTACCTATGTCACTTCTTTTGTTTAAAAGGTTAATATTTTGCCGGACATAGATTATATTGGCGACTGTTAGTATATCTATGTCCTTAAAAAAGTCTCTTAAGGAGAATCTCGTACTTAGTTGATAAATAGAACGAACTGCACGTTTTGTAGTATAAAAATGCTTTGAATATTAGCAGTTTTACCCCAAAGCAGAATGCCATAGGACATAATACTGTGAAAATAACTAAAGTAGACTAAACATGCAGTTTCTACATTAGTGAGTTCCCGTACTTTTCTAACCGCGTAAGCAGCTGAGTTTAATTTTCCAGCGAGACAAGAAATATGGGGACTCCATTGAAGTTTCTTGTCTAGTGTCAAGCCTAGAAAGAGGTAAGTCCGGAGTTGGACAGGTAAGTATGTATAAACAAGTAAGCTCAGAGGCACAGGCTGGTGTGAACAGGTAAGTTCGGAGTTGGACAGGTAAGTATGTATAAACAGGTAAGCTCAGAGGCACAGGCTGGTGTGAACAGGTAAGTCCGGAGTTGGACAGGTAAGCTCAGAGGCACAGGCTGGTGTGAACAGGTAAGTCCGGAGTTGGACAGGTAAGTATGTATAAACAGGTAAGCTCAGAGGCATAGGCTGGTGTGAACAGGTAAGTTCGGAGTTGGACAGGTAAGTATGTATAAACAGGTTAGCTCAGATGCACAGGCTGGTGTGAACATGTAGGTTCAAAGGTAGAAAGAGGAAGTTTCATGGTACGAATAATATAATAGTACCTAGTCATATTTATGCAGGTGAATATACGGAATAAAAGGCATATCGTAATATAAAACATTTAATGTTTAATTTTGTCGCTTTCTAAATAATCGTGCACTGTAATTCTTTGAAGTTAATACCTTTGAATAAATAACCACTTTTAACACACTTGCAAATAATTCACTTTGGTGACAAGCTTACATCACGGCCGGCACATGTCTGTTTGTTAACAAACTTCGGCACGCGAGCGCGCTGAAGCCCGCCGCCCCGCGCCCCGCGCCATGCGTCCCTCGTGTACCCCGAATGGGCCCCTCAGACACCGTACCTAGTGCCCGTTTAAGGATATTTAAGAGACGCAAGATTGTTGTCACGAAAACATGATAAAAACTTTACATATTAAGTACGATATTCAATGGACACGATAAGATCGGTGAACTGAACTCAAAGTATACGTGGTAAATTATACGCTGAACACTAGTGCCCTCCAAATTTCAGTCGGACGATGGCGGAACTATATTATACGCTAAAAGGCATTGTAGTGATGGAATTACGTCCATGCCAATTTTTCGCCCTTGCGTTCTAATGATCATAAGGGACACTTGGGCTAAAAATGAGGGTCGGTCAATCTTGCGTCCGTATTCCGGACGCACAAAGTCAGTCGGACGCAGCATCATTGGTAAATAACGCCATGTACGACGCAACATGTCCTTCAAGATGTATATATATATATATATATCTATATATATATATATATATATTTTATAGTCAGCTATATGTATAAGCAAATATTTATGTTGCGTATAAAAAAATGTTAGACTGAAAGTGATAACGAATGCACTGGCCACTAGAGATGGGCTTGTATCGATATTATCTGGTTGTTATTTATCGATAGTTTGTTATGAAAAAAAAAGTAAGTATTTTATCAATGAATCTTAATTGCTCACTTTAAATGATGTAACTGTAAAAAAATGCACACTGAAAGGCTAATATGAAATGGACTGTATATTTAAGAATTTTAAGAACTCCATTTTTTTCAGATAAATTATTTGATTAGAAATGAATTATAAAAATATCCAATTTATGAAAAAAATATTTTTATTGTTAACCAAATTTGTATTTGCATTCATAATTAATAAAGTAATAAACTGCATTAATTAAGATTATGATTAAGATAAATAAATTATGCTCTTTTAACGACCCGCTCCAACTTCACACGGGTGCAATGCTAATGTTTTATACATAAAACCCTTCCTCTTGAATCACTCTATCTATAAAAAAAAAGACGCATCAAAATCCGATACGTAGTCCCTATGTATGCTTAGATCTTGAAGATCTAAGCATACATAGGGACAGAAAAACAGTGAGAAGCGACTTTGTTTTATAGTGTATAGTGATTTATAGACGTTTTTTCTTACATCTCTACTCTAGCACTGGGCTATCATTGCAAAAGATTGTGAACACCAACAGATAACGCGGCCGAATTATGATAGCTCTACATATCTAGGTTTTGCAACGATAGCACTAGAATTAGATTCTAGACTGGGTGATAAAAAAGTTGATAACTAAGTTTTTTATCGAGTACGTAGGTGGTATGATTGTTTGTCATCGTTTTTATTATTACTTCGAAAGATTTGTTGTATTTTCGAAAGATTTGAATGGATTTTGTTCTTAAAGGATCATACGGATGCCTCAACAGTTTCCACTGCCCCTATTATTGGGGTTTAGAGGAGTATCCGGGGGGTTTTAGTGGGTAAGCCGTCTCCTCGTGATTAAGAGGGTCTTACATCCCCTACTGTTTCAGAGGTGGATGCATTTCTCACCGAAAAAAGGGATCATAAGATTAGCAATAAGACTGTTTGGTTTGCTTGCCTACCTCATAGAGATACTTCAATTTCATTATCAATATTAGTACCTTGTACTATTATTTTATCTCCCCGTCAGCGACCGCCCTGAGCCAAAGTCCAAGTCCCACAGGGGACTCTCTCCTGCGCAGGTTGCTTAGCTTATAGTTTTTAAACCATTAATATTGGCTGGAGCTCTGTTCGCCCTTATGCCCGGTGAAGTAGCAAAAGCCTCGGGGTTAACTACAAATATCCGTACGAAAAAGAAAGTACTATTATTATTTCTAGCCGTATGATATTATTATGTAAACGCTATTGGTCGTTATCTGGTAGGTTGTCATCTATATCCAACCATAATATTATAAACGCGAAAGTTTGTAAGCATGGATGGATGGATGTTTGTTACTCTTTCACGCAAAAACTACTGAATGGATTTGACTGAAAATTTGCACGCGGATAGTTTATAAGCTCGATTAAAATATAGGCTACAAAAAATCACGCTCCGACCCACTGGAGCAGAGTAACGCGGATAAAACCGCGGGGTGCAGCTAGTTAATATATAAAGCTAAAGAGTTTGATTGTTTGCTTGAACGCGATTATCTCTGGAGTTACTGGTCCGATTTGAAAAATTCTTTCAGTGTTAGATAGCCCATTTATTGAAGAAGGCAATAGATTCTATTTTATTATGATGTTACTACTAAAACGGGAGCTACGCGGGTAAAACCGTGCGCGGAAATAGTAAATTATGTTATGACTATCGGGACCAACGTCTTAATGTGACACAGAGGTTCTTTTATCTTCTATCTTAACAAGAATGTGCAAGATTTTTGATAATTATTTCACCTTATAAAATCTTAGTCAAACTTAATAATTAATCATTGTTGTTTATTAGTAACTGATGCCTATATATGTGTGTTTTGTTTGTTTGCCTCATCCGGAGTTCGAACGCGTTCATTTTTACTACATATATTATGACAGTCGATATTATTTTTAGATACAATTGTAAACTTCCACTGAAAACAATACCAGTGATAGGCAACGTACAAACAAAAAGTACTACAAAATAAATTAGGGTATCTACATCTATATATTAATACGAATATATAATATGTGTGTTGTATAAGGAGTCATCATCATCATCATCAGCCCGTGTAAAGTCCACTGCTGAACATGGGCCTCCACCCGAGAGGGAGGGTATTTGCCATAGTCACCACGCTTGGCAGGCGGGTTGGTGACCGCAGTATTATGTTGTACCACACAAGGAAACGCTGTTCGTTCCTTGACATACGATTATTATAGATGATGTTATAACAATCGGGACCAATTGCTTAATATGCTTTCCGAGGCACGGAGGGTAGTCCCTCAACCAACCAGACCCGGATAGAAACCTTTGAATTTACACAAAGATTTTCTGTCCGGTGTGGGGATCGAACCCACGACCTCCGAGATTCAAGGCGAGCCAAATACCGCTACGCTACGGAGGTTGTTTAAAAAGTGAATATTGCCAAAGTCACCGCGCCTTGGAAACGGATTGGTGACCGCAGTACTTTTACAAGTACGTCATTTGATTGCGCACCTATACACAGTAATCAAAACAATTGAAACTAAAGTGCCTATCTACTAATTTCTGACTAACTGTATTAGTTAAAATTACAAGAACAGCCTTGCGCAAGGTATAGGAATGCTTATGTATATTTGTAATACATTATTGTTATAAGAACTGCATAGTGTGGTCTCAGCGAAAAGGGTCGGATCTCTTTTGTATGGTTGTGGGGTCAGCTCGATTTTAAGTAGGTGTAAAGATGAATGTTATTTTCCCACCGAATATTGTGAAATTGACTGTGTGTCATTTTCTTTGAAGGTTTCTTTGCAGTAGGATCATTTTTTATTAACGTTTGGACACTTTACGGTAAATTTTAACATATACAATGGCGTAATGTGCTATTTGGAGCATGTAAAGCAGTAAGGGAGTGTGTAAGGATCGTAGCAGGTGGCGTTCTGTAGTTTCTGCCTACCCCCATGCGAGAAAGGCGTGATTATATGTATGTATGTATGTAAAGAAGTCCTAGATTTTACACAAAGAATTATTGTCCGGCATGGGGATCGAACCCACGATCTCTAAGCCTTAAAGCGAGAGTTATACAAGCCACGTAACCAATTTTTCAATTTAATTTATTTGTATTTTTAATCATATTAATGTTAGTAGAATAGAAATGTGATCTTAAATTTAATTCTAAAATTATCCTGTTTAGTATGTTGTAGTGTTATCGTATGCATATACAGTAGAATCCGTTTAGTACGACTTCGCATACAACAAACAACAGTTTATAGCGACGTAAGTATAGGCATATGTTTGGTTTTATTAAGAGCCTCTATGAGAGTTCATCCGTTTATTACGACTCCGCTTTTAACGACGGAATTCTACAAAAATGACCTGTTACAACGACGACGATGAAACACGTGTTTATAAATAAAAAGTAGTTTTCATATTTCATAATGTATAGGTGCATTAGGTGCACATTGTGAAATAATTATTTTGATTTCATGTTTTTTGTCTCTAATAATCACATAAATATTATTATTTATAAACATTATATAGTTATTAGTATAGTTCAGTATTTAATTATTTTTATAAAAAAAACTAAAATTGAAATTGTATGTTCTTTTAGTACGTCTTCCGGTTAGAACGTCGTAATATCGTAGGTCCCTTGGCCGTCGTTATAGCCGGATTCTACTGTATGTGTTTAGTATATAAAATTGTCCGTCTATTTAATATTGCTATAGTATAGGTAAAGTTTAGCAACCTTTATTTGACTTTGTCAATATTAAATGCAACTAACATACTATTTTAGTTTTATCCGAATATTAAATTTACTATTTTTCCCTAACAAATTGTATTATCGAGAACTAAATTCATTATGGTATCCAAATTAATTAATGTATTTTAATAATAGAAACTAATTATTATTATAATAGGACGGAAAAATGGGTTTTTATAGTAACTAACTTAAATTTACTAAATACTAAATGTGGAACCACATGAAATTAGTGTATACCAGGGGTCTACAAACTTTGACGCCTTAGGGCCATAACGAGTTTTTCAATATGTTCGAAGGGCCAAAACTGTTTTAATATTTCGATCCTTAACTATACTCTTATTTCTAGACAAGTGGCAAGGTGTGCGACCGAGTAATTATCATATTGTGTTGTCTTTTTCAACTTATCACAGCAATAGTAACAACAATAAGACATTAGATGCGCGGGCTAGATCGATGACACTAGTTTTCAAGTTGTCGGGGGCCGGATTCTTGGCACTGGCAGCCCGGATTTGGCCCGCGGGCCGTAGTTTGGAGACCTCTGGTCTATACTAATAATATTATAACGAAGAAAGATTTGTTTGTTTGTATTGAATGGGCTCCGAAACTACTTGACTGATTTGAAAAAATATTTTTCCGTTGGGAAGCTACACTATTTACGAAATAAAATATATTTCTTCGGAAATACAACTAAGATATAATAATAATAATAGACATTTGACCAGCAGTGGGACAGTGTGGGCTGAAAAAATTGATTACCTACCTCAAATTTTCGAGATTTGTATGCTGGTGGCAGAATTTTAAAGAGATAATCAGAACGCTCTCCAATTAATAAGATAGACAGAAACATACTTAAATATACATAAATAGTTATTTTTATGTACCTAACGTATAAATATTAAAGTAACCAAAAGATATATGGTATATGTTCCTGTGTATGTCACTGAAATCCTCCTAAACTGCTGAGCCGATTTGAATGATTTTTTTGTATGCGCTTGGGTGGCGCCCTGGATGGTTTAGATTCACAAATCATATATACATATAATATATGTATTAATATATAGGGTGACTAGTAATTAGTGACCGATACCTAAACACATAATTGTGCTCATGATAACAAACTACTTTTACTATGGCACCAACCCTGAAATCGCGAAAAAACAATCAGCTGTTCCATACATTCATGTTCACATAACTCGTCAACATGGTAGGGAGCAGCTGATTTTTTTTTCGCGATATCAGGTTTGGTGCCATAGTAAAAGTTGTTTGTTATCATGAGCACAATGATGTGTTTAGGTATCGGTCACTAATTACCAGTCACCCTATATTATCATGCAGGACAACGTCTGTCGGGTCCGCTAAATGTATTATAACAAGTCATAAGTGCAAATATTGAGCAGACACTTTTGTGCCCGCCAGTACTGATAACACGACTAGACGGTTAGGAGGATGCCAAACACACAGACGGCTAACCTAACTATTAATATTAGTTAGTAATGTGGAATTCTAGTAATAATTGTTACATATGTGACTAATAATAAATAGAATAATAGCTATATATTGTAACATTGAATTAGTATTAAGTATATCTGTACTAATATTATAAAGAGGAAAGATGTATGTAACTCAAGCTCAAAAAGTGGAGGACCGATTTAAAAAATTCTTTCACCATTTGAATGCTACATTATCACTGATTAATATAAGCTATATTTCATTATAAAGTTCCCACGGGAACGGGAGTTACGCGGGTGAAACCGCGCGCGGGACACTAGTAAGATAAGCTATAAGGAGGCAAGATTTGATTGTTTGTTCGTATTGAATAGGCTCGAAAACTACTGGACCGATCTGAAAAATTCTTTCACCGTTGGAAAGCTACACTATCCCCGGATGACATAGGCTACATTTAATTATGAAGTTCCCACGGGAACCGGAGTTACGTGGGTGAAACGCGTGAAGCTAGTATATTATAAAACAAAGTCTTCTGTTTGTTCGCGATAAACTCAACAAAAGCTGCACTAATTTTTATACTGTTTTCACTAAAAGATAGAGTGGTTCTTGAAGAAGGTTTAATAATATAATTTATGGAGCTATTCGGGTGAAACCACGTGCAGGACGCGAGTTAAACTTAAACGTTTAATTAGTTATTTTAGTATTGTCTACTTTTTGGACTTCTTTAAAAATGTACTTTTGTATAAAATTCTTTCGTTTTCTATTGTATTTCTATAGGTTTTTATTATTAATTAATATCGTTTACGGGCTTTCCGAGCTACGGAGTTTAGTGCCTCAGCCAACCAAACCCAGCAAGATATTCAAATTTTACACAAATATTTCTTGTCATTATTCCGATTGTCGGATTCTTGTGCGAAACGATTCTACAATCTTCAAGTCAAATACCGAGAGTTATACCACTAAGCCACGAAGGCTGTCAACTTAACGTACAACGAGATGATAAATAACTAAACTAGTAGTAGTGCCTACACATTTAAAGCTAGCAAAATGCTAGACAGCAATAATAGACGTAGTGTTTCTCACATTGATAAGCGTACTGCTCGTAATAAGAACCTATTTATCAGAATAGAATTAATATTTTTAACAATATGCTTAAAGAAAACAATTGTTTACGCTAAGCGCCATCCGTTTATAGATAATAAGTTAAAATCTTAGAAACTGCAATTAGATCCGCTATAGGTGGTCTAATATAAAAATACGACACTTTTATGATTACCTACAGCATTGTTAATTTAATACTGTTGGGAAATAACTCTATGGAATTGTATTCTTCCGGCTTATATTGGACAATCTTAACGGATATTAGCCAGTGAGTAATATATTGTAAGTAATATAGATTAAACTATATACAGTTTAGTTTGGATTAGTGTTGTTTTATATTGTGAAAAATAATCTCATACTAATATTATCTGCGCCCCGCGGTATTACCCGGGTCACTCTGCTCCAGTGGATCGGAACGTGATTTATTGTAACCTATATGTTAATCGAGCTTATTAACTGTCCCCGTGCGAAGTTTCAGGCCAATCCATTCAGTAGTTTTTGGGTGAAAGAGTAACAAACATACATACAAACTATTTTTAATATTAGTAGAATATATAAAGCTGATGAGTTTGTTTCTTTGCTTGCGCCAATTTCAAGAATTACTCGACCGATTTGAATAATTCTTTCAGTGTTAGATAGCCTATTTATCAAGGAAGGCTATAGGCTATATTTTGTTATGAAGTTCCCACGGGAACGGGAGTGACGTGGGTTAAACAATTGTGGGTTGTAATAAAGAATCTGTCTAACACTTATATCAAGTATTTAGGCTACGCAATAAAAACATACAGTCTGTTTGTTTATGCTATCTAGGCACCAGGAGACTAACTTTGCCCGTTATCTAGGTTCATTGGCTTAACGAAATGATAAAAAATGTACCGACTGAGTATTCTTTATGTAATATACACACATCCGATTATATCGCTTACTTATATATAAAGCTGATGGTTTGAACGCGCTAATCTCGGAAACTACTGGTCCGATTTGAAATATTCTTTCAGTTTTAGGTAGCTCATTTATCGAGGAAGGCTATAAGTTGTATTTTATTATTTAGTTCCTACGGGGACGGGAGTTATGAGGGCGCAAGCTAGTAGTTTATATGAAATATTTAGTTAATTTTTTTTTAAATTTCAGTTTAATCTACTTCGTGGAATAAAATAATTTTTAATTTAAAATAACTCCTTCACTAATGCGGTACTTACTAGGTAGATGTCTTAAATAATGAGCAATTAAATACATTTTTTTCCCATCCCATCCCAGCTTCTCAAATCAGAATCTTCAAATATACAAATTTAGCAAATAAAAAATATTATAAAATGTTGTGACATATTTTTTTTATATTTGCATTATTTTAATTACCAAGTCACTTTTCTATATTTTTATTTTTTGTATTCAGTGTATCTTTTATTACCACAGCGAGAAATATCTTTTTTTATTTGAAAGCTATAATATTTTTATAACAAGAAACAGTTTTATTCGAAAAACACGCGTTTCAACAACCTGTAGCGCCAGTGGGTACTCCTCTCTATTTGTATATCAAACTAAAGAGATAAAAAATATATCACCATAGAGTATAGACGTGTTGTCAAACTCTATGTTGAAGTTTGACACTAGTGTGTAGGTCTCTACTCTATGGATCTTTTTTTTAAGTGTAGTTCCATGAGTATAGAATGAATACTTTTCGCGCTAAAAACATTTTTTTTTTAAAGATAGCTAGCAAAGATTTACACACTACTAGTATTCTTGTTAACCCCTCGTGTTAAGCTGAAATGCTTGTGTTACGAGTGGGTTTACGTCGGTAGTGCAATGGGTGGTGATCGAACTGGTGAATATATTATATGATCGTACGCGTAACTCTGACGCCCTAGCCGCCGCTTTTTTTCTGCATAAGTAAATGTAACTGGCTTTATTGAATAATGAAATAATATACTGCCATGCTTATTTAAATATGGATTCCAGTTGATATCCAAAACAAGAGCCGATAGGATTCTGATATAAGTTTTAATTAAACTATAAATATTCATGACAGCCGTGAATGAACGATGAAATTTTTACGTAAAATTTGATTTGGCAAAGTTAGTTATTGTGATAAAACCCTATAGAAATTGGTATCAATTTTATTATTGGTAATGTACATTTTGGACGAAAGCGTAATAATAAATTGTTTATATAAGTTTCAATACATAATTAAGTATGATAAAATGTTAGTGTTATTTTTGTAAAAAAATTAAAATATGTATAAATTTGCGACTCGTCCCGGTTGCACGGGTGCATATTTCTAGTAAAAATTATAGCCTATGTTATTCAATGATAATGAAGCATTCTAATGCTAAAAAAAATATCGAAATCTGTTTAAAACTTTTTGAGTTTATTCTAATTTAAAGCTAAAGTGAACAGACACTTTCTAGGCACGCGTGTATCATCTTAGGCCTTATCTTCGCCTTCCATCAAGCGAGATTATGGTCAAACGTAAGCCTACAAATAATTAAAAAAAGAAAACAAAAATCCAAAAGCATATTTTTTTCTCTTTATAATATTAGTATAGATATATTTTCTATTAATCGTGCCTATTTTCTATTAATTATACCCAAAAAAATACACGATATTTTAAATTGTTATTCAACTTAGTTTTGGTATCTACAAAGCAATAGTAAGCAATTTATCTACAAAGCAGTCTATCTAGTTTAATTATTAATAAGACACAATTAAATATAAAAAGAATACCTTGAAGACATAATATTTTCTTATACAAATAGCACAAATTAACTTATCACTTGCCTTAATCCACCGCTCTGTTGAAAGTCCCAAGTCAAACTGAAGTCTATCCCGAAAGAAAGGATTAAGGAAAGAAGTCTATATATATAATGTCATTATGTCTGATAGTCCGTTAGTTTGGAAAGTTACTAAAAACCATCTGTTTCGGTACCTTTGCACCATAAAAGGGTAAAGGACAACTTAACGAAAAAAATATACCTACATAAGGTATGGATTAAAAAAAGGGCATTGTAGCAGCTTTACTTCAATTATTAATCGGTTATTAATAACTGTTTAAAGCAATCAAATGTATTTTGATAACATTTTTACAGTAAAAAATCATAGTAAGTAAATACGTGTTCTAAAATGTTTAAATTGTTTAAAAAATTAATGGTTTTATAGAGATTCAATCTAATCTAGGTACTATTTTTATATTAATAATTAATTAATGAAATGAAAATGAAATGAAAACGTTTATTGATAATGTACACGAATCGATCGTACTTATTATAAGTCAAATACAAGGAAAATGAAAAAAAAAAACAATCTTAACTAATAAATTAGTTTACATTTCAACAATAATGTTATTAAATAAAATTTATTAATATTGTTATGGTTGTTATGTAATTATTTTATTTATAATATTAAAATTGGGATTTATTTGTAAAGTATAGGTACGCAAAGTCTTCAGGGGTAATTTACAACTAGAGAAGCCAGTTACGTAAAGCACCACGGATGGGAAGAAATTACGGACCCTACACGTGAGCAGTTCTTTGATTAGTATTATATAGATAATCTTTGATTTCAGTAGTAGCTATGAAAAAGCGCCTAAAAGCACGGACATTCTGTTTGGATGCCACAAGATCCATATCTATACTAATATTATAAAGAGGAAAGATTTGTATGTAAGTATGTTTGTAACGACTTGGCTCAAAAAGTACAGGACCGATTTTAAAATTCTTTCACCATTTGATTGCTACATTATCAATGATTAAAATAAGCTATATTTAATTACGAAGTTCGTACGGGAACGGGAGTTACGCGGGTGAAACCGCGCGCGGGAAGCTTGTAGTAAATACTTCATTTAGCTACATCTTTTCATCATCATCATCATCATCGACAGCCCGTTTACGTCCACTGCTGAACATGGGCCTCCTCTAAACAGACCTTGGCAAGCCAGCACCAGTTGAGGGATATTGCCATAATCACCACGCTTGGCAGACGGATTGGTGATCGCAGTAAGATGTTAACCTTGGGCTAATAGACGCTGCTGCCCATCCATCAGCCATATGTCCCTTAGTCGCCTTTTACGACACCCATGGGTAGACACGGGGTGGTCTATTCTAAGGCACTACATCTTTTATCGTAAATTATTCTGTTATTACGTTATGATTATTCACAAGTAGAACTAAAATATATTTGAAATTTCTTTTACGCTATCCTTTACGCCCGGTTCCCTTTACCGAAAGGTAAAAGTATCTACCATTTGGTAGCTGCAAAGGTCATTGTATGTTCTCAAATTGTCTGGCTATATTTGGCAGATATAGAGAATGTAATATATTAATGTAGCACCCACTAAAATGTACAATGAAAGAAATACGACGTTAATAAATACTTTATTGACTACAATTTTGTATCGAAACAAAATCTATCCTACTAATGATAAAAAAAACGCGAAAGTTTGTAAAGTTGCATGGATGGATGGATGGATGTTTGTTACTGTTTTACATAACAACTGCTAAATGGATTTGGCTGAAATTTTGCACCGGGATAAGTTATACGCTGGATTAAGATGTAGGCTACAAAACATCACACTCCGACCCACTGGAGGAGAGTAACGCGGGCGCAGCTAGTATACAAATATACAAAGATAAAGACTTTGTTTCCTATGAAAGCGATAATCTCAGGCACTAAAGGTCTTATAAAAAAACTCGTTCAGTGTTAGCCTCTTCATCGAGGAAAGACTTATAGGTAGGTATACATTTTATTATGGAGTTCTTCCGGGAACGGGATTTACACGGGTGAAAACGTGTAGGAAGCTAGTGAGTTCATATTTTTAGCAACCAATTAAATGAGATTAAAATAAAAAAGAGATTGTGTATCTCAATTTACAATTAAAACAAAATTACAAAAAGAAAAAATTGATTTTTAATCAATAACATCTTGTATTTGTGCCTTTTGGTGTCGAAACATTGGGGCCGTGGGGACCGGGAGCCAAATTAATTTATAAATACCTCGCAGCGGCTCTCTTAAGTGCGGCACGTTCTCCGAGTGCTGGTTTCTACTTTGCACAGCAGGTAAGCGTTGCCATTCAACGTGGTAATGCTGCCAGCATTCTGGGAACCTTGCCAAGTAGAATAGATTTAGAATAGTAGTATAAAAGTTAGTTTTATTTTTAATTCGACTGCACCGGTGGCTCAGTGGTTACGATAGTTGCCTCTGAGACCTGGTGTTCTGGGTTCGATTCCCACCCGGGACAATTATTTGTGTGAACCACAAATAGTTGTTCTGAGTCTGGGTGTTCTTTGTGTCCGTGAAATGTATGTTTGTGAAGTCCCCCGCGACACAGGGATTTATTTCACTAGTGCGAGAGTAGTCTTTTTAAAAAAGAAAAAAAAAATCGTTACTTTTAGTTTGTATTTATTCATATCTAGTTAAGTTTATTATATCAATTATAAGAAATACTAATATGTTTAAAAGAAATTAACAACAAATTAATTTTATTTTATACCAGCACTCCGCGAACGTGTCGCTCTAAAGACCCTCTACTCCCTAGGCCTAGTGCCCTCGAGAGATCGTATGCCCTACGATGCAATTTTGATTTTCATGAGAGTATCAGCGATATGTGGTAAGAAAAGTGTGTATTTTCACAATCCACGAAACCATATTTCAATTCTCATAACAATTTACTGATACGTAACTTGAAACTTTAATTACGGTTTTATCAACTATCTCGTGCGGATTTACTCAAGTAGCTACTGATGCCGTGAGAGTCCTATCTAAAAATATAGCTTACTTTACTCCTGAATCATGTATCTTTCGAGCGATGACCAAATTTTTGAGAACGTACCAGTAATTTTTATGTAAATTAATTTATAAAAATATACAAATTCTATAGCATTATTCTTGTATCTTTATGTTATAAATATCGAATAAATTTTGTATTTGAAAGTATATTTAAAACTAGCTTTCCTCTCGGTTTCATCCGCGTAGCTCCCGTTACATATAAACCTTTCTCCTGAATTACTCTATCTATTTAAAAACCGCATCAAAATCTGATGCGTTGTTTTAAAGATCTAAGCGTACATAGGGACAGGCAGAGAGAAGCGACTTGGTTTTATACTATATAGTGTTTAAATCTTAGAATTTAGCTAAGTAATATTTCTTTTTGTGATGGACATAGATAGTTATCCATGAGGCTTTTGCTCGGGCGTAAAGACGATCACGGTGGATGCAGGCCGCTTCTAACCGCAACAACTGGAGATTTATGAGGGAGGCCTATGCCAGCAGTGGACGTCCTACGTCTGATGATGATGATGATGTTGATGATGAAAGACGAGCAAGGCTAAAGCCTTATATATACTAACAACTATACCTAATAAAAATCCTCAAGCGAATAACCCGAATACCTCAAATGCAAAAAAATATGTTTTTAAATTCACACTTCAATATAATTTAGAAAAGTAACGTAAATAGAATAAAATAGGTCAACACAATTTATCCTGTTCCTAGCTTTAGGTATTTCTATAATGAATCATAAACAGGACAGCCTTGTACACGGGTCAATGTTTCTAATAGATAAATGAACTTTGAAGGACAACAATGTTTTTACGTTGGTAATTTATAATGCGAAGTATATAGAAGATTTTTTCGACTTAGTCCTTTTAACTTAGACTTTAAAACTTACTATTTTTAACAGAGATTTTTTGACTTCGATTTTTTAACTAAGACTTTTTACTTAGCCTTTTATACTTCGATTTTTAACGAAGACTTTTAACTTAGCCTTTTATACTTCGATTTTTAACTTTCAACTTTTTAGTCTTCTTATTTAGTTCTTCTTTCTTCTTAGTTATTTAAACTTAACTATGCTAATATATAATAACTATATTTATTATCTATGTTAATCCAAATTGTAATCTATATTTATACGATAAATCAAATAAGGAGCCTTATTATAAAAGCTTATAAGGAATTATATATTTACTATAGATTAAAGATTTTCTATATAAATAATTTGTAGCGCCTAATTAATATAAATTTAAATCGCAAAAAAAACGTGCTATCAATGCTAGTATACAATTTATTATATATCTTATATTATATATTTATAATTTCTCGTTATATATATTTAAATTCAGTATAAGAAAATCCAGTATGCATTTAAAATGTAAAAGAATAATCATCGCACCACAGTATGTAATAGGAATTTCCCTATAGTCTGCCTGTTTGTATCGCACATAGGGTTGCATCACCCTAAAATATTGCAACCCCGATATATCCTGTTTTAACGGTAAAATCTGTCTGGAGTTAAATATTTTTAACTATAGCGATTATTATTATTAAAATTTATTATAAATAAAGTACCCATTTTTATGTAAAAATAAATATTTCTTTTTGTTACATCCCTTTGTCTAAAATCTATTTCATGAAACAATAAACAAACGACATGATTTTAATATTCAAGTTGATAATTGAATTTTAGAAATTCCCATATATTCAGTAGGTATTTTAAGAAAAGTATCAATTGGTTACGAATTCATGTATTGAAATCATTCTTCACTCATCAATCCGTATAACGATAAACCTTCATAAAGAGGCCTAACCGAAACATAAAGTCGGACAAAAAAGCCCTGCGTCGGGAAAAAGCCGGACAGATGACATCCCTAGCGATAAACGCCGCAGCCTTGCACTGGGTCAATGTTTGCGATACACACGAGAACTTAGCGCAAAGGGCAGATATCCCTTTGTTACTACTATAGACAATCTTGCTTTAGTTTATAAGCAAAATAGATTCCCGCACTCCCTTTCCCGTGAGAGCCTCATAATAAAATAAAGCCTATTTTGATAAATGGGCTATTTAACATTGATTTTTTTTTAAATTGGACTTTTAGCTCCTGAAATTAACGCGTTTAAACAAACACACTCTTCAGGTTTATATATTAGTACATTTATCGAGAGAAGATGTAATGATCTATATTCATACATATATTTACTTACTATCACATTAAAATATATATATTTTTTAAAGATTAGGTACTAAGCTTAAATGCTTGTGTTACGAATAGGTTCACGTCGGAAGTGCAATGGTCGGGGTTCGAACCGGCGACCTCAAGATCACAAGTCCGACGCCTTAGCCATTGGGTTACGGCCGCTTCATATAGATATATTTACAAGATATATTACGAATAAAAATAAAGCAATGAATTATTTATTAAGGTAACATTTTCTTATTTCGAACGGTTGATAGGCATTCTTTAACAGTATTTAAAATTAATTACTTTACTCGACTCACAACTCAAACCCGGGACCTCAGTACAGCCGTAATACATAGTCAATCAGCCACAAAGATAATTTCGTCTTATTATCATAATATTGAAGTTAAGTTGATATTGGTTTTCGTTAATTTCAAACAGAAATGAGTATCATGATATTTTACACTTGTTTTAATTATAGCTACTAGAAACCTATACTATTTGTAAATTTATGCCTACGTGTATTTCACATATAGTCTGCATAACGTCCACTGCTGAACATGGGCCTCCTTAGAAATGGATACCACGCTTGGCAAGCGGTTTGTTGACCGCAGTGCAACATACACACACGTCAACACTACTGCCCGTTATCCGGTATATGATTGTCATAGATGGTGTGTTATGGCAGTCAGGATCAACGGCTTAACTTGAGTATTAGTACTAGAACTACTGAACGAATATACATGAAATTTGCTATGATAATATCATGAAACTTAACTTTGAGGTAGAGTAATAAGTAACGCGAACGCAACCGCAGTCCTTCGTTAGTTTATGATATTCTATAAAAGGTTTTGTTCGTAACCCGTTCAATGAACTGGAAAATTGGTCAAAACGCGAATATTTTGCTGCTAAAAATCTACTATAGAATCTATGGTTCTTGTGTTGTGTGTGCGAAAATGGTAAATAAAAATAATGCTATTAATTGCTAGAGATCGATGAGGGAGGCCTATGTTCAGCAGTGGACATAAATAAGGTGATTATGTGTTGAAAATTGAGATTAAAATAATACTAAATTCGTTAGTTAAATTAACATTAATAAATTTAGACTCGGACAGGATTTGAACCTGCATCATAGATAGAGCTCACTGCCTAACTATTTACGCTACTTTTGAGATTGATTGAGTGTTCTACAATTTTGAAACATACATTAATAATGTTATTTTGTATTCCGGTGTAAATAAACTTGTAATTCTGCTCCAGTGGATTATAGCTTGATGTTTTGCAACTTTTATGTTAATTAAGGCTTTAAACTATCCTTGCAAATTTTCAACCAATTCCGTTAACTAGTTTTTGCGTGAAAGAGTTACAAACAATCATTTATTGTGCTTCAAATTATAATTAAATTCACGCATGAGGGCAATTAATGACACACATGTCGCGGGAAATTTTCCAAATTCTGAATTCACTGACATAAAGCACCCCTAGACTTGAAACAACTATGTGTGATTTACAAAAATAAGAGTTCCAGTAATCGAACCCAGAATACATATAACATCGGCGCAGTTGATGTAAATGATGCCACGTTAATTCCCACGTCTAGATTAATTCTAAAGCATCGGAAGGCGAGTAAAGTCCTATTTGTCTATTTATACTTGTATACTAATATTATAAAGAGGAAAAATTTGTTTTTTTGTGTTTATGTTTGTAATGAATAAACTCAAGAACTACTGTGCCGATTTCAAAAATTCTTTCACCATTGGAAAGCTACATTCACCCTGTATGAAACAGGCTATATAAAGTAATGAAGTTTTCACGGTACCGGGAGTTACGCGGCTGAAACCGCGCGCGGGAAGATAGTATTAGATAAATAAATAGTCAACTTCCATGGCTAAGCGATATAAGATTCGGATGTCGTAGGTTTGATGCTTGCGTTGATAAAAATATTTGTATAAAATATTAAAACCCTTCAGAGCTAGTTTATATTAAGCAGTAGACATTATACGGGCTAACGATGATCGTATTATCCTACTAATATTATAAAAGCGAAAGTTTGTAAGTATGGATGGATTGATGTTTGTTACTCTTTCACGTAAAAACTACTGAATGGAATTGACTGAAATTTTGCACCGGTATAGGTTATACGCTGGATTAACATATAAGCTACAAAACACCACGCTCCGACGCACTGGAGCAGAGTAACGCGGGTAATACCGCGGGGCTCAGCTAGTATATATATAAACACGGTTGTAGTCACGTCGGACTGCTACGCGGTTCCATTTATTCGATGCGTGATGTTAGCATACTCGTTAAACTTTTGAAAGAAATAACTAATAAGAATTTTTTAATGATTTCCGAATGATAGCGCGTTGAAAAAGTATTGGCCGTTTTGTTATATTATTATAAAATTAGGAATATACATTTTGACTAATGCAATTAATTGGTTGACACTTTAATTTGAGGTTTAATTGATTGATATCATTATTAATTATAAGCATTATTAAGAAATCTAGCAATGTTGCGAGGCTTTGCATTTTTTTAATAATAAATTGCATAAAGTATAAATAGAATATTAGGAATCACGGCGACAATATTTTTTAATCATGGTTATTTATATTATGTAAGTAGATAACATTGTATCACATACATACGGTTATAGTTTTTGTTGTAGCTACAAGATCATAGGACAACATACTTTTAACACTAAGCAGTAGTATAAAAGTTCTTTAAAAACTTAATTTTTCTAATATAGTATTAAACTAGTTTAACCCTGTAATGCTTATCATATTTTCATTTATTTTAATATGTTGTTTATTAATAAATTTATTTAAAACTGTTTTAATTATTTTTCTGTTTAATGAGTACCTAGTTATGAACTTAATAATAGGCATATTAGAAATATAATTATTGTAAATAATTATATAGTATAATTGACAAACTCATTAATTATTTTTCACGAACTGTACAAACTAATTCACGTATTTATGTTTGAAAGTAGTTTAATATATTTTTCTATAAATATAGGTATTTCATGTTTTTGTGAAAAACTAACAATTATTATTTATGTATTTGCTAAATTTGTGACGTAACACGTGCCTGTGTTGTTAGATACTAGATCGTAATCTTAATTAATTAATCCGTTGTGCGTCAATTTAATTAGGAAGAAATAACAATATTCTAGATTCTATCAAAAATATTTTTTTAACTTTGCAAATAACTATGATAAAAGTATTTCTACAGCTCGAAATAGTTACGAAAAGTTTACAAACGGCAAAATTGTTTCACGATTCTTCAACACAAACTTAAAAAAACCGATGTATAAGAACTTTATTTACTTAAAGCATTAATTAAAATATCCGAAATGATACACAATTTTTGTGACAATAGAGCGCGTTGTACCGAAATGAGGTTATCCGTATAAGTCTAACACATTTTTTTGTGCAAATAATTTTATCACTATGCCACGACCTTGCTCCCAGCTATCGCCAAATTTTGCTAGTCCTAACGTCACGTTGATAACTAGGCAATCTATTAAAAAAAAACTTACCCGACTTGTTAAAAATATGTGTATAATAAATCCTCACAGCACAACACTTTGGTCACATTAAAAAAAAATATTTAAAAAAAAATGAGCAAGTTAGTTTTGGTAGTCGGCGTCGAGTGCAGTATGTGTCGGGTCGCGGCCGGGCTGTGCACGTCGCGGCTCGCCGGCTCAGGCCGACTGGCGGCGCGCACGCAGCGCCCTCTCCCCGCGCCCCTCTAAAAAATACAACCGCGAAAAATATGGCGGGATCCGACACGCAAAAACTGAAGGGGTGCGCTCCGTTCTCTCGCTGAGGTTCTATGCTAATCCATCGTGTGCTCGGCCCTTTTTTCCGGGGTGGGTGGGGTATGCAATTAAAAAGCCGCGCGTGCGTGTGGGGGCGCGATTAGAAAGGAGACGGCGGCCGGAATGAGTCTGTCACCGTTTTTTTTTACTTTTTTCCTAGTCTGGCATTTTGTGTACGGATGTCTAGGTAGACAAATCGATGGCTGTCTGACTAGATTATAGCCGGAGGACTGCATGTAGGTAACAGATACTTGCACTTATCGCGGCTTATCACAATACAGATGCGGCTTACTTTTTTTGAATAACTTGTCCATATTAAGTAATTATTGTTCGTTTGTTTGTTACGGAATATTACATTTATATCCGGACAATTGAAGTGATTTAAGTGCTTATTAGATTATATTTAAAAGTTAATCAAGACTGATGTATTATTTGTTAATTTGTCATACAACGAATGTAGGTTTGCCATTTACTTGAAGGAGATCTTTCAAATACCTGCATTTAAGTTTCAATTGTTTTTTTTTTCTCTTTGAAACGGTAGTAAGTAGTAGTCGTTTTTTGAAGTAGTAAATAAAATATTCTACTAATAATTAAAAACATAATATTTTGACCATATTCATTACTTATTCAGTACCTACATATTTTATTAAAACCATCCGTTACTTTTACAACATTTTTTCTTACCAATATTCTATTCATCCCAAAATCCCCCCGAATTTATATTTCAACGTCTAAAATTAAAGAGGAGCTTTTCAAATCTATGGGGATATGACAATAGGGCTTAGGGTCAGTGCAGAGCTTGCAATAGCTTCGCTGCAAAATGGACCTCGGCTGCACCATGGGAAGCTGAGAGCATTAGCATTTAGCAAATCTATTGGTCAAAGGGGTCTATGGCTTTTGAAAATGTATTTATCTTTTAATTTATGCGATGTATAAATTATAGTAAATGGAGATTGGTTGTTTAATTAGGTTTTTGAGTTTGCTGACCGTTTATCGAGTTTTTGCGGGTTAAGATTTTAGAAATAATAGTTAACTTTGGAATTGATAAATATGGGGTTTTAATAAGATGAGATGTTATTAAGTTAATCTTTTGTGATTAATTTTTAGGTAGTTAATTTTATTTTGTTATATGTTTATTGTTTTGTGTGCCAAATTCTTTTTGGTTATTGTATTAGGATTAATAATAATTATTATTTATATGGAATATAATTATTGACAATCTTAAGTAATGTAATGTATTTTTATGAAGTATTTTAATTATTTAAGTTAATACGGACTTGTTATAAATACCTTATTATGTGTTATTATTAACATAATGACTAATTTTTTATCCTCCGATAAAAAATGACAATTTTTTAATGGCTAATCAATCAGTCAAAATTTAAATGTATACCTAGTCTGTTAGTTCTAAAACGATAAATTAATTATCTAACGATAAAATTACGTCTTAATAATTTTATCATTGACCAAAGTTTGAATATTATAAATAAATCATTTAAATCGACTTATCCTTATGACGAAGTATATGATCTAAATTATATTTTGCCTGATACCGAAATGAACAGTCAAATAGTTTTTTCGCGACATAGATAGATAAATTTATTTCGCGATAAGATTATTACGATAGTTTGTGTGTTTAAGTTCTAGGTTAAGTAGTTGTTACGCGTTTTTTAAATGACTATGAATGAACAAACTTGTTTTACTTATAATAATATTCGTAATTTTAGTTTACTTATACAAAAAAAACTTTATAGTGAGAAAATTAGTATTTTAACTGCAAAATAAATAATTTGATGTACCTATGTTGTTAATAAAGTTATTGTAAAACCCTTATTAAACTAAATTTGTTTATTAATAATAATAATAAAAAATTATTTACATTGCACTTAAAATTAAATAATATCTAATATATGTATAAAATATTAAATAATAAACTAAATTAGTTAAATATTTTATATTAATTAACTTACATTAAATACTTCATTAATTATAAATTACAAATTTCAATTTAAATATTTTCATTATATCTAGATGTTATTTATTAACTATTAATTATTTTATTCATGTATCGTTTGTCTTAAATAACAAAAAGTATAATTAATTAAATAAACTACATACAAATTCTTATATATTTAACTGACTGACCCTATAACTATTATCTTAATCCAATATTACAAAGTAACAATAAATAGAATATTAATTAACTCACAGTTTCGGTTACAAATAATAAAAGAGATCAGAGGTCAACGAGCGATGCAATAGTGCCATTTTTAATTATTTATGCAAGATTGTTAATGGCTAGCTCCGGCTACACTTGCACGAGACCTGACCCTTGCATCTTCTGCGACGGACTTACGGTGACATTAACATAATAATACACGCGACCCGTGGAGGGTTAACTAATTGTAAGCATAATAATCGAAACGTCTTTTAACTATTTTTAAATAATTCTTGTAACTATGCAAATTTTATTTAGAAATTCACAAAATATTTTTATTTTAATAGACAACAAATTGTAACATTTTTTTTTGTAGTCGCTGCACACTTCCGGTTCCGTGAATGTAATTAATATTAAATAGGCAGAGTTTGCTGTGAGAAAAATATTTGTTACGCCTAAATAATTAATTTATACAACTAATTATAATAAAACTTACCTCAGCTGGCTACCGACGAACGCACCAAATTTAACTCAACAAAAACAATCAACAAATCTTCAACAAAGTCACTATACGGTGTGTGAACGTCCAGAGACAATACGCAGACCAATTAACTAAGTCCAAATGCGACCAAATATTTCACCAATAAATCTAGTAGAAAAGAAATATGTAAGATTTTAGTTATTCGTCAAGTTTGAAGGTTTCGCGCCGCGACCGTCCGGCCAATCCGTCAGGCGACGAGTCCGCACACACGCACGTGACGAAACTTTGCTCAAAGTTGTACCGAAAGTTTGTGCCACGCGTCCGATAGTTCGCGACGCGAGACCGACACCGACTACTAACGCTATGTCAACTTCAAACACCGAACCCGAAAATCCAAATTCAAAAATTTAATTGCGGCTCTTAATTTTTTATTCTTTTTATTCTAAAGTTTTTTTTTCAGAGGCGTCCACCCGTCCGGTCGGGTCCGGCCGGTCTGCAATATTAACACGAGCCGCGTCCACCTTTTGTAATGAAACGTTCACACATGCTTCCGCATTACCGTCCCGATGCCATCAATAATGAAGCCGGGCGGGAAAAAACAAAACGGGGCACCTCTCCCGCCGAGGCGCCCGCCGACACTACAGCCTCCTCGTCAAAGATCAGAATTGCATATCTGGGTTGCGTTAATGAGCGGGGGGTGGGGGTTCGTGGGGGGGTCGAAAAAGTGGCACCGCTCGCGCGCGAATATAAATTCATCGCCAAAAAATCATTACGCGGGGGGTGGTATTACGGGCGTTCGCTGCGCGGGTTCGTCCGTATAGTTTTTAAATCGGGCGCTCATTCGACGCGGCGCCGCGACGGGCGGAGGCCGCGCCACGACTGCAGCCGTTGCATCTGCACTATGCCCTCCACGCATGCACTAACTTTTTAAGAACGTTCCAAGTTCAAACGCCGTAACTGGCCGCTCACACGACACTCCAACATAACATTCTATACTCTATGCACGCCGGTTCGAATAGCGAACGTAGCGATACACACGAAAATCCGAAAAGGATTATCAGAAAGGAAAGAATAAATAAATACGCGGGAAATTAATGCGAGTAGCGCGAGATGGATTGATTTTTTTAGAATGGAAAGAGAAAAAAGAGGTTCCACGTGTATGCAAATTCCTCTTTTCGACGACGATCGTAATCAATTTGTGCGTAGGAAGCAAGCACTTCCGCACGCACACGCACGCATACAGACGCACACAGTTAAGTGCGAGTCAAATTAAATCTAATACAAAATTGCGTTTTATGTTCATGCTAGTGTAGATGTGTGTAGGGGAGCACAATACGAACTCGCGGGTACACTCGGATACACCAGTGCGATTAGAAGTACATATTAAAATAAAATTAACCTCATTTAAAACAGAATCATTTTTTTCAAGCATTTGGCTTTATATTTGAATTTATTTTCTATTAAACTATTAAATGGATACAGATATACTTATAACTAATGAAGGGTAATTATAAGTATATGTTACCTAATTACCATTTTGTTTGCCTAATATTTATGTTGGAATATATTCTCGGTATAGTGAGATGTGAACCGTTAGTAGGTATGAGGCTTTAGTATGTAAAATCTAACAGGTGGTTCTATGTATTGGGCGGGAAACTACTTCTAAACTAAACGCGAACAAAGTTTCAGGACATGTGTTCGTATGTATTAGTATCATATGTGTTTACAAAATTACCCTGTAAATAATATATCTTTAAAAATTACATTTCATAAAATAAATTAAAAAATATTTTAATAGGCTAAGATGTAGATTATACTCAGTTAAAGTTGATTAGTTAATTTTATAATTAATACTGTCAATTTATATAAGTGACATTGAAAGAAAATATAATAACAAGTAAACTATGATAGAAATCCAAAAAATAAAAATCAAAGGCTTCTATTAAAAAAATATAACATTCTTAACAAAAAGTCTTATATCTTATAAAAAAAAACAATGAAAATCTCTAAACAGGACCTACAAGACTATTTCCCAAGCATCTAACAACTAATTACTTCCGCCAATCAATTAACACCAAAAAGATGGCCAAAAAAAATGAAAAAGAACTATACAAAATTAGTGAAACGCGTACGTAACGACTGTACTTTAAAGCACACACACTACGGTAATGTTAAAAATGAATTACCAGCACACAGCCGCCTGCTCTCCCCTACTATACTCATTTTCATTTCGATGTTTTTGGGTTTTTGCGCAGATGGGGGTGAGAGGGTGGCTACCCCCCTACACCCTATGAAAATAGGATATATTTTTATGTTTTATTTGCCCGGAAGGTTGTGCTTAGTTGCATGTTTATTAGAAGTTTTTATTAGTAGAAATGTACATGGGCTTTTTTCCGGGTTAGGAGGCTATGGTGATTTGCGATGGTATTCCTATAGGTGCTTGTCACGGAATGTTTGTTTTTCCATTACTGTATTTATTTCTCGGTTTCGGGATTCAATAAAACTAAGTGAGGCGGCCGTAGATCTTGTGGTTGCCGGTTCGATCCCCACCCGTTGCACTACCGATGTGAACCCACTAGTAACACAAGCATTTTAGCTAAGCACGAGGGATTAACAAAAATACTAGTAGATTGCCAAATCTGCTAGGAATATAAAAAAAATTAGTAGTTATCCTACTAAATAAACGCGAAAGTTTGTAAGTATGAATGGATGGATGAATGGATGTTTGTTACTCTTTCACGCCGAAACTACTGAATGGATTTGGCTGAAAGTTTGAACACGGATAGTTTATAAGCTGGATTAACATATAGCCTACAAAACATCACGCTCCGACCCGCAGAAGCAGAGTGACGCGGGTAAAACCGTGGGGCGTAGCTAGTATTTTCATATTAATGTAATACACGACTTAAAGTAAATGCGTAAGAAGTAACTAAAACGAACATATCATTTTTTGTTTTAAAGATTACCTAGCAGTGAACCCCTCGTGCTAAGCTAAAATGCTTGTGTAACGAGTGGGTTCACGTCGGTTATGCGATTGGTGGGGATTGAACCGGGGACCAGATGATTGCAAGTCAGACGCCCTAGTCATTGGGCTGCGGCCACATCATTCAAGTTCTAACACCGTTTATGACAGAAGTAATTACTTTTCAGTGGATTGTAAAATCTATATAATAATAATCTAGGGACAATGTCACACAGATCATCCTAGCCCCAAACTAAGCAAAAGCTTGTACTATGGGTACCAGGCGACGATATACATACTTATATAGATAGATAAATACTTAAATACATAGAAAACATCCATGACTCAGAAACAAATATTCGTGCTCATCACACAAATATTTGCACTTACCGGGATTCGAACCCAGGACCACCAGCTTCGTAGGCAGGAGCACTACCAACTAGGCTACGGTGACCGTCTATATAATTTTACATAGAGATCAATACAATACCATTTTACCTATGACATTGCTTAGTCAGATTAGTCTTCTGTTTTAAGCATTTAGTGCGCATTTATGTATTAATACAGATACAATTTAAAAGTTTAAAATAAATGTAATATTCAAATCTATGAATAAAATCTTCTATATACCTACTTCATTCCATAGTATAAAACAAATTCACTTCCCTGTCTATCCGTCCTTATATATGTATAGATCTTTAAAACTACACAACGGATTTTGATGCGGGTTTTTAATAGATAGAGTGATTCAAGAGGAAGGTTTATATGTATAATCCATGCATGCAAAGCCGGGGCGAGTCGCTAGTATATTATAAAGAGGAAGATTAGATAGTTTGGGTTAAACAGGTTTTTTTTTTGGATTGATTTCAAAAATACTTTCACCATAAGAATGATACTTTATCCGGGAGTAAAATAGGCTATAACTAATTATGAAGTTTCCACGGGAACGGGAGCTATGTAGGTAAAACCGAAATTGAGGAGCCAGAAACACAAAAAAAAAAAAAAAAAAAACAAGTATGTAAGTGGAGTAAAAAAAAAATAATAATAAGAAAAATCTAAATAGACAACGTTACAGATTGTGATTTTGGCATTTAGTCGGGCCAAGTTCACGAGAAACATTGACCAACGTTCGTTGAACTAAGTACAGTCAGCTGAGACAATTAATACATTCTGCCTAAACCTACGTTCTGCCCATTTGAGTATGTTTCGCCGGACCATCTCATGTGGGTCGTGTTAAAACTGGCAGTAGAATAACCCACTGAGTTTGTTTCGCCGGATCTTCTCAGTTGGGGCGCATTGGATCCGGTGGTAGCATTAAAGCGCGTACGTCGTTATATACTCATGGTCCACCTAAATAATGACAATTGTTCTAACCTAATATAGACAGAACAAGCTATTTGACACAATATAGTTAAATAATAAACTAGGACGTTAAGACTAGAATATAATTAAAATAATAACTTAAATACTTGTTTAATTTGAAAATTTACAAAATATGATAATTATAGATAATAATACTAAATACTAAATTATTGTTTTGACTATTTGCAAGTGCCTTTAATAGGTTTACGTAAATAAAAATGTTTTTTTTTACGTGTTACTACCAACAGCTAATAGATTAAAATATATTTAAATTAACCGGTTGTACTCACGGTTTGTCATCATCGGATATGTCCGACTAGTTTCGTGAATACAACCGGTTAATTCATATAAATATGTGTACCATTCACGAAAGTTTTAATTCTAAAATAGGTTGAAATATCTTATTTATGCTTCCTCAAATTCTTTGGGCACATCAGGCACATCACTCGCAACGAGGACTCCATGGAACGTTTGGTGGTGCAAGGGAAAGTTGAGGGCAAAAGATCTCGTGGCCGCTCCCCAACACGATGGACAGACCTCATTAAGTCCATCACAGGGAATATGATCAACGATTATTCCCACTCCACCAGAAACAGAGACACATGGAGACGGTCGCAAGAGCTGCTGTGTCGCAAGCATCGACTTTGACATGACCACGACCAATCTGTCAAGAGTGTACGACTAAGAAAAAATAATTTATCCTTCACGAGTTTTGGACGGAAAATCAGTGATATCCATCATCAAACATTTATAAAAATAAAAGTAAACTTCTAAAATATATCTCTTTAACAGGTTTTTTTTTTATTTCACTGAAATTTATTCACAAACGTAATTACTGCGCATAAAACTTTCAAGTATTTAATAAATCTTATTCTAATATATAAAGCCGAAGTGTTTGTTTGTTTGTTTGCTTGAACGCGCTATCAGGTACTCCCGGACCGATTTGAAAATTCTTTCAGAGTTAGATAGCCTATTTATCTATTAAGGCGTTAATTTTGAACTCCCGTTGAGTTACGCGGTTGTAACCGCGCGCGGGAAGCTAGTGGTATATATTTTACTAGCACCATGTTTTTATATAATATTTTTCTTGACAAAAAAAAAACTCCTTTTAAATGCATTTGCGAATGAACACAATGAACAGCTAAAAAGACAATCATTACTCAAATAGCTTTTAAAAAATTTAAGACATAAATAATTTTGTATCTGCTCAATACATAGCTTTTTTAAATCGCCAAGCAGTATAAAACTTGTTCGCTTAATCAATTTGGTCGTATTGATGTATGTTTCTTAGAAAAAACTTTTATTCTTTACATTTGTTTATAAAAAAGTGCCGACCGAATTATACTTAATGACGCTGCGGAATTACTGTAGGGTAATATAACTATGGGTACCCTGGTCTAGATAAGCTAGAGACAGAATTGAGTGGGAGCAACTGGAAGAGGCCTATGTGTCACAGGACACGCTGATTACTAAACCGGAATACCCGATGTGTTAGATGTAAGTTTTTGAATACTATAAGATTATACTTGTGTTTAGTTCTTCAGCAATAAAGGCTTATTATTATAAGATAACAATAAAAAATCGAGTCATAACTAGAACATTTCTCGACTGACTGTACAATTTCTATTTAAAATTTCCTTTTAAGCTGAATTCTACGCAGACCTACATAAACAGCCTTGTTTTAATACTCAAGTTCAAGGCTTTTCCGGCAACATTTTCTTGGCTAAATCTAAAAATAAATTTAAGACTGACAATAACAAGTCAAGTGTTTACTTTAATAACTCAAGTTATTCAAAGATAAGTATATAAAAATATGTTTCTATCATCTTGTCTTTTAAACTGTCTTAAATAACTACTAATATTTTAAAAAGTAGCTTCCCGGGCACGGTTTCACCCGCGTTTCTTCCGTCCCCGTAAAAACTTCATAATTTAATATAGCCTATAGCCGTCCTCCATAAATGGACTATCCAACACTGAAAGATTTTTTGAAATCAGACCATTAGTTCCTGAGATTGTTTGTTTCCATTCATAACAGTTGTTATATCATCATCTATGATAATCATAAATAATTTTTTTTTTGTCCAGCAGTGGACGTATTGAAGTCGATCGTTATGAAGTATAATGGTTATTAAAATACAAACATTAAAATTACTATCCGTAAAAGACACTTTCTCTTTTTGCAGTCGGTAAAATATTTTAAAATAGCCCAATGCCCAATCCTCGTAGCATATCGACGTAGCGCGTAGACTACGCTTTTTCATCATTGAGACTCGTAGCATGCGAATGGAAAAGAGTGAAGTGGGTTTTCTTATACATAGTCAATTTAATGCAGTTTATTTTATTAATTTTTTAGACAACATTTTATTTATTGTATGTATTGATATTAATGATTCACAATCACACTATAGATAATATTAAAGCTAAATTAGCTATTAGTTGTCACGGGGGTTTATGGCAATATAGATTATTTGAAAAATAATTGTCCTAGCTTCATTATAGTTTCCACAGGTTCTCAGCTGATTAATATCAAAATTGGTGAACAGATATTATAGTATACAGTTCTTTGTTTGGCATCTGTGTCATAATCATCATCATCATCAACAGCCCGTTTACGTCCACTGCTGAACATGGGCCTCCTCTTAACAGACTTTGGCAAGCCAGGATCGTAGATGGTTATTGCCATAATCACCACGCTTGGCAGACGGCTTGGTGATCGCAGTAAGATGTAAACCTTGAGCTAATAGATGCTGCTGCCCATCCATCAGCCATATGTCCCTTAGTCGCCTTTTACGACACCCATGGGTAGACACGGGTTGGTCTATTCCAATCCGGAAACCACACGGCTGCCGGAAGCCACACGGCACATGGCACCATGTGTCATAATAATTAAACTAAATGAATAAATTTTTAATACATACAAAATTATTGTAAAACATAATTAATTAATAAAGTTACTAGCTATAACATGTTATATGGGCTATCCGATAGTTTTTTTTTTTTTTACTACATATAGGCTTACGTTTGACCATAATCTCGCTTGATGGAAGGCGAAGATAAGGCCTAAGATGATACACGCTTGCCTCTATTATAGTGGTTTGTATAGTTGATAGCATTATTTCAAATTAAAATCGTGATAAATTTATGTACATACCCCCCTACATAAATGTACGACTATATACTATAGTATTTTAAAAGATACTTTCATTTTTTTTCAGGTTTTTTTTTAAATGTATAAACTACATAATATACATCTAAAAGTAGCTAATTTAAATTAAAACTAACTTATAAAATACTACTATTCTAAATCTATTCTACTTGGCAAGGTTCTCAGAATGATGGCAGCATTACCCCGTTGAATGGCAATGCTTACCTGCTGTGCAAAGTAAGCCAGCATTCGGAGAATTTAAAAATTTTGAAATTAAATTATGTTGATACTGTATTATATTTATGTGCTCTAACTGGATAGAACGCCAATCATTTAGACATAAATTAATTAAAAATAGATGATATTTTTTTCTTTTGTGTTAACTTAAGGTTATTTAATATTATACTTAATCATATATACTTTCATCGTATGTAAATCTTGACCAAACGCACAGTTTATCATTATTTCTATGAGATATTTTAGTTCGTCATATTACTAAACTGATCCATTCTCGCCCTAACTCCCCTAAATCTGAATAGTTCTAGGAATCCGTAGCGCGTAGCTGAGCTTCGTAGAATCACGTCAAATCGCGTAGATCTACGAGCTTTCACTGGTATACGCTTATTTGGATTATGTTACATATTATAGTTATATTTGATTTACTTGCTTTATTGTCTTTTTTAAGATAATTAACAATATTAGCCTTTTTTCTTATTACTGTGCACTACTGTAACTGCAAAACTGAAAGAAAACGTACGCACTCCATACCACATTAATATTTTCTACGGATATAAGCCGAATAGAGCTGAGTACTCCTTTAAGCAGAGATTATTCTTAACTGTAAATAGTTCCTTATAATATATGACTAGCACCAAGTCTGGAGTAGGTTTATTTATTGGTCAAAGATGGCAGCTTGAAGATTTGTATAATATTTTTTTATAGATACTTTTATAAATAAAAATGAATCACTAAAATGTATGTACGCGCATAACTTGAGAAAGACTTTACTAATTTGGCTGATTATTTTTTAATTGTGTTCGTATATGAGTACTTGGTTTGTGCCAGTGAACACTTTGGACAATCCTAAGGGAAGTGTCAGAATTTTTGCCAGACAACACCTATTTTATAATTAAAACTATCGGACCTGATTGAATAGACGTTTAGGAGGAGTTCAGTGACATACACACGTACAGTAGAATTCTACTAATATTATAAACACGAAAAATTGTACATATGGATGGATGTTTGTCACTCTTTCACGTTAAAACTACTGAACGAAATTGGCTGAAATTTTGCACCGGGATAGGTTATGCGCTGGTTTAACATATAGGCTACAAAACATCACGCTTCGACCCACTGGAGCAGAGTAACGCGGATAATACCACGGGGCGCAGCTAGTTATATATGTTACGGCTAAAGATAGGTGTGAAAATAAACTTAAGATTAGCCGGCTAAACTTACGTTTAGCCGACCACATGCGGTTAAACTTAGGTTAAGGTCTCAATAAGTCCCTGTTCAACTCAAAATTAAACAATACCTATGCATGGCATAAAAAAGAAATTGGGGTGGTTAAAAAATAACCTAAACCTAAACCAATGGAGTTGAACAGGGACTTATTCAGGTTGATCTAAGTTTAACCGCATGTGGTCGGCTAGACCTAGGTTTAGCCGGCTAATCTTAAGTTACCTACCTTAAGCCGTAACATATATATATATATAAAGATAGTCAGGTGTAAGTTTAATTTATACTTTAAATAATTCAATAAAGTTCAACAGATGTCCCGCCAGACGCACTTTCTGATGGATTACTACTATAATGTCAAAAAGATTAACAATATTCAATTAAATACAATGAATAAATGACAATGACCAATAAGTACATTTCCACCAGGTGTAGGGCAGATTATTTTCTGAACTCAATTATCAAAGTATCACAAAATTACAAAATTGATAACTTTTTACTTCTGTTTCGTCTGATTATGAAGGAGTGAAATGTGTTGTGTTTGCTAATGAAAGATCATCATCAACATCAGTATAACGTCAACTGCTGAACATGGGTCGCCTACCGAGGGAGGGTTTTGCTATAGTCACCACGCTTGGCAGGCGGGCTGGTGACCGCAGTATTATCCTGTAATACACAAGGAAAAAATGAGGCCTACTCTGGTATACGCTTATTAACGATGACCTAACAACATTTTTTTTTCGGGCGGCCATAGTTATCTTTTTAGCTCCGAGGCTTTTGCTACTTCACGAAGCATAAAAGCGAGCATAGCTTCAGCCTAGATAAATGGTTTTTAAGCAATACAAACTAAGCAACCTGCGCAAGAAGGCGTCCCCTGTGGGACTTGGACCTCGGCTCAGGGCGGTCGCTGACGGGGAGATTGAGGGATTATGGCTTTTAGTTTATGTTACAAAAATTGGGACCAATGGCTTAACGTGCTTTTCGAGGCATGGAGGGTCGTCTCTCAATCAAAATCATAGCACTTACACAAAGATTTCTTGTCCCAACTTGAACCCACGACGTCTGATTTAAGGCGAGGCATATACCGCTACTTCATAGAGGTTGTTATTGAAAGATCACATTATGACAAATGAATTGTTGTTTTTAGAAACTATTTTAATTATTAGTTTAATTTTCGCGGTGTGTGAGTTTAGTTTAGTTAAAATAGTTTAGTAGAGTTTAGTTTTAGTTAGACAACCTCCGTAGCGTAGCGGTATTTAGCTCACTTTAAGTCTGGGAGGTCCTGGGTTCGATCCCAACACCGGAAAAGGAATCTTTGTGTAAATGCTAAGATTTCTTTCCGGGTCTGGATAGTTGAGGGACTACCCTCCGTGCCTCGGAAAGCACGTTAAGCCGTTGGTCCCGATTGGTATAACATCATCATCATAACAAGCGGATATCAGAGAACGGGCAGCAGCGTTTCCCTGTGTATTACAACATAATACTGCGGTCACCAATCCACCTGCTAAGCGTGGTGATTATGGCAAAACCCTCCCTCGGGAGGAGGCCCATGTTCAGCAGTGGACGTTGTACGGGCTTAGTTTTTGTTAAGTAAACAGTAGTATGAGAACAATCAACTACTAAGTAGCTAGCTAGCTAGGCAATAGACTCACGTCTACTATGTAGCTCTTGGAATCTCAGCGATGAGAGATGGTAAGACCTTAAGCTGATAGATCCTGCTTATCCATCAGTTCTTAGTATCCCTTAGTTGCCTCCTACGAAACCCCTGGAAAAAAATGGAGTGTTTTCTTTCAGGCCCGGAAACCACACGGTTATAACTTCTGTTCAAATTTCTGGACAAAGGAATGATAGTATAATTATTATTTACATATATAGATTAATTTCTTGACAGGCTTCCACCGATACTAAACCGTAAATCACCATTTCGTTTCATCCCGAATCAATTAATCATAGTTAAACGAAAATTATAAATAACTACCCCACGGTACCGCACATCACATTACCAACACACACACACACACACACACATGCGTATATTATATATATATATATGTATATGTTCATACATACTTACCGCCATTTATAATTTGAACGCCGGCCGGAAGTTCGACAATCATTTTAAACAAAAAACTGCATCGAAAAACAGGCGTATTCCGATAAAAAGAGATAAAAGAACGCACACATACACCTACCCGCCAAAATGAAAAGTAGCCATTTTTCCACCAATAGGGTGATTACTGAAAAAACTACGACAAATGAATTTATTATACGGCCGGGGTTGGTCCCGCCCATGCCACCCCGATAACAATATTATTTTATTTTTAATATGCCGATAACATATAGTGTTGGTTGAAAGGCGAGTGTTGGGTTCGATGTTCGGTAAAAGCTATGCGGCTATTAATCATTGCTTTCAAGCTTCCTATAACTCCTACTGAGACATTCAATAAGACAAACTTTCAAATTAATCGATAGATTTTTTGGAAACATGCTTTTAAATGCATTATAAATGGACAAGGTTAAGCAATAACGCGTGCGGTCAGTCAATAGATTGGTGACTGCTGATTAATTATTCGACATACAAATCTGGTGGTACTTGCTGTAGTTATTTCAAAGTTGCTTTAAGAATAAGATAGTGTCATATAATATTATTTAATTACTATTATAATCTATACTATTGTACCTGTGACCTGAAATTGAAAATTCTTTCATCACTATAATGCCACATTAATTGTGAGTTGATCTTTAAAAAGATGGTCACTGTTTTACGGTATAGTATAAAATAAGTTTTAATTTATTATTTGTATACAATGACCATTGATTAGCTACACGTTACATTACCTAGATCTTTTTATCTACTATAAAAACATGTTTTAGTCACAAAGAAATGCATTCGTCATCGCGATTCAATTGCAGGCAAATCAAATCGGAAGTTTATAAATATGAAAAGCAGTAGGTACCACCTTCACCTACCCTTTATATATCTCACTAAGGCACTGGGTCAAGTTTAGCCAACACAGGGGCTTTAACAAGCGCACAATCATCCCCCTTGTACAAGCGTGTATCGGGAAAATGCAAGACACCCTTTCTTTTCCAAGTGGTTAGTAAGCCACGAGGGGACGCTTGGACTTACATTGATAAATAAGGTTACAGTTTGTCGGACACTGATTGAAGATTACGCTGATATTGTGGTGGTATTTAAACTATCTTTACGGATATTATTAATTTTTTAAGGGATAAAATATAATGACCACCAAAAATATATACTTGACACCAGAAAAATAAAGTCTAAAATTATAATAGTACTAGCTATTTTAGTCACGACTGCACTTCAAATTGTATTCGAACACCAAATGTAGTTAATGATCACCAAATCTTAGCGAGCAAATTATTGCGCTATTTCTACCTTAATAAAATCAATGAAAAATGACTATCGGTTAGGTTAGGTTAGAGCTGCGGTCATACAACGCACGAGCCGAGCGAGCGAAGCGAGCGGTGCCGCGGCAGCGGCCGGCGAGTGCCAGAACCGAATAGTAAATTAGTAAAACATTTAGGTACTTTTGGTGATCATTTACTACTTTTGGGTTAACAATGATTTTATTTGGAGTCATTTTGCTTAAATACGATAGTGAAATGTTAAAACTTTGGTTACAATTTTACATTAAAATGCGGGTTTAATTTTGGTGATCATTTTCAATTTTTTTCTGTTATATGTTACTATATCTGATGGTAAGTTAAACATAAGCCATTTTTTAACGAGATTAGATCATGAACTATTTGTCCAATTCGAAAAATTCTTTAAGTGTTTGATAGCTTGTTTATAAAGTTCTTATGGTGACACTTCTTTACGTCGTAACTATAAAAGTCTTGCTTTAATTCTAGGTAATCAAAAAATTTTTTCCGGGTCTAGTTGGTTGAGAGATTAATTTTAAACTTGACATCGAAAATAATAGTATACTCGGGTTGTTAGAGAGATATACTGTTTAATATTACCTAGTTTAAGGGGTAGTGTTAGAGCGAAAGAGCTTTTAGGCTCGTAGATAAACTATGTAATATAGTTTATGGTAGTGAGTCATATTTATGTCAGTGCGGTGATGTGTATATTTTCTGTTCTGTTTATTATATTTACTTTTTAACTCTGATCTTGTGGTTTAATTGAACCCCAAACCAACAAGGGTATGCGTTATAGCGTTTAACGTGTAACTGTGTAAAAAACATGATAGAAAGAATCGAAATGTGTTATTCTCATGCGAATAAAGATATTATTCACTTGAGACAAACGTTTCAAATATTTAACATCATTTTCTTATGATAGGTTTTCTATCCATATTTTTTTCTATTTACAGTTTTCTTTTTATAAAGGTGTTTTGTTAAACCCTCGCGCTAAACTAAAATGCTTGTGTTACGAGTGGGTTCACGTCGGTAGTGCAATGGGGATCGAACCGGCGACCACATGGTTGCAAGTCCGACGCCCTAGCCATTAGTTTACAGCCGCTACTATTCTGATATGTTTTGATTCTGAATAGAACTAGCAAGAAACTTGGAGGATTCCTTTCCCAAAATAAATGTTTTTATCACAATAATTAATAAAACAGTATTATTTCGAGCAACTCAACCAGTTTTGTCATTGTTATAATCAGAAATAGTTAAGATTTTTATACTTAGATCTAGAATATAGATCGTAAACAATTTCTTTATCCATCATAGTTCAGTCACAAAGTTATTTATTTTACAGTTAAAACGCACTAACAATACTTTCATTGCTGTATTCTAAAATTGAAAATTTATCCTGGTATTGGAATAAACACATAAAAGGGCTGAAGGTAGTAAAACAACGGTCATTCATCCGTAGACGGTCCACACCAGGGCCCTAATCCTCCTAATTCAAAAACGATGTACAGGAGTCGCAATGCAGTGTCGGTCAACGTTTTTAGAGCTTTTAGTATTCTGATAGTTAGATTTTTAGCTAAAGTGTTTTTCTACTTGCATTTTATTGTTGACGTTGCAACAGTTTAATGTTGAAACAATTTTTTTTTATCTGGATGTGTTCTATATTACTCCTAACATCCTCCTGAGTCGCTTTTAGCGTTTTTTTTCTATCTACAGTCATTCGATCTCTACAGTTTTATTATTTGTATAGATATAGAAGATAGAAGATAAAGTCTAGCGACCGACCCCGACTTCGCACACTCTATCTATTAAAAAACCGCATCATATTCCGTTGCGTAGTTTTAAAGATCTAAGCCACTTTGTTTTATACTCTGTAGTGATTGTTAGTAATGAAATAATGAATTTATTCAGCACTTAGGTGTTTACATACACTTGTACTTGTCAGAATCACAATGTTACACAATTATTCTTATTCTATGAATTAAACTATATACTTAATTAACCGGTAGCAAATTGTAGGATATTACAAACAAAGTAGTCCGTCCTTCAGCTGGTCATTAATTTCTCTACTCATAATAAGTTTAAGTTCATATTAATAATTTTAGACTTAAATGGATCAATATAGAAAAATTTGGAAAAAAAAAGTTGTTGTGATTCCATACGATGTCCCTTCACAAATTCCCTAAACACATAATCAGCTTGACACATCTTCAGGTTTCTTTATTTTTATTGCTATACTAATATAAAATCTGAAAAGTTTGTACGCCCATTTATCGAGTAAGGCTCTAGTCTTTAAGGCTTTATTTAATAATTACATTCTTACGGGAACTCGGAATTGTAGTATTCATCATCATCAGCCCGTATAACGTCCACTGCTGATCATGGGCCTCCTTCCGAGGGAGGGTATTTGCCATAGTCACCACACTTGGCAGGTGGGTTATTGACCGCAGTATTATGTTGTACCACACAAGGAAACGCTGCTGCCCGTTTCTTGATATACGATTGTTATAGATGATGTTATAACAATCGGGACCAACGGCTTAACGTGCTTTCTGAAACATGGAGGGTAGTCACTCAACCAACTAGACCCGGAAAGAAATCTAAGAAGTTACACTAAGATTTATTGTCCGACGTGGGAATCGAATCCACTACCTACGATATTTATTTCTAATTTTTTAAATATTACAGAGTTTTGCTGTCTACTTGTATTCTTGTCAACCTCTCGTGCTAAGTTAAAATGCTTGTGTTACGAATGAGTTCACGTCGGTAGTGCAATGGTTACAAGACCACAAGTCCGACGTCCTTAGCCATTGGAAAACTTAACTTAGCAGAATTGGGGCCCAGTATTGGTCAACATAACCTAATCGTGTCCAGCCCGCGGCACTGTACGAGGGCCTTGGGACTCATTTGTAGTTTTAAACTAGTTAGTAATGTTACATTGGTATTGAGGTGTCTATATATAAATACAACTATTTTCCCGCGTGCGGTTTCACCCGCGTAACTCCGGCTCCCGTGGGAACTTGATAATCAAATCTATACTGATACTAGCGACCCGCCCCGGCGTCGCACGGGTGTTATGCTGATGTATTATACATATAAAAGGATATTTTTTCGGAAGGACATACGTAGTTAGCCACTAGGCTTTTGCTACTTCACCGGGAATAAAGGCGAGCAGAGCTCCAGCCTTAATAAATGGTTTAAAAACTACAAATTAAGCAACCTGCTCAAGAGGGCGCCCCATGTGGGGCTAGGACCTCGGCTCAGGGCAGTCGCTGGTGATGAGATTTAGGGTTTATGACTTTTGTATTTTAGGGGGTTTTGTGCAACTGTCGCTCTACTTTACAGTTCGCGGGTCTCTCGGACTTCAGGTCTACGAAGGCATCGGATGGTTCTTTGCAAACTAAGGGTCGGGAGGAGACCTTCCTCGTCTGTGCAGACATACAGCGGGAAACGACTTTGTTTTATACTATGTAGTGATTTAGCTGAAGAGTTTGTTTATTTGCTTGAACGCGCTAATCTCAAGGAATACTGTACCGATTTGAAAATTTCTTTCAGTTTTAGATAGCTTACTTATCGTGAAAGTATATATTTTATTATGAAATTCCCACGGGAACGGAAGCTACGTGAGTGAAACTACGCGCGGAAAGTTAGTATTATTATATATAATATTAGCGACCCGCCCCGGCTCCGCACGGGTACAATGCTGATGCATTATACATATAAACCTTCCACTTAAATCGCTGTATCTATAAAAAAAAACCGCATCAAAATCCGTTGCGTAGTTTTAAAGATTTAAGCATACATAGGGACAGAGAAAGCGACTTTGTTTTATACTATGTAGTGATGATGATAATTATTATAGCTTTGTTAAAGAAAATATTTAATTAATATTTACCTATTGATGTTGTTGGTTCTGCAAGACGATCTGTAACAAAAATGTAGTTATTAAATTATGTTGTAATTCTAGTAGGTACCAGCTATATGTATTAGTATATATCGATAATCATCATCATCAGCCCGTATAACGTCCACTGCTGAACATGGGCCTCCTCCCGAGGGAGGGTATTTGCCATAGTCACCACGCTTGGCAGGTGGCTTGACCGCAGTATAATGTTGTACCACACAAGGAAACGCTGCTGCCCGTTCCTTAATATACGATTATTATAGATGATGTTATAACAATCGGGACCAACGGCTTAACGTGCTTTCCGAGGCACGGCGGGCAGTCCCTCCACCAACCAGACCCGGAAAGAAATCTTATAATTTACACAAAGATTTCCTGTCCGGTGTGGGAATCGAATCCACGACCTCTGAGATTTAAAGCGAGTCAAATACCGCTAAAAATGACTCTTCTAGAGTAGAAGAGACATTTATATCATAGTCATAGTAATATTGTTACGTAATTAACCGCCAATATTTAGTCCACATCTAATGAATGACAAACTCCGTAGCGTAGCGGTATTTGGCTCGCTTTAAATCTCGCAGGTCGTTGGTTCGATCCCTCCACCGGACAGGAAAAATTTGTGTAAATTCTAAGATTTCTTTCCGGGTCTGGTTGGTTGAGGGACTACCCTCCGTGCCTCGGAAAGCACGTTAAGCCGTTGGTCCCGATTGTTATAACATCATCTATAACAATCGTATATCAAGGAACGGGCAGCATCGTTTCCTTTTGTGGTACAACATAATACTGCGGTCACCAACCCATCTTTTTTTTTCCGGTTGTACTTACGTAGGTAGCCACTAGGCTTTTGCTACTTCACCGGGCATAAAGGCGAGCAGAGATCCAGCCTTAATAAATGGTTTAAAATCTTCAAACTAAGCAACCGGCGCAAGAGGGCGCCGCCTGTGGGGCTTGGACCTCGGCTCAGGGCGGTCGCCGGCGATGAGATTGAGGGATTATGACTTTTAGTATTTTAGGGGAGTATTTTACAACTGTCGCTTTACTTTATAGTTCGCGGGCGTCTCGGACTTCTTTGCAAACTAAGGGTCAGGGACGAACCAACCCACCTGCCAAGCGTGGTGACTATGGCAAATACCCTCCCTCGGGAGGAGGCCCACGTTCAGCAGTGGACGTTATATGGTCTGACGATGATGATCTAATAAATGATCACATCTAAAATATAGTCACTAAGGAACGCAGTTTAGTCAGAATTTATTATGTTTTCAAAAATTTCTTCACCTGTTCAAATACTTATTTAGTTATTTCTATTAGAATTGGTGATAAACCACCTGTATCAACTAAGACGGGTACATACAGACAATGCCATTCTTTTATATAGATATTATTTACTTTTATTAAACTACGCGTAGGAAATTTAGTGTCATCAAGGCCATTTGGTAATAGGAAAATAATAGTACTATTTTTAATAGCGGTTATAAATTAAAATAATTGTGTTTAATATACGATTTATCAATAAATATTTTTGATATATTTTATATTAGTATTACATATATATGACTTATTATACCGGAAAATAATACGAAACGTAAGTTGATCATTTTCCTAGTTAGTTTTAAAAGTAAGTTTGCGCGGTTGAAAAAAATAACCTAAACCTAAACCAATGGAGTTCAACAGGACTTATTAAACTTGAAGTTCATTTTGTATTGTTACAACATTACCACAGACTCGTTTGGTTAGGTTAGGTCAATTATCATAATAATTAATGATAATAATAATCATTTATTTGTCAGAATCACTCATGGTTGACTGGTAGAGAATGCCTTTGGCATTAAGTCCGCCAATGTACTATTTCGTGCAACAAGTTTTAAAATAAATAAATGAGTAGGTAAATAGGTTGTTACACATTAATTTAAGAATCATCACATTCTACCGGGATATCCGGTGTACAAACATTACTAAGAGCGGTTTCGAGCTATGTCCGATCCGAATCCGATCCGAACCCGTGAAAATATTGTGGATCTAGTGCGTAAATTACCATAGAAATAGTTCTACGGCTACTACGGACCATATTTTCACTGGTTCGGATCGGACGTAGTGAGAAACCGCTCTATAGAAGATAGAATACTTAGAATTACGAAAGTACACACTTCACACTACATTGGTTAGTAACAATGATCACTACAAAAATGTCAAATTAATTAGAAATATGTTATTAGAATATAATAATGTCAAATAATTTAAACGAAATTATAATATTAACTAGACATGGGCAAAATGTGTCATTGAAGTGAAAAGAGTGATATACTTCATTTGAACTAAGTGAACTATATCACTCATTTACTTCACTAGTTCAGCTTATAAACAAGATTAATTTGAATCAGTTTTCGCATGTCCTTCAAACGATCATCGAATTCATTTACTTCACTAGTTCAGTTTATGAACTAGATTCATTTGAATCAATTTTCGCAGGTCTTTCAAACGATCATCGATCGTGCAATGAACTAATAACGAGAATGATTATATTGTTTTGTATTAGTTGTTTATGTTTTTTTTTTAAATTATAAGTACCTATAGCTTTCATTTAAAAGCATTAAGTAATATTGTGTACGTATTATATTGAATATAAGAATTTTAACACTGTGAACTAAATGGACTAAACTGAACTATTGAAGTATATGAATCTGCACTGAACGAAAGAGATACAGAGTGATTCCAACTGAAGTACTTCAATTGAAGGATTCATTCGCGAAATACACATCTCTAATACTAACACGATAACTAAAACTTACTAGTACTAACTATTCTAAATCTATGCTACTTGGCAAGGTTACCAGAATGCTGGCATCATTGCCTCGTTGAATGGCAATGCTTATCTGGTATTATTAAGATGATGTGTGCCTATATTTTCATCGTAAATTGTAAGTATATAGAAATTGCCGTGTGGTCTCCGGCTTAGAATAGACCACCCCATGTCTTCCCATGCGTGTCGTAAAAGTCGACTAAGGGACATATGGCTGATGGATGGGCAGCAGCATCTATTAGCTCAAGGTTTACATCTTACTGCGATCACCAATCCGTCTGCGAAGCGTGGTGATTATGGCAATATCCCTCTACGATCCTGGCTTGCCAAGGTCTGTTAAGAGGAGGCCCATGTTCAGCAGTGGACGTAAACGGGCTGTTGATGATGATGATGATGATATAGAAATGTATTTACTTAATGATTTTATTTTATTTTTTATTATTCAATATTTAATTATTTAGATAATAATTTTGAGCAAAACATCAATATATTTATAACAACACAATAATTCTAAAACTAAACTTAACAAATAAAAATATACTATAATTAATTAAGCATAAATTTGAGAGTTTCACTGCTGAGTCACTACGCTTGGCAGGTGGGTTGGTATCCGCAGTAGATGCCCGTTAGTTGGTATAAGATTATCATAGATGATGTTATGATAATTGGGACCAACAGCTTAACGTACTAAAAACTAAAACGTACGGCTGAGTTTTTTTTTTAAATAGGTACTTTACAAGTTAAGCATTTCATTGAGCAAATCGATCTTCATTCCTTTTTAAAACCAAAACCAGACATAATATCGTTGACTTTTCTTCAGCTTTTAAAAAGTAAATTATCGAATTATCAAGTGTGACACATATTCAATTCTGTAAAATCTTGTGTCTCTTTCGCACACATGTAAAGATGGCAACAAAATATGCTCTTACTCTTTTCCGCGTGGAATCAGTCATACTCCATAAAAATTAAGACGCCTACGAAATCGCATTCTCAAGTCATAACACAATTCGGGGTAAAATCTAGTAAATGGATCATATGAGGGTTAGGTAACTCGGCGCAAACCCATCCCTCTAATCTTTTTAATAAATAAAATCGAATATTTCCAAGTAGGGGGAAAAAGACCATTTCCATACTTGCAAAGATTAATATTAATAATTTATAAAAGTAAGACATCTATATTAATATAACTAATAGCTAAAGAGTTAGTTTGTTTGTTTGCTTGAAAGCCCTATCTCACGAACTACTGGTTTGATTTGAAAAATTATTTCGGTGTTAGATAGCTCATTTATCAACGAAGGCTATATAAAATTATTAAGTTCCTACTTAAACGACAGTAACGCGGCTGCAACAGCGCTGGGTAAGCTCAATTTTTAAACTTTTTTTTTTTGTAAACACCATCAAAAAAGAATCTGGCTGATTCTGTTTCGTTCTCAAATTATGCGCGTACTACATCTTGGCTATTACATGGTTAAAATTAAATTACGCAGAAAAGCCTAAACAAATTTCTTACAGGCAGCATATATTTAATCTGAATTTAAAGTACACTATTAATTAGTTCCTACGCTATAACATGTTACCATGTAATAGCTGTATATACATATCTACAACCATCCTATATGCTTAAGCAGTTCGCATCAAATTACGTCAGGCCTATATACATATGGCGTATGGAGACAATATGAAGTCTACACTCAAAGTGGAATTTAAATATGTAAGGAATTAGGAGATGGGGAGGGGTGGTGCCCCCATCAAGGGGTGGGGGGAGGTTTTTCAAAACTAGAAAGAGATGAACACCGTGCGTTAGTATCGCGATTCAGCGTTTGATGTTACATGAGGGTGAATTAGATGGATTTATCTTAAGATATTTATGCGTGGGTACAATTAAAGTAGAAATATTGTAATAAGAAGTTTATTGTGTGAGATAAATTACTTAGAATTGTAGTATACGTGTTTCATTAAGTCTCGATTGTCATAAGTTGGATATGGACCGATGATATTGTGCCAAAAAGCCATGGTTTCCTGGGCCCCTCGCCAACGGCTTAAGGAGGTGTAACCGGGGGGTTTGAGTGGGTAAGGTCCTCTCCTCGTGGTATGACTAGCGTACCATATTGAGAGGACGATGCCAGCGCATAGCCATAGCCAGCGAAGGATGCCGTAGCGGCGGAAGGGATGCGGAACACTAAAGCACTTCCCCCGGACAAAAAAAAATGGACGAAGAAGGATGATGGATATGAAGGAGGCCTATACCAGCTGTAGTCTTCTTACTACACAAATTATGATGATATCGTAAGTTGAGGTTTGAGGAAAATCTCGTATTTATAAAAGTTATGTAATCAGGCGTTACTTTGTGATAATCCATGCTAATCTAAATAAAAAACGCAAAATTCGGTTTAAAAAAATCGCTTTTGACCGGAATGAACACAAGATTTTTGTGTTCAGCCAGAATTTCAGCCAAATTCCTTCAAAAGTTATCGCGTAAAAGAGTATCAAAATCCATCCATACTAAATTTTGCTAAAAATATTAGTAGGAATGATAAAATTAACAATTTTATTATATTAATATCTTATTATCTAGCGCTAGATGTGATAAGATGCTTTAAAACTAGTACCATTGTTACCCCGAAACTGAGTGACGTGTTGTTTCAATTACAAACACTTGTGCAAACGATAAAGAGGCCAATTTACTGGCAAAGTATCATTGAAAATATTCTAATAGTTTTTATAAGTAAGGTGCTTTAAAAATATACGCCATCCCTTTAACAGAAGATAGTGTAGACTATACATTTTTGTAAAATTTTACTTTACTTCATCTGACCGTTATGTCCACTGCTGAACATAAGCTTCCTCTTGAAAAACCTTGGCAAGACAGGATCGTTGAGGGATATTGTCATTTTTACCATGTTTGGCAGGCGGATTGGTGATTGCAATAAAGATGCTAACGTTGAGCTGATATATGCTGTTGAATATTTCTTATTTGCTCGTTACGACACCCATGAGATTACAAGGGCACCTAATAATGAAATTTATTCAGCACTTTGGTATTAAAATACACTTGTACTTGTCGAAATTACACTGTGTAAGACTAAATCTAACAAGAGAATCACTTAGGTATCTAAAAACAATGTAAAAATATAATAATGTACATTATTGTAAGATGCCTTAAAGGTAACAGGTACAAAATTAACATCCAAGAATCCGGCCAAGGTCTAAGAGACATCCACCTGGGGCACCTTTATGGTGTTAGGACCAACGCTCAGGGTGCTACTGGAGTGAACAGTAGATTTACGAAGTGATAGTGATCGCTGGCACAGGATTGAAGTTTTTTTTTGGTTAAATAAAATTTATTATTTCAAAAAAATCTTCACTAACGTAATCAATCTACACTTAAAGGGATGGCGTATACTTTGTAAGCACCTTATCCATACTATTGACATAGATAATTACGTAAGTTGTATGTGCTCATTATTGTAATTAATTTTTTTTCTCAGTGTCCTAAAAACCTAACTGCGTAATTTTATTTTATCCCACTAAATATATACTTATATATAAAGCTGTAAAGTTTGCTTGCTTGAACGCGCTAATCTTCGAAACTCCTGGTCCGATTTGAAAAAAATATTTCGGTGTGACATATCACATTAATCGAGAAAGGCTGTGTATTTTATTATGAAGTTATTACAAGAAGGGGAGCTATGCGAGTTTTTTATATAGACAATTATTATGTTGTTATGTTAACAATAAAAAGGCTTGGGCCTGCATTTATGAAATACTGCTTAACTTATTGTAATATCAAGCATATGTACTAAAAAAGAAAGGATTCCCCTTAGTTTTTTCCAGTTCTTCTCAGAGTTGCCGTGTCTAGAACTGGTATTAGGAACAAGAAACGCATCATAAGAACATTATTTCAAAAATTAAAAATATTTTAAAATTGTCTGTGTCAATAAAGATATATTGATTTTTACTTAAAGGAACAATAAAATATTGTGTGCATAATTTATTGTTTCCAACATAGAACTATGCACACACTAACAGTCTCTTATTGCTCCGCGTCATTTCCTTCAACATTAATAAAATTGAAATTTACATCAGTTATCTGTTTCTTATTACTTTAAACGGGTATTTGTGTGTACTCTTATTTAAGACGTGTATATCTCAAGACACATCGCAGGGTGTACCTCCACGTACCAAGTACACGCAGGCGCCGTAATGAGTGCGCGCGGGGGTAGGTAGTTAGACAATTTTACAACTGCGCCGCGCCGTTTTTTGGCATACTCGCCTCGCTAGGTGTGTGAACTAAGATCTAGGAGGAGACGGGGCAGAGAGTGTGTTTATCGTTTTATGCCTATGAGCTGAGAGATCTGAGAGGATTCGGAAGTTGGAGATGGTTGGGTTATGTTGTTGTAATACGTAAAAGTTGATTATTATGATAGAATATACTAGAAGCTACGGTTAAAACTATACCTATATACAGATTTTTTTCACAATCACTCAAATGTCTACGTCTATAGTAATACGTAGCACACACAACTAGTTAAACGCAGCTATAAAATAATTATGAATGATAAAAGGAAATATATTTCTAGCCTGCTTTGTAGGATGTAATAGATGTAAAAATAAAACTGAGTACCCATATTCAATCAAATCAACTTATTTATCAAATGCCAGTTGGTGTCTAATACAACTTGGCGCTAAAATGATGGTAGTCGATGAAATATCTGTCCACAGCTGGACATAAGCCTCCCCTAATTTGCGCAATAACACCCGGTCTTTCGCCCCCGGCATCCAGTCTACTCCGGCTAATCTTTTCCGGTTTTTCACAATACTTAATGTTATATATTTTGGTTCTAAAACTTTTTATCATAGACTTATAAAATTACGGGATATATTTAAGTGATTCATAAAAATATACTGATTTTTAAAGCGTCTATTTTACTATAACTATGCATGGGTAATAGTGGCATATAATTTAATCCTTAACTATTATTTTAGTTATTCCACCTCCGTGGCGTGACGCTAGACTAGACGTTTCATAGTCGTGCGCTAGATAAAAAAAAATAAGTTAAATTTTACAGTTATTTCCCGGGTTTGTTGGTTGAGGAACTCTTTCTGCTTCTATTTTTTTACAGATTTTTCTCCACTACTTATTAATAATGCGTTCGAAATGTGAATTTTGACTGATATCGTATCGTTTGAATTTTCAAAGTAGATATTGAATAGAATAGAATAGAAAGAATACTCTTTGTACACACATAAGTAAACAGGACAAAGAAAATATAATAGACACAGTACAATGGGAGGTCTTATCGCATAAAGCAATTTCTTCCAGACAACCTTTGGATGGATAATGGAATTCACTATATTGCTGCATTTTCTGTGTGCCTGCCGTTTTGGCGAAAAGATTTTGACAAAAATTCATTACCTAAACAAATTTTAGCAATCTTTTTTTTAAAAAGGTTGCTAATATTATGCGTACTAAAATCATTCGGAATATTGCAATGGTATGCACTATTTCGAATGATTTTAGTACGTAGAAACGACTTGCATTAATAAAAAAAAGAGATTGGTTTTAGCAGGTTACCCGGAACTGAACTATATAGATTAGGATAATGACGTATTTAAAAAAAATGGCTTATTTGATTTTGCGTAAAAACTGTTTTTCCAACTGAAATATATGACTAAATAAAAAATGTTAAAAGTACTAGTTGGTAAACAAGTTATAGTTTAAACGTTCATTTCCCAAACATTAGGTTTGCGTTACAATTTTTTGTGAATAAATTTTTTGTTTCGTAATAATTTGGCAAATGAAATTATGCCAAAAAAAATTTCGGGAAGTGAAAATTTGTCAAATTCCTTTCGGTCAAACAAGGGAGACCCGCATTTTCTGCCTATATCCAAGCTTCTAACCCTTCTGTTTTTACAATCTTTGTGACCATCTGTAGGTGCGCACAAATTTGCATATGTCGAAATAATTTAGGGCGTAACTCCATACTCCCGGACGCTAATGTGGCCCCGGTATTGGCAACGCGCGAATAAGAAATTGACAGAAGAGAGATGTAAATATATGTATAGGCATTTTTGTACGGAGGAAGTAAACTAGGACGCGTTTATAATGTTGTTGTTTGAGTTAAGAGATTTGGAATGTGAGATTTGATTACACGAAACATGGGTATTCTTTTCAGGAGGTTTTCGGTGTACAGTTACTATAATTGTGACTAAAATTAAACGACTATGATATTTTTAGTCAAATTCCGAAGCGTAGCGGTTTTTGGTTCGCTTTAAATCTCGGATGCCGTGAGTTCGATCCCCACGCGGGACAAGAAATATTCGTGTAAAAAATTCTAAGATTTCTTTCCGGGCCGTGGAAAGCACGTTAAGCCGTCGTCCACGATTGTTATAACATCATCTATAATAATCGTATATCAAGGAACGGGCAGTAGCGTTTCCTTGTGTGTTACAACATTATACGGCGGTCACCAAACCGCCTACCAAGCGTGGTGACTATGGCAAATACTCTCCCTCGGGAGGACGCCCATGTTCAGCAGGGAACATTATACTGGGCTGATGATGATGATAATGATATTTTAGTAATACAGTAAATAATATCAATATTAGTAAACACGCTTTGTCTTGTATGACCGACTGACTGATAGAGAAACGCATAACTTAAACTGTTCATCGTAGAAATCTAAAACTTGTCCATGATAATACAGTGTTGTTTGTTTGCATTGATTAAGCTCCGGAACAACTGCACCGATAACAGAAATATTCTTTCACCATTGAAACTAACGATATCCCACAGGAACGAGAGCTACGAGGTTAAAACCATGCGAGATAAAGCTGAAGAATTTGTTTGTTTGCTTGAATGCGCTATTCTCAGAAACTACTGGTCCGATTTGAGTTTGAATTTCAGCGTTAGATAGCCCATTTAGCGAGAAAGGCTATAAGCTATATTTTATTATGAAGTTCCTACGGGAATAGGAGTTACGCGGGTGAATCCACGCGAGGGAAAATATATAAATATTCTATTTCCTCTACACCAAACAAAACTATTACAATTAAAAACCATATTTAATGAGTTATTAATATAATTCTGCAACTCTAATACCATTTGTTACCTTTATGGCGTCTCTACCTTATTTATAACAACCTTCCTCTATCGTTGAAGTAAAATTTCGTTCATAACGCTCAGAAAATATCGCTTAGGGAGAGTTTTAGTAATTTGTCGATACTCTATACGGCTCTATGTAGAGTTTACACGACTCTACGCCAACTTGCGTTATTAATGATGTTGATTTCAGAATTAGGATCAAAGGAGAGACTTCTGTTGGAGTGTAACATTGCAATTTGGAATGAATTTAAAGATTTTGCTAAATATAAAATGCTTTTTTTCGTGTTGAAACATATTATAAATTTAGTCTTATATTAGTTCAATTAACTTCAATAGTAAGTTTTTTCTACTAGTATACTTGTTCACCCCTCGTGCTAAGCTAAAACGCTTGTGTTACGAGTGGGTTCACGTCGGTAGTGCAATCAGTGGGGATCGACCACATGATTACAAGTCCGACGCCTCTAGCCACTGTGCTACTATGAATTATTTGAGTTAAAAAGTAAGTATGGCTTATAAATAATAATTGATAAGTAAAATTGGAAGTGCCGTGTGGTTTCCGGCTTAGAATAGACCACCCCATGTCCTTCCATGGGTGTCGTAAAAGGCGACTTAGGGAGATATGGCTCATGGATGGGCAGCAGCATCTATTAGCTCAAGGTTTACATCTTACTGCGATCACCAATTCGTCTGCCAAGCGTCGTGATTATAGCAATATCCCTCAACGATCCTGGCTTGCCAAGGTCTGTTAAGAGGAGGCCCATGTTCAGCAGTGGACGTCCAAGGGCTGTTGATGATGATGATGATGAACTAACTAACTAACTAATGGTTTTAGTAAGAACTTTATCCTTAAATATAACCTATGTTACGCTTTGATAATTTAGCCTTTTAATGGTGAAAGAAGCTTTGAAAATCTGTAGTTCCGGAGTATATTAAATAGTTAAGTATAGATATATTTTTTATATGTTTATGCACACACAATAAAAAAAACACAAATACAAATAAAAGGCGATACACAGAGGTACTACTTATTTCTAAAGGAATCTCTTCCACAAGATCTGCGAGAACATGAAAATAAAGAAATAAAATTAAATATTAAAATTAAATAGTGTATAGAAAGATATACATACATATAAAATAATTATATTATACGATAGTTTCTTAGTTTTAATCATTTACGTTTTAATCTAATTCAAAGATTTAATATCTACAAAATTATTTTGAATTATTGTCCTTAACAATATATAGGGTGACTGGTAATTAGTGACCGATACCTAAACACATGATTGTGCTCATGATAACAAACAACTTTTACTATGGCACCAACCCTGAAATCGCGAAAAAAAATCAGCTGTTCCATACATTCATGTTCACATAACTCGTCAACATGGTAGGGAGCCGCTGTTTTTTTTTTCGCGATTTCAGGGTTAGTGCCATAGTAAAAGTTGTTTGTTATCATGAGCACAATCATGTGTTTAGGTATCGGTCACTAACTACCAGTCACCCTATATAAAAATTGATAATAAACTAACATAAACTGTATGTAAATCACGAGTTTAATAAAGCTGTGATAACGAACACCACACAGCGACATTCACACACTTTCGTTCACACAAGCCACTAAAAAAAGTAAAAAAACTCACTGACTGCCCATTCATTCGTTCAAAAACGAAAATAAAAGAAAAAAGACCTAAAAAAAACGCCACAACTACGGTAATTGAAGTGCTGTAGTGAAAGTGAAATGATTTTTAGACATTTTTTTAGTTCACGCATCGCAGTGAAATATTTTGGATGGGAAACCTTTATTTTTTCACTAACGTTAGATCCAGTGGTGAATTGGTATTTTATTTGGATGATTTTGTGTGGGGTGTAGGGGGTAGTGTGCCGATGAAGGGCTAATGATTCTGTTAGATTATTCATTATTAGTTCTTACAAACACGCAATTTAGTGCTTTTTCATAAAAACCAACGTATGCAATGAACAACACTTGATAGTATGAGTTGATTTGGGAATGTCATCCGATGCCCTCGTAGACCCGAAGTCCGAGAGGCCCGCGAACTGTTAAGTAGAGCGACAGTTGCACAAAACTTCCCTAAAGAAACTAAAAGTCATAATCTCCCAGTCAGCGACCGACCTGAGCCGAGATCCAAGTCCTACAGGTTGCTTAGTTTGTAGTGTTTAAACCATTTATCTAGGCTGGAGCCCTGCTCGCCTTTATGCCCGGTTAAGTAGCAAAAGCCTCAGGGCGAAATAACTATTAAAAAAAAATTGGGAATTTCAAGTGTCACTTTGAGGATTTCTATTACCATAGCAATAGAGACTAGAACAGTAAGTCACTACTTAAGTGAATACTTAAAGTCAAGTATATATGTAGTTCGTGAATACCACTGTAAACGGCTGTAGCTGAATGACAAGGGTGTCGGACAAGCGATCATTTGGTCGCCGGTTCGATCCCTACCGATCACTACCGTCGTGAGCCCACTCGTAACACAAGCTTTTTTATTTTAGCTCAGCATAAAGAGTTAACAAGAATTATAGTACTGTGCTTAAACTCTGCTACTAATCTTAAAAGCAAAACCAGGACTAGCATGTTGGCTGAATCCGAGATGAATGTAATGAAGCGCAATGAGAGTCAAATAAATTTGTAAGAATCTCGCAGTGGCTTTAGTTAGTTTCACACGTTCCCCGAGTGCTGGTATTTACTTGCACAGAGGATAAGCATTGCCATTCAACGGGGCAATGCTGCCATCAATATGGGAACCTGCCCTTCAGCAACAACCGTTTTGCAATTAAGCGAGTTAAGGATATCATCATCAGCCCAGCAATCTGGAAACATGCCCTGCAGCAACCACTGTTTTTCAACATAGTTACTTTAGGATATCATTAACAACAGCCCGCATTACGTTCACTGGTGAACATGGGCCTTCCCAAGGGAAGGTTTTCCCATAGTCACCATAAGCGGGTTGGTGACCGCAGTTACTAAGATAGTTATTGTGAAATAAAGGTTAACGTTAACGTTGGTGCTAACGTAACGTAAACGTTGCTGCCCGTTCCCTGGTATATTATAACAATTGGGACCGACGGTTTTCCAAGGCACGGCGGGTAGCTCCTCAATCAACCAGACCCGGAAAGAAGTTTTAGATTTTTACTACGTTTTCTTATCCAGCGTAGGGAGTAGGCAGGGAGTATTGTTTTAAGCCTCACAACCTCTGAGATATAAAGCAATATTTATACTTATGTTTTGGTTTAGTTTTCGGTGTGCTAACTCTTACGCATTTTAGTGTGGGAACACCGATTTGTTTTACTTTCGCACGTTTTAATAGTTTTTATGGGGTCTAGTGTAGTTTTTTATGTTTTTGAGTTTCACTTTCGTTACTAATATCACGATGAATGATAGAAATATTCCCGTTACATTTTATACGGTATTTGCTTTTTTTTGTCGTTTATTTGTTATGTTGGCACTCATGTGTTTTGATGCAAAACTTTTTAAATTAGCTTCTCACTTTATTTAAGTGACTCGTATTTATGAAATTATAATTTACTAGCTTATCCCTCGTAGTTTAACAGACGTAACTCAATGGGAGTTGAGAGAGAAAGTCTAAGAATCGTAGGAAGCTAGAATAGGGTCCGGTCGTCATTGCAAGGCGAGGCTAATCCCAGCCCGCGCTGCGCTGGTTGCTTGATTCTAATTATATTTATAATGCGCGACTATCACATGCCATAACAACATTGATAAACTTTATTTAATAATGTAATCGATGAAATTTAAACTAATTTATTCGTCAAGATTTGTTTTTTTGTCATTTTCATTGTATTTGACTTATAATGAGTACGATCGATTCATCTACATTATCAATAAACGTATTTATTTTCATTTTAATTTAGAACTTCATAATTAAATAAAGCCTATAACCTTCCCCGATAAAAGAAATATCTAACACTGAAAGAGTTTTTAAATCGGACTTCCTGGTAGTTCATGGGATCAACAAACTCTTCAAGTCTTTATACTAGTATATATGTTAATAGATTATAAGAGGATTTGAAAGAGTTATATTAACATTTAAAGAATAGAAGACACTTAACTAGGTTTATTAAAAAATCATTGGAATTTGATTTACTAAAATACAAGAATATTATAACTCATTTCGCTTATAATGATTCAAATACATGTCTAGTCCCACTATTCTTCATTTTATATAGATTATATTTTGTTACACTTAAAGTCAGTTCATTCAATCAGTGAATAAAGTTAAATTATGATGTGCATAGCTATTTAATTGTTAGCTTATTGTTGCTAATAATAATGTTAGTTTGTTATGAGGCAGTACATTCTATATTCTTTCCTCCATTCCATCCATACTTGTGCATAAGACATAAAAGAAAATGTGAGGTTCTCTGTTAAATAGGATGGAGAGTTTATGGATCTTTATTTATTACAAATTAAGCATTTTTGTAATAAAAATCTTCATAACAAAACGCATTGTAAGTAACTAATTTAAAAATAGATTTTCTTAATATATCAATATGTTTTATTTAATATGGTTTGTCAATGGAATAAGATAAGTGCTACTGTAATTTAATATCATTAAGTATAGCTATTTCGATACAATCTATCGTTTTAAATATTATTTTTGACATGTTGGTGATATTATTTTCTTTTATTTGTATTGTAATTTTCACTGTTTTAGTAAAAGAAGTAAATTGAATAACTAATAGAAATAAGGCACGTGCAATCCAATATAAAGGCTAAAAACTCTGTCAGTGGCTGTTTTGTTTAATCTTGCATCGTTTATATAATTTGAATTAATGTTATTACATATACATTGCTCCTTTAAATTATTAAGTATATTTGTTAGAATCATGTTTATTAGTTATAATATTACATCTAATATCACATGAATTGACAGTGGATATAGCTTAAATCTAAATGAATTTGATCTATTAAATAAACTATCAATTACTTACACAATGATGTATGCACTGAACATCTCATTCACAGTTTTTTTTACAAAGCAACTTGAACATTTTAACTTCAGCGACGGCGAATGGCCAGAACTATTCAATACACAAATCAAAAGTACATTTTAATCATAAACAATTAATTAATTACCCACCCAGAAACAGTAAAATTTCGTCATCTGCAGATCGCGAACTCCGTGACATATACGAACATATAATATATCTAACACGTTGAACATACGACACCAATGTAATAAAAATTATATGCTCCAATTTACGATGCCGGGGTAGGGGTGGGGAGGCCAAAAAATTCCCCCCTTCCCCCCTGATTGCGGGATCGAATCTCGCTAAACGGGAGTACGAAAAATTTTGTTGGGATGAGTACCCCCCCAGGGGCGCAATACATTTTTATCATTATTATCCCTTTTTCACTACTATGCGAGGAGTATTTGCTAGTAATTATTTCGTGTACATATGTATATAAAATGTATATGTACATTGTGTGTGTATCGGCAATGTAGGTATACATTTTCGGCAAATATTTTTTGCATGTTGGTGATTTTTCGGGTATAATTAAGGCGCGGTTTAAATGGATGGTTTTATGTTGTTAATTACTTGTGATATTAAAGGTTTTTATGAGTTTTTTGTTGGATACGGATTAAATAAGATATTTATTTATATAGATAGATACACTTGTTAAGTAGTGAGCCGTCATTATAAATGTTAATTAATGTAATAATGACATCCTGTTTGTGTTTTTTTGGACGTTTGTTAATCAATAGCTCAGAATCGGACTGGATTTAGTGACATTTCAGTACACAGATAAAATTCTAAAGCAAAACAGTTAGTACTATAGACTTTCAACATATATGTTTACAGATGATTGAATAGCAATTCAATAAATCGTTATTTGATAATAATATAATAGTGTGAGACCGTTTAATGGTCTGAGAAAATGATTGACAACGTGTATCTATGCATGACGACCAGGGAACACGAATCTTAAGACTACAATAACCGCACATCATTGAGCCTTACATATGTTTGCCGCTATAGTCTATAAAGCCACATGGTTTTTACTACAACTTAGTTTTCAAATAAAGTTACGACCCACCTGATGGGTAAGTAGTTACCATAGCCTATAGGTGTTCACAACACCAGGGGTATTACTCAAGCGATATACCGATCATACTATAAATAAGAAATTAAGTCTGTTTGTCTGTTACGCTTTCACGCCTAGACCTTTGAACGGATTTGAATAGGAACCCGTCTATAACAAAAAAAAAAGATTTTAAGTGGTTGGAATGAGGGATCAAAGTTAGCATTTAAGATCGTCATTATCGAAGATGAGACTTATTATTAAGGTATATGATAAGAAATGTAAGCTCAATGTAATCAATCAAAGCAAATTCGCGGGCAAAAGTTCTACTGAATAATTAACTTAGACAAACATTCAATTCCACTGAAATAAATATAAAACTACGAAACAAGTTTAAATTTAAAAAGCGCATAGACAAACTAAAATAAAACCTAAGCCCGATAAAATGAATACTACAATTTGAAATCTCACATCGTGTCAAATGCATACACAAGCGTCGCCTTACATTGTTAGATCCAAACTTTATATTGAAAACTAAACCCTAATTACATTCTCAATAGGGTTCTATATTCTTTAAACTAATAACCTACCTATTTGACATTAATATTATTTGAATTTGGAACGGTTTTAAAATGTGACGCCGTTCTGTCTAACTAATCAATGTTCTCTTTTTAAAATTGTAACAAAGTTGCATAACGTATAAAATTTTCTAGTTTATAAAGAGCATATGTGAGTTCTAATCGTTGCACTATTTCAATCCCTAATACTATTAAATTAAAACACAGTATTGAACGGAAAAGATATGGCCTATAGCTTTTTTACTTTTGTGTTGCCAAATGATGAAGCGGGCAGTTAGAAAACTAATGTCGGATTAATTATAATTAAGCTAAGTTGAGATATAATAATTTATTTGACTTGTTTTAATATGAAAAGCTTTAATGCGAGCAGTTTCAGTAATTTCGTGGTATTAATAATAGAGGTTAGCTATTTAAACCATACCTCTATGCTCTAGATTGTTTTTGGTATTCGATATTTGAATACGTTCTCTTAACACTTTTTTTTTCTCTTCGCTCCCATCTGAGGCCTTTTGACTTTGTAACACATTTAACGGAGCGTTTCTTACCTTTTGACATAATTAATTTAGAAGGTGCTTTCAAAATATACGCTGTTCCTTTAACAATTGAAAGTGTTTGACTTTATTGTGAATTAAATTTTTCGAACAAAAATAAAACGAATTTAAAACACTTGTTTCTTTTGAATAAAGTCAGCCCCCAATACTAGTTATACAGGCCCCACCTTCCAGTGTTTCGTGGAGTGAGAGGACCCTACCTCACGCCTGTGTTTTGTGTTTTAATGTTATTTTATTTTACAGTAAAAATATTTTTCGGCAAAATACAATTTTATATTTCGCAGAAGTTTCTTCATTCACATAATGACTACACATGATACTATATACTTTTAAAGAGATGGCACATACTATGGAATCACCTTAAATTAATCTTGTAAAAAAATCATTCTTGTACTAGGAGTACGTAAGCCGTGGACAGACAGAAAGATATACGTACGTGACAAAACAACATTAGTTCTGTTCTAATTATGGAAACCTAAAAATAATATATTTTTTTATTTTTTATTTTAAAGATTTTGATCTCAAGAATACCTGGAAGCATTTTGGGGAGACTTTGCCCAGTAGTGGGATAGCATGAGCTGGAGAGGGCAGCAAGAGACTTTATTTTAACAGTTTTGTTCTTTTTTTATACTGTCTCCGCTTTGTGGAGGGAAGTGAAAACTTAAGTCTTTCTTACTCCTCCTATTCTCTTTTTGATTAAATTCGTTGCGGTTCCCAAAACAGTTGCTCAAACCTTTTTCCCGGGATTTCGTGAGCCTCGGTGCTCATTGCCATTTCCAGTGTGTGCCACTGTTGATCCTGGCTTACAGGAGTTGCAGTGATGGGAGTTCGAGTGGGACTAGTCCCATAAAAAAACCCAGATTTGTTAGCTTATTTTTGGATGTGGCTTTCAGTTTGATCCTCTGATCGGGTAAAGTGAAAAATAATGTAATATCAAAGCCTAAAGTGCCTAACAAAGCTATACTACTGTGGCTGGATAAGTCTCGCTTTAAATCTCGGAGCATTTTTTCTTGCCACGAGGCTTTTGCTCCTTAACCGGGCATAAAGGCGAGCAGAGCTCCAGCCTTAAAAACTACAAACTTAGCAACCTGTGCATTTGCAAGGGGACGCCCCCTGTGGGGCTTGGACCCGGGCTCAGGGCGGTAGCTGGCGATGAAATTGAGGGATTATGACTTTTAGTATTTTAGGGGGTTTTGTGTAACTGTCGCTCTACTTTACAGTTCGCGGACCTCTCGGACTTCGAGTCTACGAGGGCATCGGATGGTTCTTTGCAAACTAAGGCTCGGGAGGACCTCGGAGCTTGTGCGACAAGAAATCTTTGTACAAAATCTATGATTTCTTTCCAGGTCTAGTTGGTTGGGTGGTTCCCTCTGTCGCTCGGAAAGCATGTAAAGCCGTTGGTTCAGACTGTTATAACTTCATCCATGGCAATCTTATACCAGGTAACTGGCAGCAGAGTTTAGGCAAACGATGTTCCAAGTTACCCGGAACAGCATATATACATGACCACGCTGTTCATAATACTGTGGACATCAATCCATTCAAGCGTGGTGACTATGGCAGAAACTCTTATCTGGGAGGAGGCCCATGTTGAGGACTGCAAGTGATACGAGCTGATGATGAATGCCCTTTTGAAAAAATATCGTTATTCTGTTTTGTTTGAATTTTCTGTGAATAAATAAAGCCTATTTTACCCCTGGATTAAGTAGATTACTAATGGTGAAAGAATTTTCAATGCAAACGGACAAACAATCAAATCCATATAATATTAGTATAGATATTACGAATATATCAATCTGAATTGAGTTCAAAGTTTGACACAATTCAGCCGTTTATTTCATTCAGACTTCAACGATGTAATTAGGAGGTCCGAGATTTTAGAAAATATTGTTTTTGCGTAGAATACTACGGCGTAGTACTACGACGTAGCGCGTAGCGATTCTCTTGAAGGAATCGATTTGTCCACACGGTGACGTCAGAGGCTGTGTTGAAGAAAATTTATGACGTCAATTTTGTTTTGATATTTTTCTTTTAAATATATAGGTTGTAAGGCAATGTTATTGTAAAGTATCATCGCTTATATATCACATGTTTATTGAAATTGCCCGTAGTTTATCGGAGGTAGTGAGTTCAATGCTTGTACCCTACAAAAAAATCTTTCAAAACCAAAATTTCTTTCTGGATCTGATTGGGTGAAAGACTACCCTCCATGCCTCGGAAAGCAAGTTAAGCTGTGGGTCTCGATTGTCATAGCATTATTTATGACTAAAGTGTACCACGTAACGGGCAGTAGCGGTTACTTGTGTCTCTGTTGTATACAATATCCAGAATTTTGTCATTCTTCTTGGCAGGCATCAAGGATAATGAAGTAGAATGGCAAAGGCCCCTTCGAGTAAGGCCCATGTTCATCAGTGGGCTTTATACGAGCTTGCGATAATGATGATTTATCACAACTATGTACGATATTATATTTAATTCCTATCAAAGAACATACATCATCATCGTCAGCCCGTATAACGTCCACTGCTGATCATGGGCCTCCTCCCGAGAGAGGATATTTGCCATAGTCACCACGCTTGGCAGGCGGGTTGGTGACCGCAGTATTATGTTGTACCACACAAGGAAACGCTGCTGCCCGTTCCTTGATATACGATTATTTAGATGATGTTATAACAATCGGGACCAATGGCTTAACGTGCTTAATTTTACACAAAGATTTTATGTCCGGCGTGGAGATCGAACCCATGACCTCTGAGATTTAAAGCGAGCTAAAATACCTCTACGCTACGGAGGTTGTCAAGAACATTAAACAATACAAAATATTAATTTCAATAATCACTGAAATTCTAATATGAATACAAGTTGTGAAATATCCCAGCTCACAATAAAAGTAATTTGTAAGGGCTCTTTGAAGGTACGGAAACCTTATAGAATCACTATTGTCCGTTTATGTAACTGATTGTCTTTCAGAACCCTTTCATATTAGGGTAAAGGTATTATAATAATAAATATACACTGCTATACTAAATTAGCTCAAGCTACCGTGGTAACCTCAATAATATAGCTAACTAGCTGCGCCCCGCGGTTTTACCCGCGTTACTCGGCTCCAGTGGGTTGGAGCGTGATGTTTTGTAGCCTATATGTTAATCCAGCGTATAAACTATCCCGGTGCACAATTTCAGCCAATTCTGTTCAGTAGTTTTGGCATTAAAGAGTAACAAACATGCATCCATCCATCCATACTTCCAAACTTTCGCGTTTATATTATTAACTAGCTGACCCGGCAGACTTCGTACTGCCTCAATCGATACATAAAAGACCTAAACATTTGTATAAAATAAACTGGGCCGTAGAGACTTCGTTTATGCGGTACTCCTACCCTACACTACCCCTACCCTACACTACCCCTACCCTACACTACCCCTACCCTACACTACCCCTACCCTACACTACCCCTACCCTACACTACCCCTACCATAAAAAATCTTGCCAAAAAAATTCAAGTTTTTAATTAACAAAATAAAGCTCAAATTGACTCTACATTTTAGTTAGAAAACGTTTGTATGGGAAAAAGAAAAAGGCTGTTTTAAGGGGTTTTCAGGCAATTATTCGAATTTTTCTCGCCGTAAAAACCATCCTTGAACTTCCACGAACATTCAAAAAAAAGAATTGGCCAAATTGGTCCAGGCTTTGTAGAGTTATGCGCTTACCAACACATTTTGCGATTCATTTTTATATTATAGATAGGATGTTTAAGCTCCAAGATAATGTAACTTTTTAATTTATCATGTTTCTGCTAAGTAATTTTTAAATACTTATATTTCAACAAAATAAATTTACCGTGTGGTTTCCGGCTTAGAATAGACCACCCCATATCCAACCATGGGTGTCGTAAAAGGCGACTGAGGGACATATGGCTGATGAATGCAGCAGCATCTATTAGCTCAAGGTTTACATCTTACTGCGATCACCAATCCGTCTGCCAAGCGTGGTGATTATGGCTATATCCCTCTACGATCCTGGCTTGCCAAGGTCTGTTAAGACCAGGCCCATGTTCAGCAGTGGATGTAAACTGGGTTGTTGATGATGATGATGATGATTTCAACCCAAAAGCAACCAAAATACAATATTTTCTGTTCGTCTTTATAGTATGACTAGTTGCGCCCGGTTTCACCCGCGTAACTCCTGTTCTCGTGGGAACTTCATAATTAAACATAGCCTATGTCACTCAGGTTGAATGTAGCTTTCCAATGGTGAAATATTTTTTGAAATCGGCATATTCGGCGTTTTTGAGTTTATTCATTACAAACATACACACAATAATACAAATCTTTCCTCTTTATAATATAAGTATAGAAAGCGCGCGGTTTTACCCACGAAAATTCTGAGTTCCGTCTGAACTTCATAATTAAATATATCTGACAGCCATCCTCGATAAATGGACTATCTAACACTGAAAGAATTTTCAAATCGGACCAGTAATTCCTGAGATTAGCGCGTTCAAGCAAGCAAACAAACGCAGCTTTATTTATTAGTATAGATTTATTAGTGTTCATACATTGATAAAGATTCTACAAATGTATGTATGTATGAAAACAAACATTTATTATGCCCAACAGATAAACATTGCCATTCAACGGGGCAATGCTGCTAGCATTCTGGAAACGGCCCCAAGTAACATAGATTTAGAATAGTTTATTAGTTCGTTTTAATTTATTAATAATACCCAAGTACCTTTAGGTACTATTAATAATATAATCCAGTACACCTAACTACCTCTCTTTTAAACTCCTTTGTATGGTTCCCTCCTCGGTTGTCTAGAAGAGATCACATTTTGTGATAAGGCCGGCAATTTTTTCATTTTTTTTTGGTTTAAAAAACGACAATTTCCTCACTAGGGAAATAAATCCCTGTGTCGCGGGGGACTTTACAAACATTAATTTCACGGACACAAAGAACACCCAGACTCAGAACAACTATTTGTGGTTCACACAAATAATTGTCCCGGGTGGGAATCGAACCCAGAACACCAGGACTCAGAGGCAACTATAACCACTGAGCCACCGGTGCAGTCTTGCACCACAATTGTAGATACCTATCTAATTTTAAGTTTAGTTTTAAGTCTATTTCTGTTTTTATATCTTTGAAAAAGTGTACAATGAAGAGTTTCTCTATCTATCTATTTTAATTTTTGTTGTATAAATTTATATTTTTTTAAACATATTATAATTAACATAGCAACACTTGAAGACATAGCTTTGATAATATGATAATCAAATTTACTACATTTGGAGTTGTCTTAAAAAAAAATGGCGTGAGTAAATATATATATTTATCTATCTTTGTAAAGTCTTAAAACCGACATGAAATACTCAAAATCAATATGCTTAAGTGAAGTTTTGTACTAGTTAGAGTATTATTATCAATAGGCGCGGGGAAACAGGAAGCCGATCATTTGATCTTTTCCCCTCCGGCGATTAAAACTATTGATTTTTTTCTCTAACAAAGAGACGGGGAATATTTTCAGCAGTTATTAGAAGTGTTCGCGAATTTGGGTTGAGGAATATTTATGCGGGCTAGTGGGGAGTGCTTGATGGTTTATTACTTTGTAAGTTTAACTCAGGTTTTAGTAAAGATTACTTGTATATAGACAACCTTCGTAGCGTAGCGGTATTTGGCTCGCTTTAAATCGCGGAGGTCGTGGGTTCGATCCCCACACCAGACAGAAAATCTTTGTGTAAATTCTAAGATTTGGGTCTGGTTGGTTGAGGGACTACCCTCCGTGCCTCGGAAAGTACGCTAAGCCGTTGGTCCCGAATGTTATAACATCATCTATAATAATCGTATAGATATCAAGGAACGGGCAGCAGCGTTTCCTTGTGTGGTATAACATAATACTGCGGGCACCAACCCGCCTGCCAAGAGGGTGACTATGGCAACTACCCTCTCTCGGGAGGAGGCCCATGTTCAGCAGTGGACGTTATACGGGCTGATGATGATGATGATGATAAAAAATTCAGCCATTAAGTTGTAGGTTTGAATCTTGCCGGTAGATTTTGCCCTAAAGCGTCCAAAAAATATGTTTTAGTAAAGAGCGGATATTGCGCTTGACAAAAGGACTACGTTTTTGGTATTGACCGGGTGAAATGATATGTGCTTATTGCTGATCGTCAGGTTATGGCTTTTCTGATGGTAAAATCTATCGATATAATATCGTTTTAACTTAGATTGTGGCCTTTTCATATTGTAATACTAGTTAAAGATATCACGAAACAATAGTAGGTACGTTTGTTAGAAAATTTGACGTTACTTTTTAATAAATCATTGGTGTGTTATTTTTTTAATGTGTTTCAAAAAATAACATTGAGTTCAACGAAAAATAAATATTTAATTATTTACGGGTTTATTTTTATTTTTAACGCGTTTTTTATAACTCTTTACTTGTAAAACTCTATTGATAAATGATTCTGATTGATTTATATTAAATATAGCATACCTTTTAGATAAAATGAAACAGTAATACTGAAATGCGCTAGCATTTAGAAAGTTTGTCATTTTGCCGCTCTCTTTTATTTTTATGGTCTTTTTATCATTATCACTAGGGATACAGTTTTCACTAAAATATAACGATAGTTAAGTTAATTTGTGTCTTTAAATTTTACAGAATGGATGAACCATTCCTTGAAATTCTAAGCCTCAAATTAACTCATTAATTTTTTTGGTCCCGATACAACCAAATTCCATACAGCTTACTGTAGTTGAATGCTAGTTTTATCGGAGGTGTTCTGTATATATCAGCATAGTTACATATACATAATATGTACCAATATTTCACTTTTCTATATTGATCCACTATAACCTAACTATAATAATTAATATGAACTTAAACTTATTATGAGTAGAGGAATTAATGACCAGCTGACGGACGGACTACTTTGTCTGTAATATCCTACAATTTGCTACCTGTTAGTTAAGTATCTAGTTTAATTCATAAAATAAGAATAATTGTGTAACATTGTGATTCTGACAAGTACAAGTGTATGTAAATACCTAAGTGCTGAATAAATTCATTATTTCATTAAAAATTCCTTAGTATAAGTGATTTTGTTATTAAAATTTGTCAAACTTAGTTATGCTCCTTTAGGAGCTATTGAAAAAAATGTTATGTTACCCATGTTTAAAACGCTTTCGTGTATAAAAGGCAAAAATAATTCTTCCAACTAAAATATAAATTTATGCTGAATGTTTCAATCGAATAATAAAATTATTCACGAAACGTTCACAAATCATGAAACAAGGGAGAATCTTACAAGGAAAATAATTTATAATTTCTTTTAACCAAAAAATAGGTCGAATAATTCGGGTCAGTGTATGCAGGTAATTTTAGCTTTAATTTTAAAAGTAGACGTTTTTTCTTTCAACATTCTATTCCTTTATATAATTCTTTGATAGGACTGTGTTGTACGAGAAGTATCGTGATATATTGATGAATTCTTATTAAAAATAATTGAATTAAGCTCGCCTTTTTACATGTTGTTTCTTTGTCAAAAATGTATTGTTACTTGTTTTTCTGTGTGTACAATAAAGAATAATAATAAAATTAGCTTATTTATATACTAGTTATATACAAGCTGCGCCCCGCGGTTTTACCCGCGTAACTCTGCTCCAGTGGGTCGAAGCGTGATTTTTTGTAGCCTATATGTTCATCGAGCTTATTAACTATCCCCGTGCAAAGTTTTAGCCAAATCCTTTTAGTAGTTTTTACGTGAAAGAGTAACAAACATCCATCCATCCATACTTACAAACTTTCGCGTTTATTATATTAGTAGGATTTAAAAGTTATTTCTTTGATCAAGATATAATCCATTAATAATGTATTTGATTGCTTGGGTTGTGTAGTAATTACATAGGTACATAAGTCTTAAGTTGGTTTTTTATTTAATTTGTGTTTTGGTAATAAACACTTTAAATGAAAGCCTATTTCCGTTGTAGAATTTAAACGATCGAACCAGACAGGCAATAATGCGACAGTCAGAAATGCAACACGAATTCAAATATAGTTATAGACTGCTAGAACAATGTGTTAGAACATATTTCTTATTTAAGTGTTCCGTCTATCAAATAAAAACTTATGGAAACGTCCGATTGACAAAGAATCTTGAAAATTAGTAAGGATCTAAATTCACATAGCAGTACAAACTCATTTCAAAAATAATTTCATCATAACATTTTTTTTTTCGGAGTGACATTCGTATTTATCCTCGAAGATTTTGCTTTATATAGGCGAGCAGAGCTCCAGCCTTAATAAATGGTTTAAAAACTACAAACTAAGCAACCTGCGCAAGAGGGCGCCCCCTGTGGGGCTTGGAAGTCGGCTCAGGGCGGTCACTGGCTATGAGATTGAGGGATTATGACTTTTAGTACTTTAGGGGAGTTTTGTGCAACTGTGTAAGAAAGTTATTATATCCAAAAGTAACATATTTAAGCACAATTTTGTGAAGGTTTCCATGGGAACGGGAGTTGGAAGACTGTGGTTACTTTTGACGTTGGTTTTATGCCATCAAAAACATACTTGTAAAAAAACCCAAGTCTCGTAACGCAGTTCTTTTACCGTTAAAAGTTGTGAGATCTATGTAATACCAAGTCGGTTAATTTATTCAGTCCCTACTTAAGGGACCTTCTGTCTTAAGCTATTACGTAACTATCTCACCTAACAGACTCTTAAAATGATCTTATGAAAATTCGAAACTTTTAAGTTTTAAATAATAATTTAACTTGGCCATCGGATACTATTAGAATGTGTCTCACAAGTGTTTATTGCGATGGCCAAGTCAATCTAATATTCATAACATAAAAGTTTTGAATTTTAATAAGATCATTTTAAGAGTCTGTTAGGTGAGATAGTTACGTAATAGCTTAAGACAGAAGGTCCCTTAAGTAGGGACTGAATAAATTAACCGACTTGGTATTACATAGATCTCACAACTTTTAACGGTAAAAGAACTGCGTTACGAGACTTGGGTTTTTTTACAAGTATGTTTTTGATGGCATCTCATTTCTTTTTGTAGATAGTTGTACCTTTTTTCCTTTGCTTTACAATTTACATAATTTTTTTGAATACCTACGACGGATTTATCTCAAGAACCGCGATAGCTAAACAGTTGACATTTTCACAAATTATGTATTTCTGTTGCTATATTAACAAACTAAACATACATTAAATAATAAAGGGGTGCTCCAATACAACAAACTTTTTTGCGGCCTTTTTTGCTCGATATCTATAACGGCAATAGGTAGGCACTTGAAAATGGTACGGAAACCTTAGTGCGCGAGTCCAACTCGCACTTGGCCGGTTTTAGTCTATTGTATGCACAAATGGAGGATTCCTGCGCTTTAATCGTTCCAAAGTAGACTTAAATTAAATGTAAACCGTCCAGACTCGTAACTCGGTGCCTTTATTTACAAAATAACTTAACTTACGAATATATGAATACCCACGTACCTAGCTGCATGGCAACACTCACCATACGTAACAAGAGCAGCTGCATCGTGTACTTTTTTATGGTTTATTGATATTCGTCGCACTCGTCAAACGTCATTTAAAATTAATCCTTATTTAAAATTGTTATCTCTCATTCATTATAAATATTGTCAATGTACCTAATCGAAAACTACAACATCAAGCTTAACAGAGGATTAACATGAACTTATGTATGGCACTCACGGCCTCACTGTCAAAGGTTTTTAAATAAAGAAATTACTAAACTGTTTTTAATGGAACTTTGGCACATGTCCGATTTTGGCTTTTTTTGAGACAGCTCCCGCACTAGGGAAATTATTATCTATGTCGCGGGGTCAAAGTAACTTTTCCACAGAGACAAAGTCGCGGCCACAAGCTAATATGTACATAAGTAAATTTAAAGCTACCTAGTTAACATCAAACTGAGTAAAAAATTTTGATAAAATGAATAAAATATGCAAATACAGTTTGTGTCAGATAAATAAAACGTGGTGTGTGTGTATACCTGCGATATCGCAGTAAGACTTGTTAATTACTTGAAAGAAAGTGACCGTCTTTCTGTGACGAACGGGAAGCGTGGAAGCCGTAGTGTTTGTCCGGGGGGAATGCAAGAATTTTACGCATCTCCTCCGACACTGCGGCGTTCCCGCACGAGCGGTGGGGTATGTGGGACTCGCCCTCTCCATAGCAGTGGAATGCAAATCATACCTTGAGAGAAAAACACTTAAACCCCCGGTTACTCCTCTGACCACAATTGGTGAGGGGCCCAGGAACTGTTGCCTATCTGGGATAACCTATGGCAGCGTCCGCGACTCAAATGGTGTTGCGGGCTCTCCTGGGTTCAAATAACCAGTTTCAGGGATGCCAGAGTACACGGGGTCCCTACTTCTCAAGGGGCCGCGGCCTGTTAGTATACTATCGTTCATAGCACAGTTGCTTTTACATTCCATTGAGTTTTTTTTTTTCAATTTTTCAATTTCAATTTTTATTTGTTAAATTAATCCCTGTGTCGCGAAGGTCGCACCGCTCGATAGATTAACGAAAACAAAGCACCCCCTGACTCACTACAACTGTTTTAATTTTAGAGGAATAATTGTCCCGGGTGGGAATCGAACGCAGAAAACCAGGTCTCTGGAGCAACTAACGTAACCACTTAGCCACCACCTTTCAACATAATCGCATCTAGGTCCCTATCTACACCTATTCTTCCATTAAATCATACATATTCATTTACACTGATTCACTGACTGCAAATGTAACTTTGTAATCCTATACATTTATAAGAAATAACAAAGTTATGAATGCAGTTGATGAAACTTAACAACTGGACCGAAATTGCAAAATGTTGGAATTTTCCCATGAGTTTTACACGAAACTCTACTAGTACTCAAAATTTGAAGCTTCTACGTCTGCTAGAAGTGCCTAAACATTTTGATGATCGGTCAATCACGTGTGAGCGAGTGACAAAATTACCGAAATTACCGAACTTTGAGTAGTTATAATTCTGAAAGTACTGGTTCAAATTGAATGAAATTTGAAATATGCTGTAGTTTTACAAAGCCTGCTTAGGTTCTGAAATTTCAGGCTCCTATCTTCATCCACAACGAAGTTATAGAGGGTCGAAAATCGGCTGAGTTGCTTCGAGAAAAGATAGGTACGGCCGTGCACCTTTTTTTTTTTTTTTTTTTTTTTCTTACTCGACTTGGGGGGGCACTGCCGTGCCCCCAGATCTAAGATATTTCTTACTTAAAACATTTGCCTATATTTTATACGGAATAGACTGCCTGCGTGTTTCCAACCGTGTAGTTCCTGATCCCGGGAGAATATTTTCATAAGATATAGTTAAAGTAACTTGGGTAACGTGGCTCTTTAATGGTGAAAGAATTTTGGAATTTGATTCAGTCGTTTTGGAGTTATCTACAACTTTATATATTAGAGATAGTATTTAATTAATACAAGAGATGTCTTTGAAACCACAATTTATATGTTTTCTTAATTGCTCGTTTTTAGGGATCTGTACGCAAAGGGTAAAAACAGGACCCTATTACTAAGAGTCATCAGGCTGTATCTCAAGAACCGCGATAGCTAGACAGTTGAAATTTTCACAGATGATGTATTTCTATTGCCGCTATAACAACAAATACTAGAAATAAAATAAAATAAATATTTAAGGGGGGCTCCCATACAACAAACTGTTTTTTTTTGCCTTTTTTGTTCGATAGTAATAACGGAAAAAGGTAGACGCTTAAAAATGGTACGGAGTTCGAGTCCGACTGGCACTTGACCAGTTTTATGTCAAAGTCAAAGTCAAATATCATTTATTCCGTAAAAATGGTTACATTTATTTGGAATCGTCATATTTTTTTCCCCTACCGTGCAGTGCGTGACGTGGAGACTACTGAGGAACACTGCCAAAAAACTCAGTAGAACCCTCTTTTTTATAATAATATTTTATTAAATTTATACATAATTTTCTATTTTACATTGTAATTGGAGCGACTCAATCCCAAGCATTTTTGTATAATTAAAGTATAATTAAATTAATTAATTATAATTGTTTGTATAATCAGATATTTTATAATAAGCCCTGCTACACAATTTGGCTTTTATAGTTGTTTTAAATTTATTTATTGACAATACTCTTATATTATGAGGAAGTTTGTTGTAGAACCGTATACACAGCCCCATAAAAGAGTTACTTATTTTGCGAAGACGACTAGCATGTACCACAAGATTATTCTTATATCTAGTATTAATGTTGTGTGTATCACTTTTTTTACTAAATAAATCAATATTTTTATGTACATGTAATAAATTTTCGAAAATATATTGCGATGCAACGGTTAGATTATTTATTTCTTTAAATTTTTCTTTCAAGCTCTCACGGGGACCAAGCTTATAAATATGATTTCTGTATGTCTCTTTAACATAAATAGTTCATATTATTAAAGCTTTTTGATACTCAATATTCCACGAATTGTTACAAATCCAGTGCAAAATATTTTGACTATACTCGTAATTGACAATTTATTTAAAAAACATCCATTACCAGAGGTTAAATATTTTTATTACATATTTATTTATGTTTTTATAAAATACATTGTAAAATACGCCGACGCAAAGTTACTTGATGTCACGAAAAATTTGTATACAATTTTTTTATCACTTTACCACAATGTCTCATTATACACAATACGAAGACAGCCAAATCCAAAAAAAAAAACCAACCAAGTCGTAGTCATAAATCGAAACTAGCCAATTTTTAATATTCCCAATCGTGACAGAATAGATAAACAACTTCAATTCTGTCACGAAATCAAAAAGGCGAAGCTTTCTAAATAATTTCCAGCCTCTCAATTTAAATATCCAATACAATTGCCAGTTAACGCGACCAAATTGACATACATACATACATTATCCTACGTATATGTAGATACAAAGGGGTTCTGATTAAAAGGCATGACATGCGCAGAATATATTTAAAAACTACCCGGAGGTAGGGTTAATTTTTAAGTATTGATCAAAAATTGCGTACCTATATGGGTATGGGGGTGGAGGGTGGGGGTGGGTGGTGTGCGTGAATTAGATTTTGTTCCTTACGTGTGTGTGTGTGTGTCATTAGTATTTTGGATGTTAGATGAGGGATGTTGTTTTGAGATGTCGAGTCGAGCGGGGTGGTTTTTTTTTGGAGGGTATGCGGTTCTATTTCGCTGATGGGGTGTAGTTTTTTAAAATGAGTTTTGTGTTTTAGAAAGTTGGATCGATGTTGGTGGATGTCTTATTTTGAAATTTGTTGCTGTATTTTGCATGGAAAATTTACAGGAATGCCTCTTTCTGTTAAGACTAATAATAAATTAATAATAATTGTGGTTATTGTGTACGTTTGATATAATTTCTATTTCCAATATTAAAATGACGAGTATTTCTTAAGACATTTGTAATATTAAATTTGTAAAACGTTATACAATTTTTAATTACTTATAATAAACGCGAAAGTTTGTTAGTATGGATGGGTGGATGGATGTTTGTTCCTCTTTCACGCCAAAACTACTGAACGGAATTGGCTGAAATTTTGCACCGGAATAGGTTATACGCTGGATTAACATATAGACTACAAAACATCACGCTCCAACCCACTCAAGCAGAGTAACGCGGATAAAACCGCGGGGTGTAGTTAGTGTCAATATATATTTGAAAAAATATTTGCTACTAGCTTCCCGCACACTCACCTGAGTATTTCCTATTCACATGGGAACTTCATAATTAAGTATAGCTCATATTATTCTTGAATAAGGCAGCTTTCTAATGCTAAAAGAATTTTTGAAATCGGTCTAGTATTTCCGGAGCTTATTCAATGCAAACAAACTAAAAATCAAATCTTTCCGCTTTACAATATTAGTATATAATATTTTTTCATCTCGCATTTCATATTGTGATCTATACTTTAATTAAGTTATAACCAACTTAAATATATGATTTACTAATAACAGTGAAAAGAATATTTATATGAAAAATGTAGCGAATACTATGATCTATTATAAATAATAGCTGTTATTTAGCTCATGCTATAAATTGACAAGAGTTATGGCGAGAATTCTATGCCATAATTACGGAGTAATTTATTTAATTGACAATAAATTTATTGTTGGGAACAAAATTATATAAAAATATATTTTCAAATTCAAATACTTTTTATTCAAATGACAGGTTAACGTATTGATAAATCATGTTCTTAGGATGCTTCTTTTTTTACTACAATAGTATTTGTTTGGGCTTAGTAAAAAAAAATAAGGCCTGGATTTTTGATTTGACACTAGTTTTTGTCCACGTCTTCAACCGCGTCGATTTTTATATCTCTTTACAAATTTTGGAACCCCATTTTATCCTCTTAGGGCATACATTTTGGAAATTCCTTTATTAGCTGATGCCTATGATAGAACATCTACCCACTTGCCAAATGTCACCGCAATCCGATCTGTGGTACGACCTATGTATTGATACATTAGTTAATAATATACAGATATAATTAACGCCAAAATACTTAAGACTTTTTGCAGTAACTTCGTTTTAACCACTTTTAAACCCCTAAATTATTAAAAAAAAAACACTTCGCGGTTAAGTTAACCACATACTAAGAATCATAAATTTAGTCCACCGCCAGGATTCGAACCTGCATCTTAGGTATAGCTTCTAATTAAGCCACGGCAGATATCAACCGATCGCAATGTATCATCTTACTAAACCTAAACGAATAATTTATTTATTAGTATCAAAATTAAATTTTAACTTTGACATTTTCATTTTACACTCAGTTTTTAGAGTCTATATTTACTAGTTGTAAATATAAAAAAAAATGTCTTAATACCGAATGTTTCATTGTAAATAACAAATAAATAAGTAGGCACGTTTTATCCCAGCGGTATTTTCCGAGGGCGCGAGTCGCGAGGTCGTCGCCTCACAAGGAAGAGGGCGTCTTAATAGTGTAAGAGCGATTATAAGCAGCCCCTTTGTAGCATTGTATGGTGACTTTCCAGCTCACGGGTTTGTTTGAGAACAGAATAAAATAGGAGCAAGCGTCTATTTATTTATTTATATGTAAATATAAGAAATATTTTGTGTTGGATTCTATACAAATTTTATCAGGAATGACTGATCCGATTTGATTATTTTTAACACTATTAGAAAGCTAAGTTATTCAGCATTAATATAGGCTGTAATTAATGCTAGAGTTCCTACGGGAACTGGAGGTGTGCGGGTGAAACTGCGCGCGAGAACCTAGTATAATAAAATATGGAAAAGGGCTCAATTCATATAGGAACATTATCCATTACTAATATTATTTATGGCAGTATTTTGTAGATACGTTGAATCAATTTTTTTGTACATATTTTTTAATCAAACCACCCATCTTATTCTGAACGAATTTAATTTATATTTAAACACAGTAATTATAAATAATTAATACTTTTAATATGGACGTAAATTCATAGTACTATTTTAGATCACTACTGTTTTATATGCGTCATTCTAATTTGTATTACGAGAAGATTAGTGACAGCATTTTGATTATAATCATTTAAAAGCCTAAACTTTAGTATACAAATATAATATTTAACCTAATTTTAACTGACTAATATAATTAAGGAATTGATTATATTATTCAGCAGTTGTTTCTTTGTACATCAAGAATTCTACACTAAACCATGTACTCGCACAACTCTGGGCGCCCAAATGAATAATTCAAACCAACAATTACATCCTTAGAATCCTAACATCACAACACAATAAAGGCCACGTCACGCACAGCCTCCGAAAAAAAACACTAAACACCCCCACATGTGAGGCATAATTTAAAAATACGCAAAAATACGGCCACTTCTCTTCTAAGCCCACCCTACCCCCGTCCTATTTTGCGTACATTTTTCGGGATGCGTGGCAGGTGCCGCCCTCTGTGGGGTTCGTTAAAAAGCTCCCGAGCACAAGTACGTAGTATTATAAAAGTTGTGCCTACGGTGTGTAAGTAGTTAGGGGATGAGGAGGGTGGGTGCCACCTAGTTAGACAGTTAAAAGTATGCGGTATTAACAAAACGGAAATGAATATACGGGTAGCTACGGTTTCGGAGGCTGCGAGGGTAGGGTAATGAAAAATACTTGGCTTTTTATTTTGTTATTAGGATTAGGTTAGTTTAGGTATGTGTTGGGACCGATATTTTGTATTGAGTATATACTCATTTACCTTTTTATAACATGTACCTAGTGTTTATTATGTAACAAAAATTTTGTACAAACGTATACGAGATCGTTTTTGAAAATCATAGCTGCTAGAAAACTAATTAATGTGTCAGGAAAAATTCACAGTAATACAATTCATGGATTCAGAATTTATAATCTATAGTCTGATATTACGTAACTAATAAAGAATATAGCCTATCTTCAATAGTAGGTATGTTGGGCATATAATGGGACAATGTTGTACTCACAATTTATCTAAAATCCACTAATATTATAAACGCGAATGAATGGATGGATAGATGTTTGTTACTCTTTCACGCTAAAACTACCAAACGGATTTGGCTGAAATTTTGCACCGGGATAGGTTATACGTTGGATTAGTGTATAGGTTACAAAACATCACGCTCCGACCCACTGGAGCAGAGTAACTCGGGTAAAAACGCTGGGCGCAGCTAGTTACTAATATTTGTGAGTTTATGAGGTTGTATGAAGTACCTAATCTCTGGATCCACTAAACCCATTTTAAAAATTCTTTTACCTATAGCAAGCCAAATTATTTGTGAGTATCGTGGGCTATAACTTAAGATGAAATGCCCACAGAAACAGGGTCAACGAGGAAGAAACCACGCGGGATATCTAGTTATTTATCATCATCATCATGTGGTTCAATTGTACAATGGATTTGTGAGTACATCAAGTCTTTATTAGTGAATCATCAGATCGTAAGACAGTGATACGTGCTATTCTATGTAAATGATTTGCAATATAACAAAGCTGTTTTAGAAAATAACCCATGTATGTTACCAAAACCTCTAATTAGCTATGAAAAGATGTAAATTACAGAAGTTTATAAATAGCATAGATTTTCTTTGCTGATGATTTTATGTAAAAACTAGTTTCCCGCGCGCGGTTTCACCCGCTTAACTCCAGTTTCCATGGGAACTTCATAATTAAATATAACCTATGTAATTCGGGGATAGTGTAGCATTCCAACGGTGAAAGAATTTTACAAATCGGTCTAGTAGTTTCGGAGCCTATTCAATACAATCAAACCTTATTATAATATTAGTATATATGTAAAATAACTACCAATTTAGAAATTAAGCTACATATTTCTTGCTCAAGAAATCCTGTAAGCATTAACATGATTATCAGGTATAATAATTTATTATCTTTGATTTAATATTTCAATGTTACAATTAATTAACAAGTGACTGACAAATTAATGTAATTACTTAATAAGGCAGTTGATTTCTTAAGGTGTAATAAAGCTACGGCTAAATAGGTGTATTTAATGGATAATATATTTATTAATAAATATGATTTCGCAATTTACTTCCTGTGTTTGATTTTCTAAACTCGGCCGCGTTTCACGGTTCTTCTTGCAACGAATATTACTTGGCTCCAATAATTCGTAGCGTGATGTTATTTAGCCAATATTATAGAATAGGTTTTAAACTTCATTTGTGTAAAGTTTCAGTCAAAATAATTCAGTAGTTTTTGCTTGAGCAACGAACAGAAAAACTGATAACTTTCATATTGATAACATGGAATTTAGTTTAAAATAATCAATAAAATCGAAAATTATGTACTAAAAATAGTAATATTTTTGATTATTTTAATCAACAATCTTTAATAATGAAAAAATATATATTAAAAATGTTGTTACTTTTGCAATACAAAATACTTTGCATTTGGGACACAAAAATTATATAATTAGATAAGGGTGCATCCGCAAAGGGGTGCCATAAGTTTAACGTGTGTATGTCTGTCTGTGGCATCGTAACCCAAATGGAACAATTTATTTGAATGTGGTTTCCTTCAAGTAAAATCTGGCTTACTTAAGACTAGTTTAATTACGAAAAACTTCTTATATATTATGTTTATATGAATTTTGTTTATGAGAATAAACATAAACAAAATGTATTTTATTTTTTTAGTGTAATTAATTGAACCCTCACTACAATAATACAGTTAACTACTTTTAAGTTAAAAAAAATGTGGTAACATTTATTTACCCACAATAAATTAATGAATAACATACATATATAATACAACTAAAAGTAGTTTGTAGGTAGTTTACTTGTCTATCTTATCATCTATACATAGTATAAAGATAAGTTAAGTCTAGGGCGAAATCTCTGGATCTACTAAACATAATTTGAAAATTATGGGTATATTTTAAGAAGAATGAATATGGGAACTAGATCTACCGCGCGGTACATCCAGTTTTTTAGTAAAATGTTCCTACATAGAATTTACTTAATAAATATACTTGCCTAATGAAATGTAATGGTATAAATAAAAATCAATCCCTCGATGAGTTGCTAAGTTTAAAACTCCGGAACGGAGGGACTAATTACTCTTTTTTAAGCGAGAGATAATTTGACAAATTGACCCCGAAGAAATGTAAACCTAAGTTGTCTTGGAAAAGCTGACCTCGCCTTGGGGTACAAGTTATAAGTAAACACATTATTATCAGTCCGTATAACGCCCACTGCTGAACATAGGCCTTCTCCGAGGGAGGTATTGGCCATAGTCACCGTGCTTGACAGAGGGGTTGGTGAGCGCAGTTTTTTTTTCTCACGGACACACGTAGTTAGGCCCCGAGGCTTTTGATACTTCACCGGACAAAAGGCGAGCAGAGCTCCAGCCTTCATAAATAGTTTAAAAACTACAAACTAAGCAACCTGCGCAAGAGGGCGCCCCCTGTGAGTCTTGGACCTCGGCTTAGGGCAGTCGTTGGCGATGAGATTGAGGGATTATGACTTTTAGTATTGATTTTGTGCAACTTTCGGTGAGCGTAGTATTATGATAAAACACACAGGGTAACGCTGGTAACCATTACCTGTTCTCAATTATTCTACAGATGATGATGTAACAATCAAGACCATAGACTTATCGCGCTTTAGTACAGGAGGTTAGTCTATCAACCAATCTGATAAAATCTTACATGTCACACAAAGCTTTTTTGTTCGGTGTATACTTATGTTGTATAAGTCTATAAGCCATGGAAGTTGACATAGAGTAGTAAAAACATAATAGGTAAGTACTGGAATTAACATAGTATAGTGTAGAATATTTCGTAGGTAACCGTTTCCTATGTTTTATAAAAGAAACCCGGCCGCGTTCTCTTCCGGCGGGTCTTCTGACCCGGTAGTGAATCACAAACATAATATTTTAATGTGATAACTAGCTTTTATTACAATGACAAATTAAATATTTGGACATGGTATTTATAATTACTTATTTGTTTGATTAAAATAAGGACATATAGAATTTGGGAAGGGATTTCATTTGAATATATGTGTATTCAAGATCTGATATAATTTATTAATAATTATCGACCTCTTAAATGTTTAGGACTTTAGTACCTACAGTATTATAAAATACTAGGTTCCTGCACACGGTTTCAGCCGCGTTACTCCCGTCCCCGTAAGAACATCATACCTACATACAGACAAACTACGATAAATGGTCATGCAAATAATGCTTCAGCTTTACAATATTCCCCCCTCGTCCTCCCGACCTTAAGAAAAGCAAAGCATATTTGTAAAGAACCATCCGATGGCCTCGTAGACCCGAAGTCCGAGAGGCCCGCGAACTGTAAAGTAGAGCGACAATTGCACAAAACTCCCCAAAAATACTAAAAGTCATAATCCCTCAATCTCATCGCCAGCGACCGCCCTGAGCAGAGGTCCAAGCCCCACAGGGGGCGCCCTCTTGCGCAGGTTGCTTAGTTTGTAGTTTTTAAACCATTTATTAAGGCTGGAGCTCTGCTCGCCTTTATGCCCGGTGAAGTAGCAAAAGCCTCGTGGCTACCTACGTAAGTCAAACCGAAAAAAAAGAAAAAAGAAAAACTTTACAATATTAGTACAGATGATGAGGAAATAGGTATTTTTAATAAAGTTTTCCTGGATAACTGTAGCAATTATGTTATTTTTAAATTGGCTTTTATTATTTTCAAATAATTAACTAAACATGTAATATAATGCTATGAATTAAGACTGTTCCACATTTATATAAAACTAATTTTAAGTTATACTGCGTATATTTGTTATGGCAATATTTGCATACCGAATTCATATCATTACCATCGCACCTATTCCACTTTTTCTCGTAAACCACTCAAAGCTCCCCACATTTCCCTGACATATTATACCAAACCAAACTTAGCTATCATTCACATCTGCTTATTTTTACTTGTTGCAACACACACGTCAGTACCACGCATATCATACAACCATGTCAAAATGTTACACCAACCTATAAAAATCTTCCTTATAAAATATTTTACTCACTAAACAACGTACACACAATCTTAGACTCTATACTTTGAGGTACAAGGTTGTTTATTTCTTAAGAAAAGCGTTATGAAACTATTTGAACATTATTTGCTGACTCAATATTGTAATGCTAATACATTTTCTTTATTTTACTAAGGTTTTTTTAGTGTTTGTTTCGGTCGTAAATGATTGGTGTGTTTTCGTGTTTTGTTGTGTAAAGGTAGACGTATTGTCTTGTGCTACACTAGTGATGGAATTCGGTGAAATATTATATATGAATGACACCATTTTTGTTTTTATTTTCTATTGTCTATGTACGTGTACGTATTCTAATAATGCAGATACGTATTAATATAGTTTAGAAGCTGTAAACCAATTATTTGACGTTACTGGGACACATGGAAAAAAAATCGACTTTTCTTATATTTTTCTTTATTTTAAATAGATATTTTCTTCGATGTTTGGTATTATTTTTGCAGTTTCTGTAAACAGCCCAAACAAAATCTAACAATCGTTCAAATTGACAATATTAATAGAAGTATCGTGAAAAAAAATTGGCGTTATACGAGTACAATATTAATGTTTGTTATTTAAACTGTATTGCAATCAACTCAACAAAGTCAAATATTAACATCATATTTTAAACAACTCAGTAAGTAGCAAAAATAACGCAAACCGCAAACACTCCCAACTCTATTTGATTGTTAAAAAAATCAACAACAAATACTTGAACATGTTACTAACATTTCATACAGCACTCTCAACTAATTCACTAAAACCTACAGTTAAAAAAATAACATCGTTTCATTAAAGCCAATATAAAAACTCTTTCAACAAAAACCCGTTAGCGATATTATTATAACTGGCAATATTTTATTTGACACTCGCAGTTTTGAGTTTAAAAAGTATTTATTTATTATTCTAGCTTTTTTATTTTAGTTAAATGGCTGTGTTCAATTGAATTTACACACAAATATATTAAAATAGGCCGCCGCGCCGTGTAAAACTGATTTTTGTGAATTGATTTTAGTTTAGTCGATTTAGCTGCGTTGTATCAATATTATTGGATGGAAAATTGTTTCGTGTTTAGATGGCGGATGTGTTTTCATTTAAATTGTGAAATTGAATTTGAAATCAGTAGTTAATTTTATGCTTTTTTAGAATTTTGACTGCCGTGTTTGGTTTTAAAATGAGTAAATCATTTTTAACTAACGAGCGTAAATTGTGCATTGATAGGAAACAGTTATTTTGATATGAATTTAGTGATAGGTGAGTATTATATTGCGATTAAGGTACGAAGATTCTACTTTTTCGTACTATTTATGTAGTTGGTAATCACCGCAAAGGTTTTTAAAGGATGAAGTCTAATGACATTTTTAACAAGGTACCAATCAATTATTAAGTTGTAGTATAAAGTTTTATTAAATATAATATAAGAGGTGTAAATCATGGATTGTAATATTGTTGTAATTAATAAGTATTATTTCATATTGTAGATAGGTACTATAAATAAACATGATTATTATTAACTAGTTGACACGACAAACGTTCTCGTCTTAATTAAAACTCTATATTAAATGAAACTTTTAATGAAATGAAATGAAATGAAACGTTTATTGATAATGTAGACGAATCGATCGTACTTATTATAAGTCAAATACAATGTTACAAATACAAAAAAGAAAAAAAAATCTTGACTAATTAATTAGTATACATTTCAACAGTCATGTTATTAAATAGAATTTAAATCTACCAATGTGGTATGTGATAGTCGCGTATTATAAATATAATTAGAATCAACCAGCGTGGGCTGGGATTCGGTCAGAAGCATAGAACGCGTCGCGAGCCTCGCCTTGCAAGGACGACCGGACCCTATCCTAGCTTCCTACGAGTCTTTCTCTATCTACCTACGTTGTGACACGTATTATTATGCATGATAGATCTGAACTAATCGCGATGTGCACTAAGATCAGCAGTCAATGTCATAAGATTACATTTAAAAAAGTTGATATTGTCAAAATCGCTGGTTACATTAGAAAATTTAATGTCATGATTCTGAAATTTTATACTTTTTCTCGCAATTTTCTTTCATAAAAACCATTTCCTGACAATATGAAATACAAGATAAAAATAATTAGCCAAATCGGTACAGCCGTTCACGCGTGATGCCGTGACCTAGGGAAATAGTAAAAAACAATAAATAAAAAAAACCTGAACCACAAATAATTGAGAGGAATATATTTTAATCATGCTTAAGTTTTTTTAGAAATATCAGTTTAAGTTGTATTTATCCTTATTTAAAACGCTTAACCTTTAATTAAGTAAGTATAATAGGAAATGGCAAGATATAATAATCATCCTTAATTAATAACTTCATACACTGACGCTTCATTTAAAATCTAACGCAGCTTCCTACAATAAAAGCAGCGATGGAAATCAATACTACGGTTGCTTTTCATACCGCGACGACTTACTAAAACTTAACGTACAGTCGTTACATCGATGCGCCTAAAACTGCGGAATAGCAAGCGAACTCAGTCAAGTGTGCTGCTATAATATTTTTGTAGGCGCTCCGTTCAAAACGCCTACTTATTTATTCCGAGCGAGCAAGTGAGCGTGCATAGAGGTTTTAGTTCGTAATAAAAACTGTTTAATACAACCAAGAGTGGGTTGGGGCCTTTTTTATTTCCTGTTTCTTTGATAATGTTGTTTTTAAGAATGATGAATGACAATGATAAGTTAAATATTATGATAATTATATTTTCGAGAGTAGGCATTTTTTTATTCTGATTTAATTTTAAGTGTGCTTTTATATTTAGTATATGAATAAAAATTGGCATGTTAAACGATATATTCTATTAATATATTAACGTTTGTTGCTAATTATGTTAATTATACGTATTTGGGTGGGATTACTTACCTACCTACGTATAACTAAATTTATTAAGAACAGCTTTTTTTATTGATTATAAAGATTTTAACAATTTCATGAAATAAATACCTACTACTGTTAATATTATTACTCAACTGAAGATAGGCATAACTTCAATTCTCTTTTTAACTAAGTGCATTATATATTTTCTATTACTTTTGATACAGGAATCTTATTATTCGCCTGGCTGGTTTATGCAAGCAGACTCCAAGATTACCTACCTACCTAGTTATGCGTCGTTAGCAGCTCGCCACGGTTACTCAAAACCAAAAAAAGGTTTACATATTTGAAACCATGCTCAATTTTAAATCGTCTGTGTTACAAATGAATCAAATAGGCCAAGAAAATATTTTTTTCAATGGCCATACAAAAATTGATCAATATTTGACAGATTTTTATGGACAGTCTGCGAAATTTTCCCATTTATTCCTTAATAAGCATCAGCAATCAAATTATAAGTAGGTATGAATATAAAAACTGAATCAGTGATAAAAATAAGGTTTATTATTGAATATGTTATTTTTAGATTTAATCATTAGCATTAACTTGGTTATGGGCATTATCTGAGTACTGAAGGAGTAATTATCCAATAAGGTTTACGATTATCTCAATGACAGGCTCAGTACAGCCTCCTGCTTCCACATATAAACGTGTACGTAACAGCACACTTAGTAATCTGTAGTCTAAATAATAAATACAAAACTCCGTCACAAACACAGAGTATAAAACAATTTATTACAAAATGTAAACAGGAAGAACCGTATTTTCATTTAGAATACGATTTCCACCCCCCTCTCCCCTACCCCGAATAGACGAAAATACTCCGGTTATGATTAATACCAAATGCGAGGCGCATTGATCAAGAAACCAGCTTTTTACTCGAACTACCCATCTCCTGCCACCCCAGTGAGTGCGAGCGGGACTAATGCATTACTTCCATCTCACTCTAAAACAAAGATGCTAAAACTTCTTTCGCTAGTATAAGATTTTAATTTCATATTTTTGACGAAACCGTTCTAATTTTAACCTTACCTACATACGAAATTGATCCTTAATGCAAACGTTTAAGACGTATATTTCTGTACAGTAGCTACGCACTTGCTTCCGTCTTCTAATTCGGAATTAGTTTTCGAAGTGAAAAGATACAGTCCAAAGACTATAGGACGTATACAAACAAATTTAAGCTCTCGCCCTTTAATTTTAAGTGCTTTTTTCGTTGGTCCAATGTTGGTAAGAAATAATTCTTCAGTTGTACCCCCAAATTAGTCGAAATAGGGGAAGGGGTACATACTGGGGTGGTTTTAAAAGAAGCAAAAAGGTGGGGATAGAAAGATGCGCGAAGACTTAGTTCTCGCGGGTGGGAGGGGGTGGGGGTGGCGTTATAAAATATATAATTCTATACTTACAATACTTGTAAATACGGTACACGGAAGTACTCGGACGGTGTGCTCTTGATACTTGGTCATTTGGAATAGTTTTAATGTTTTGTGTGTTAATTAATGATTGTTGGTTAATGGGACCATTAAAGTACATGTGTATGTTAACTTAACATAGTTAATTTGTATTTAATTATTGAAACATATAAAATGTCAACTGATTAATATCATTTGTCGGGTTTCTATTTTTAATAGGTACCTACATCGTTAGTTATTATGAAATTAATATTGTGTGTAGAATTGTTTTTTTATTTTTATAAATATTGAATTTCTTGAATACGATGTCAAGTAACACATATAACTTTGCACACATAATTTCGGTTTGGTTAAAACCCAACCGTCTTTTAGTGTATTTCCTTTTTTTATTCTATGGTTAGGTTTCTTACAATGATTTCAATCTATTACAAAAAGTGTTTTACGCATGTGGAACAAGATTTTAGGACGTAAACCTAAAGTAGTGAAAACAAAAATTACTATACCGATTTTCATTTAAATTGAGATTCATATAGTTTACAGCATTCTTTGAACCTGCATCTATACTAATATTATAAAGAATCTCTGAGGTTATGGGGAGCAATTTCTGGATCTACTGAACCACATTATTTGTGAGGGTCATTTTCTATATATTTTAAATCATGGTTTCCATGGCAATGGGTTCGACGCGGGAGAAACCCACTGAACAGCTAGGCTTAGATTAAAATCTGCCTTCCTAGACCATTCAACCACGGTTCATTCCCACCAGTAAAAAAATATCGATCCCTTTTAACTACGATTGTCGACAACGACATACAATAAATATCACTGTGGCACCCAAACACAGTCTATGTCGCACATGTTGGCCTGCCTTTCATGTCCTAGCAGCTGCACCATGGATGGCGGGTACCAGGCCATTGGAGTGGTGACTTACTGGTCAAAATGACTTTAAATAAAGTCTAAAAACAATGAGTTGAAACAAAGAAGGAAAGAAGAAGAAGAAGACTACGATTAGTTCTTAGAATGCTCAAGTATGTTCGGTCGCAGTACGCCGCTACACTCGCTGATATTTAGTCGCGAAACTGGATGTATTATAAAGGCGTAGTTGTTTAAAATAAGAGCAGGCCACGTTCGTAGTGGCGCAGTAGTTGTGGCGTTAGGTGATGCGGGTTTGATTTCTGGGTGAGGCATTTTTTTGGGAATGTTGGAGTGATTTGGAGGTGTGGAATGGGTGTTAGCAATTGGGTTATTTCGTTGATTTAAATTAATTGGTATATTAGTTTTGTTGCTTGAATATTATAAATGTATTTTTATGCGATACATCTTATTATGTTATATGTGATATGAAATGAACAGATATGAAAATCTGACATAGATTTAAAGTAAAAAATAAACTTCAAGTATTTTTGCATTAGAAAATAACGCAAGTAGCCTTATTATAAAAATATATTTATCTGCGTGTTACAGTTCGTCTTGATAACAAACCACAATATTATTAAATTCTTTGTACTTTTAAATAGTACTAGAATAAATCAGACCTAAATCTATATTAATATTATAAAGCTGCAGAGTTTGTTTGAAAGCGCTAATCTCAGGAACTAATGGTCCGATTTCAAAAAATCTTTCAGTGTTGGATAGTCCATTTATCGAGAAAGGTTATAGGCTATATTTTATTACAAAGTTCCCACGGGTACGGGAGCTACGAGGGTGAAACCGCGCGGGAAGTTAGTAATTAAAGACGTGATTGGATGAAGGTGATATGTCGCATTTTCGAGTTTTTGTGTTTTTTTGCATAGATTAAAGTGATACGTCAATACAATACGACTACAGATCTTAAACCGTCCATTTAAGGCTTTACGAGACAACTACATTCATCTTAGCACCTCATTTTCAATATCTAAACATGCAGAAAAGTTTACTTTTGTTTATGAAAAAAGGAGTTATGTCAAGATTTTTTTTTCAAATTAAATAATAAAAAATATAAATTTGTTTGGTTGCTTTCATACTTTTAATATTTCAGGTTATTTACACAACTTGGCATCATAGTTTAATACAAATATTAGTTTTGTAGCGACTTATCTCAAAAAATAAAAGTGAAACTTTAACTTCGATTTACTCCAAATTTAAATAATGTGACTTATCACCTTCATCCACTCACGTCTTCAATTCATAAATAGGTTCATCAAATAACTCACTCCAATAATAAAACATTACATTAATATCACACTAAACATTCTTGTGGCTCCATTTATAACATCAAATGATATTCTCGTGTTAAACGTCCGCATTTAAATGATATGACAGCCACTGTTTTAGTACTAAAATAATTTATATTATAATTTTAATTACCAAGTATCAATTACAGTTTAATTATAGTACATTTGATACATTTAAAATATGTTTGTCTATGTGGTTTAGATACTAGTAAATTTGTATTGAATTATTAAAAACTTGATTCCCGCGTGCGGTTTCACCTGCGTCATTCCCGTTCCCGTGGGAACTTAATAATTAAATATAGTTTAAAGTCTTCCTCGATAAATGGACTATACAACACTGAAACAATTATTCAAATCAGTTTAGTATTTCCTGAGATTGGCGCGTTCCATAAGATAAGTAGATTGTGAATTTCATATCTTAAATATCACATTTTTATTACGTTTTAAATTTGGACTTGTAAACGTATTTGTAGCTATGCATTATGACATTAAGTTAACCATTAATTTCGTAAATAATCTATACTAATATTATTAAGAGGAAATAATTGATTTGTGTTGAATATGCTCCGAAACTGCTTGACCGATATGAAAAATTCTTTCACCATTGGCAAGCTATTCTATCCCCGAATGACATAGATTATATTTAATTATGAAGAGCTATAATTTTTTTTTTTAATTAAAATTAATTAAATACGAAATGGTTTAACATTTATTTTTACTACAACAACAAACAAAGCAATCATATTTTCAAGTAATACTGATTGCAACAAACTAAATTAATTGCGCTAATAAACTAAAAAACTAATTCATTGTCGCGAGTGAAGCTACCTATGTTTTATCCACTCATTTCGCGTGGTTCTTAGTAAAAAGTTGTGTAGGGGGGCATAGCGCCTACGCCGTAGTCTTGCCCGCTACGCCGTAGTAGGCCTTCCGCGTAGCAGGGATGGTGCAATTTATTCTAATACATTTCATTTAGCTATTTTTTTAGTTTTGTATATACTAGTAATATTTTGTGGATTTGCTTCTATACTTTATACTGAACACTGATCTATTCAAAAGTGACATTGACATGACTGACGGTCACCGTAGCCTAGTTGGTAGTGCTCCTGCTTACGAAGCTGGTGGTCCTGGGTTCGAATCCCGGTAAGTGCAAATATTTGTGTGATGAGCACGAATATTTGTTTCTGAGTCATGGATGTTTTCTATGTATTTAAGTATTTATCTATCTATATAAGTATGTATATCGTCGCCTGGTACCCATAGTTCAAGCTTTGCTTAGTTTGGGGCTAGGATGATCTGTGTGACATTGTCCCCGATATTATTATTATTATATTATTATTATTACATCTATATAACTATTTTTAAAAAGGAAATCTTGTATATTAATAATGTTGATTTGATTTATATAATTAATAAATATGTGAAGTGTACCAAAGGTTATGCAATTAATTAACCTTGATTGTAATTTAAATAGAATTGTAAACCAATTAAATGTATATTTAAATATTTTAATTGAATTACGGTAAATAATCTGGATACATATGCAAAATGTCAGAACATTTTTTTTTATCAAGTTTAACTTAAGTATTAACTCTCAATAGTATCTTAAGTTAAACTAATTAAGAATAGTTAACCAAAAAGTAATATCATACTTAATTACTATATTAATTAATTAAATCAAATTAACTTTATTCCCATCAAAAATACGGATCCAACACTCAAAAGTTCATTAGCAGCAGCCCTAACACTTACTATCTTGCACGTTCCTAAGATGTCCCCCCGGGGGGTTTAAAACGTCCCCCTTTAGGGGGAAAAACGGGAAATATGAAGGGTGCTCTCATTTATCAATACAGAGCGACTGTTTCTTTCTGTAAGAATTGATTATGTTCCACTAAGAATATTGATGGGGCCCCTTAAGAAAGTTTGTTAGGGGGGTAGCAGGGGGTTTGATTAGAGTTTTTGATGGTTCGTTCCTGCTTTACATCTACTCGTATGTATGTGTTTGTTAATGTTTTGCACAAGATGGGGTGTGGCGGTATATTTTTGGCGTACATTTTGTGTGTGAACGCGTTTATTTAAAAGTTATATGTAGGTTTGGATTTAGCAGTTTTGGGTTTTTGTCTTCTAAAAGACGCACAAACGTACTAAGGAAATTAATTTCAGTTACACGGTGAAATTTACTAGCTATTCTCTTAATTTATGGATATAATACACACCCATACTCAAAAGAACTAGTAAGAACTAGTAAGTAAGAAGTGCTTCACACTAATAATTACCCCGGGTGGGAATCGAACCCAGAACACCAGGTCACAGAAGTGACTATCCTAACTGCTGAGTCACCGGTGCAGTCACCGAAGCATTTAATATTATCCTTACTAATATTATAAATGCGAAAGAAAAAGAGTTTGTGAGTAGGGATGGATGAATGTTTGTTATTCTTTCAAGCCAAAACTGCGGAACAGAATTCGCTGAAATTTTGCACCGGGATAGGTTATACGCTGGATAAGTATATGGGCTACAAAACATCACGCTCCGATCCACTGGAGCAGAGTAACGCGGGTAAAACCGCGGGGCACAGCAAGTACTAAATTAAGGTGTAAGAAAGATTTTTCATATCTTTACTGTGGTGCTACTATTTTGTTAATATCAATTTTTACTCATATATGAGTTTAGTATTGTTTTTCAAGATAATAACCTACTTTGAATTTTCCTCCATAAAATTAATTATTTCATTTATCGTAATCAACTCCTTCTCAATCAACAAATTTAAGGCAAAAAAGGTTAATTTTGGATTGTAAAACAAACTGTAATACAATAAAATTTGCATTTAATCCAACTAAAACATAACGAATAAACCGTATAATTAGGGGCGTCAAAATGTAACGCCATCCTCTAACAAGAGATAGTGTCACGTATAATAATTGAATTAAAACATAACGTATCCACCGTTAAATGGATAGCATATATTTGAGAAACCCCCCCAAATTTTACTATAATATCTCAGTTTACTCACTTAAGTATGATTCCTGCTTGCCTTCTCAACCATAAAAGCGTGTTTATAAATTCAATTCAATAAAGTCATCAAAGCAAAAGGAATCTATTGAAGACTGGGTAGTTAAGCTATTTCGAACTCTATTCCTTTATGTTTGAGTATAAAATAATTTAAGACGAGATGATAATTATATACTTACGAACAAGTAGTGATATTGTTGTATCCTACTATTAATATAAACGCGAAAGTTTGTAAGTATGGATGGATGGATGTTTGTTACTCTTTCAGGCCAAAACTACTGAACGAAAATGGCTGAAATTTTGCACCGAGATAGGTTATACGCTGGATTAACAAATCGGCTACAAAACATCACGCTCCAACCCACTGGAGCAGAGTATCGCGGGTAAAACCGCGGGTATTGTTATTAAGATGAATAGTTTTATGTTAGACTAGCTTCTCGCGCGCGGTTACACCCGCGTAACTCCCGTTCCCGTGGGAACTTCATAATTAAATATAATGTAGCATTCAAATGGTGAAAGAATTTTTAAAATCGGTCCGGTACTTTTTGAGCTATTCGTTACAAACATACTTACATACAAATGTTTCCTCATGTTCAGCAGTGGACGTTACCGGGCTGAAGTTGTATCTGAATGCATTTACTACTTATTTCATTATCTATACTATAATATTAGTATAGATAATGAAATAAGTAGTAAATGCATTCAGATACAACTTCAGCCCGGTAACGTCTACTGCTGAACATGGCCCGCCTCTTAAAAGACCTAGGTAAGCCAGGGTTGTTGAGGGATATTGCCATAATCACCACGCTTGGCATCCGAATTGGTGATCACATCATCAGCTCGTATATCGTCCACTGCTGAACATGGGCCTCCTCCCGAGAGAGGGTAGTTGCCATATGCCATAGTCACCACGCTTGGCAGGCGGGTTGGTGACCGCAGTATTATGTTGTACCACACAAGGAAACGCTGCTGCCCGTTTCTTGATAAACGATTATTATTGATGATGTTATAACAATCGGGACCAACGGCTTAACGTGCTTCCGAGGGAGAGTCCCTCAACCAACCAGCCCCGGAAAGAAATCTTAGGACTTACACAAAGATTTTCTGTCCGGCTTGGGGATTGAACCCACGACCTCCGAGATTTAAAGCGAGCCAAATGCCGCTACGCTACGGAGGTTGTTATTGACAAGTGACTTTTATTAAATTAATTGAATAGATGATGAAGTTTGGATCTTTTGATCACTTCATCCTTTTCTTAATTATATTGTTGCTTGCCATATTATTAATTAAAGAAGTTCAGTTAGTTAAGAAGATTAGTTTGAATAAAAGTAGTAAACACATAAATATTTTTATAGGATGTTCAAATGAAAATTAGTAGCTTTTTTTTAAGATTACTAGCAGAAATTTGCTGTCTACTATTGCTATTGCTGCTGTATACTTGTTAACCCCTCGTACTAAGCTCAAATGCTTGTGTTACGAGTGGGTATGTCGGTATTGCATTGGGTGGGGATCGAACCGACACACAAGATCACAAGTCCGACACCTTAGTCATTGGGCTACGGCCGCTTAATTTATTATTATTATTAATTTAAAAAATCGTAAGTTTAATTCTAGAACAAATTCCGGGTTTTGTTTGAGTGGAATTATTTCTGTATATGCCATAACTAATAAAATACTGTATATTATACTTACAGGTATACATGGAAAGTGTGAGTGGCACAGTCGGAAGGGGAAGACCTCGACGAACGTTCTCTGACCAAATCGGAGACATCCTCGCAAAAGGTCAAATAAGATCCACCCTAAACCGACGTGCTTGTATGAAGAATGTTATGAGAGTGAATGAAGCGAAAGATGTGTGTAGGGATCGTAGCAAGTGGAGGTCCATTGTCTCTGCCTACCCCGCTGGGAAACAGGCGTGAGCTTATGTATGTATGTATGTATTATACTTACTACATAGATAAATTTCCATCAAAAAAATATATCGCATTGTCAAATAATTGAAGATTTATATTATATACGTGTAAAATATTTCTGTTATGCTACAAATAATAATATGTTATGATAAAAAATAAAATAAGGTACTGATTAAATGACTTACTTGAAATTCGTAGCTCAGTAGATACCTGTAATGCAAAACGAAATTTAAATTAATACATAAAAGTAATTATACATCGAATTTTACAGAGACATTTAGAAAACATAAATGCTGAGCATAAAACTAATAGCAAAAATGTAAGTAAATAAAATAAAATCTATCTACTAGCTGACCCGACAGACGTTGTCGTGTCTTAACTAAAATTCTTTATTAATTTTAACTTTTAATATTAGGCATGATAGCGTTAAGGTAAAATTAGAAAATTTAATATGGTGGTCAAATTTTCTTAATTTTTCAAATTTTCCGCGTAATTTTCTTATTTTTTCTTTCATAAGAACCTTCTCCTGACAATAACGAATACAACAAAAAGAGAATTAGTGAAATTGGTCCATTCGTTCACGCGTGATGCGATGACCAAGGGAAACAGGAATTCATTTTTATATATATTGATAGTAATATATAAAGCTAAAGAGTTATTTTTAACTACTGGTCCGATTTGAAAAAAATCTTTCAGTGTTAGATATTCCATTTATCGAGGATGGCATTAGGCTATATTTAATACTAGCTGCTCCCCACGGTTGTACCCGCGTCATTCTACTCCAGTAGGTTAGAGCGTGATATTTTGTAGCCTATATGTTATCCAGCTTATAAACTATCCGCGTGCAAACTTTCAGCCAAATCCATTCAGTCGTTTTTGCGTGAAAGAGTAACAAACATACATACACCCACACGAACAAACTTTCGCATTTATAATATTACTTGATGCTACAGGAACGGGAATTACGCGGGCCATTTAGTCTTAGTTATAAATATACATAAAGAAAAACAACATAAAGGAAGAAGAAGCATAATACATTTTAATACAAGTATATCAAATTGAACAGTAATTTTAATATTATACTAAAATTATAAAAAGGAAAGATTTGTATGTAAGTATGTTTGTTATTAGAACAAAAAGTACTGGACCGATTTAAAAAAATATTTCACCATTTGAATGCTACATTGTCACTGATTAATATAAGCTATATTTAATTATGAAATTCCCACGGAAACGGGAGTTACGCGGTTAAAACCGCGCGGGAGTCTAGTATTTTTTCGTCAACACCAAAGCAGTAATCCAAGAGACTAACCATTCTTCTATACCTACATCCACCAACATCGAACCTAAACCTAACTACATATAAACAAACAAACCTAAAATCCCAACAACAATAATAAGTAATAACCCGTAATACACAAGTTACAGCGCCCGCATCTGCATAGAGAAGCCGCCCCCCGCACTCACACGAAAAACGAATAAAACACTAACACAAATAAGTAATAAAGTACACCAGTAATATAAAACTAAGAACATCAACATCTTGCCCCCACCACCCGCCCCCCTGGGTGGTAATTCCCCCCCCGAACTTAGTAAAATACTAAAAACGGAGATACAGGGGTGGGCCCCCCTCGTTTTCTTATGCAAGATCCTTACATTTTAACCTAAATGTAGATACGTTTCTGTTTAAAGTTATAACTTTGTGATTTGTGGAGCTTTTCTTTAACTTTTGATATGGAGGGGTTTGATGTTTGTTTGTGTAGGTACTGTAGTCAGTGCTTAATTATAAGTTTAGAGCCTAACTTTTAGTGTATGCTCCAATATTTAGTTTATTAGACCTATGTAAAGTATTAAGGCGTAAGATTACTAAGAGATGAAAGAATGTATTTAAGTTGTTGGTCTTAGTGCTTAGTATGTTGTATTAAAAAGATTAATGTTATTAATAATTATAAGGTAAATAGATATATTATTAGGAATTAAATGTATCTGTATTTAGCCGGCTACAACTAGGTCTAGCCGACCACATGCGGTTAAACTAAGATCAACCTGAATAAGTCCCTGTTCAACTGCATTGGTTTAGGTTTCGTTTTTCTTTAACCGCCCAACTTCTTTTTGTGCCATGCATAGGTTTTGTTTAATTTAGAGTTGAACAGGGACTTATTGAGACCTTAACCTAAGTTTAACCGCATGTGGTCGGCTAGACCTAGTTATAGCCGGCTAAAACTAGGTGTAGCCGCACTTCGGCTATTAGCCGTAACATATCTATCTCGTACGTTATCTCTCGTATTAATTTGTTATATTATTAGCTTATGAAATTGAGTGTAACGGTATGTGTGCCGAATATCAATGAAATCCGTTATCTAGTTTAATATTTTGTTATTACTTATATAACAATAGCAATTTCAGCCAATTCCGTTAAGTAGTTTTGGCGTGGAAGAGTAACAAACATCCATCCATCCATACTTACAAACTTTCGCGTTTATCATATTAGTAGGATTTATGTATGTGTGTTACTCTTTCAAGCTAAAACTACTGAATGGATTTGACTGAAAGTTTGCACGCGGATAGTTTATAAACTGGATTAACATATAGGCTACAAAATATCACACTCCGAACCACTGGAGCAGAGAGAGGCGGGTAAAACCGCAGGCTCAGCAAGTAAGCTATATTTTATTATAAAGCCCAAAAAATTACATGCATTTAAGCTTGTTTGCTTTTCTTTCTGTTATCATTCCTACAGCAGCAATAGTAATATGTGTGAGGCTTTTCTAAGTATATTTAAGAACAAAAGTACCACTTTTTTTTTCTCAAGGACTTACTTAGGTAGCCACGTGGCTTTTGCTACTTCACAGGGCGTAAAGTCGAGCAGAGATCCAGCCTTAATAAATGGTTTAAAAAACTACAAACTAAGCAACCTACGCAAGAGGACGCCCCCTGTGGTGCTTCGGCCTCGGCTCAGGGCGGTCGCTGGCGATGAGATTTAGGGATTATGACTTTTAGTACTTTAGGGGAGTTTTGTGCGACTGCTGTCGAGAACCAACGTACCTTGTACTGAGCAAAGAATAAATAAATAAATATTATAAAGGACCTACGGGACTGGAAGCTACACGGGTATGGAATAAAGCACCTTCTTCTTCAACAGCCCGTTTACGTCCACTGCTGAACATGGGCGTCCTGGCTTGCCAAGGTATTTTAAGAGGAGTCTTAAAATACCTTGGCAAGCCAGGATCGTAGAGGGATATTGCCATAATCACCACGCTTGGCAGACGAATTGGTGATCGCAGTAGGATGTAAACCTTGAGCTAATAGATGCTGCTGCCCATCCATCAGCCATGTGTCCCTTAGTCTTAATCGCCTTTTTCGACACCCATGGGAGGACATGGGGTGATCTATTCTAAGCCGGAATTCTTCTTCTTATCGTGTTGACCTGGCGTTCAAATTTGAGAAGACCAGTACTCGGCCACTAACACAGTATTATCAGCGGCGTTGCACATGTCCTCGCGTGTACAGGTGTTGGGGCACGCAGGGCAGACTAGGAGATGCGCCATTGTCTGAGGGGTGATACCACACGCACACGCAACCTCTGAGATATACCCCCACCTGTTCATGTTCGGCTTCGTCCGACTTAAGTCCGCAGTCTATTTAAGGACTTCCAAGTCTGCCAAGGAAGTTCATGACCAGGTGAAAGGTTATTTTGATGTACATTATAGTGACACGACATCTCCCCTACAATCTGTGCGTATATTCGTAAGTCACTGTTTTCACTAAATAATTCATCAGAAAACACAAGCAAATTTCAGTACGTACACGTCAACATAAAACTGAAGAGGGACGGAGATCAAATGTTTTACGGTAGTGGCGTTTTAGTGTAGGGCGCGGTCCCAGGTCTGATGCCCGCCTGTTAAAATATGTCGTTATTTTGATTGTAAAATTGATGACGGGATTGTAAAGATTTTCATGGGGATTTTTATGGGTGGCTAGTTTTAAAGCTGGGGGGTGGGGGAGGCTTATCTAAATAATGGATGAAGATAATGCGTACAATAAAATTATATCGATTTTTGTTGTATATAGAATCTATACTTATATATAAAGCTGAAGAGCTTGTTCGTTTGCTTGAACCCGCTAATCTCAAGAATTACTGGTCCGATTTGAAAGATTGTTTCAGTGATAGATAGGTCATATATTGATGAAGGCTGCAGGCCCTATTTAATTATGAGTTTCTTTCGGGAATGGGAGTTATGTGGGTAAACCCGCGTGCGGAAGCTAGTACTAGATAATACCCTGTAGTTAACCATCCCGGCTTCGCACGGGTGCAATGCTGATATAATACATATAAACCTTCCTTTTGAATCACTCTATCCATTAATATGTAATATACATCTTTCTCCGCTTAAATCACTCTATCCGTTAAAAAAACCGCGTCAAAATCCGCTGCGTAATTTTAAAGATCTAAGCATACATAGGGACAGACAGCGGAAAGCGACTTTGTTTTATACTATGTAGTGAAGTAAGAATAAATAAATATAAAAATTCCTATTACCATGTATAAACACATAACCATATAGATAGACAAAAAGCGTAACCATTCTACAAAAAAAATGAACTCTCAACTAAACCACAATTTCGTTCAATAAAAACATAGTTTAATCTGAAAACCCATAAAAATAAAACCTAAACCCTCACAGTGTCAATCAAATAATAAAAAAAAATACACACCACAAAAACTGAACGAGAGGGATCAAAAAATGAAATGAAAAATCAACGAAAAAAACCCGAGAGCATATAATGAATAACCCTGAAAAGTTCACACAAAAAAATGCCCACAAACACGATTTTTACCAATCTTTATTTGCTTTTTACGAGCAACTAGTGAAAGTGAGAGTGGTTTAAAAAAAAAAACACGTCACTATTTCTATCGGGAACGCGTTAAAAAACGGAAAAAATGGCTTCTACCTACTAAAAGAGAAAGTTCTATATTCGGAAAGCCCGCGCGCCGTCGTTTTTTTGTTATTCGGGTTCCGTTACGCGGAGGGTTTTACTGGATTTAGTTATTTTTTACTTTTAATGCGGATTCCTAGTTTTCCCGATTGAGTTTTTCAAGTTTTATGAAGATCATTTCGTCGGTTGATAACTTGAGGCAAGTTAAATTTCGAACTAATATTGAAACTAGAAATATTTGATTGATTACCATTTACGTGGTCGCGGGCAGCGACTTTGTAAAATAAATATAATATTTTTATGTATTTGTATCGATCCTTCTAAATAAGCACTCTGTTGCTTGCAACCTTTTTTAGACATTTATACTTTTTTATAATACTTATATTTGGATTGAAATGTCTTTTCAAAATGTTTGTTGATTTCTCCATCTATAATATTTTAACGTTTAACATGTTTCATTAAACAGAATTCACGCACACACACATTCATCTTTTTCAGACTCCTTCAGATATTAAGCCGATTTTCAAAAATAGATGCCTGCTCTTTTATATTTATATACTTTGGATAACTAAGGCTATTAAGATGAGTTATCAAACCTCACTCTAAAGAATTCTTCACTCACCCACTTCACTCTGAAACGAGATTACCGTAAAAAGATCGATTACTTATAGCAAAATGGCTAGGAAATAGTTGTTAAGCTAGGCAAAATACTTGGAATTAAACGGACGTTTTTTCTATTCAATCTTAAGTACAGGCAAGGTTAATCGATATTATTTGGTTGAACATATTTAAGAAAACTCTTGTTTAGACCATCAAAAACCTCAATCTTGCATATCACACACATGGATCCTGACAATAGCCGCTGTGGTATGTACTATGTTTTCTAAAGAAGTACTATTTTAAAGTTATATTTCCATTTTGATAAATAATTTTCTAAGGTTTCATGTTGAATATGAATCTTTAATATAGTTTAAATTGGACTTGGTTAGAAAATACTTAATTAAAGTATCATCTTAATTTCAAGCAACCGTCAATATTTTGTTGCTTATAATGACTTTTGTTTTTAAGTGTACCGTGTTATATAGAATAATATAGGTACTATATGTTTAGGCTTAGCAAACTAAATTGTATTTTTCCTAGTCATTTAGTAGTACAAAATGCCTGCAAGTCGTTTATATTTTTATTAAGTATTTTATTTTCAAATATAATCGTATCGTATTGTGTCTCCTTATCAGACTAAGATAGAATCTGATTAAAATTCCCGTCACTTCATGATTATTTAGTTAAAAAAGAGCTAAAATCCTACGGAACCCTCTCTCTACCCCTAAATTCGGGTTGACCAAACATTTTTTTGTGTTTTTTTTAAAGGATTTTCGGACACACGGTGGTCCGGCCGGTAAATCGTCTGTATGTGTTTTATATAGGCACTTCAGTTAGTTTTTCATTGTTTTGGTGCGAGATTCTATTGGAACGTTTTTTTGGCTTGTCAAAAACTGTTTTGTAAGCTTTTGATTGGGGTTAAAAGTTTGTTCCGTGGAATTTTGAGTGGATTTATACTGAATGATAGAACTATGAACGATGATTTATCTACGTGATGTTTTTTGATACAGTTGGGCTTAGTTAGTCAATCTGAATATTGTTTTGGACATTCACTTTATGTAGTAATAGGTGTGGGAAATGTATTTGATTTTTTTTGGAACGTTGTTATTTTACAATTAAAACTATCGTGAGTGGTACACATATTTATAATAGCTTTCCCGTTGTACTCACTTTTGTCATCATCGGATATGTCCGATGTCCATTCTCAAGGAGTAGTCGACTCGACGGCGCGGCGCCGGGCAACTAAAGATGGTCTCGAAACTAGTCGGACATATCCGATGTTGACAAAAGTGAGTACAATCGGATAGTTATTATAAATACGTTGTGATTTCTTTAATCGAATATTATTTTTATATCTATACTAGTATTATAAAGCTGAAGAGTTTGTAGGTTTGCTCGAACGCTAATCTCAGGAACTACTTGTCCAATTTGAAAAAGAAATCACTATTAAGAAACTACGTTATCCAGAAGAATGATAGGCTAAGATAATGAAGTTCCAACGAGTACCGGAGTTACGCTGGCCGTGCGAGGGAAACTATTTGCGATCATTATAGCTTGAAAATTGTCAATCTATGATACAAAAAACATATTTTATTTAAAAGGTTAGTTTGTGAACTTTCTTACGCTTAACCCCATAACATTTTGTAACAAAGTTACACGCAGAGAGTATAAAAACACATTTACTAATTAACCAAAATAACATTTTTATGTAGGTTATTAAGGAAAAGTTGAACTATTGTAATGCTGCGTAAGATTAAATTGCGTCGCTACATGGATTCTACATATTTCATTATAATGAAATATAGCTGTCATTGTACTTCATCTAAATATGTAAGTAATAAATAAACGCTGAATTACTCTCAATATGAACTGTAGTACTTTTGATTTTGATGTAAGTATGAAGCAAATAAAATGAAAATCTTAATTAGATATTTTCTATGTGTATTTTGATTTATTACCTACCAGTTTTGATCTGTAGTTTCTTTCTTTCTTTTTCACAATAATTGTAGTCTGTGTCATATTAAAAGGTCTATTTAATCTCCGTACCAAATTTCATCAAAACCAGATGAGTGGTTTAGCCGAACAAAAGTATCAGACAGTTCCTTTCGCATTCAGAATTTTAGCGGGGAAGTTATAATTTTTTCTTTTAAATTATGTATATATTAAGGATATTTATTAATTGTTCATTTTCAATGCAGTTAAATATACCAAACTCAAATCATTACTTATTTTTGATTACTTTATTCTTCACTGTTCCGTCGGTGTCGATCATTTACTTAACATAAAGTTGTCCTATGTATATCTGAATATATTGATACACATACAATTTATTCATATTATTTAAATAAAACTTCATGTATCTATTAGTATGTAGTAGTCTGTTTCTGTAAATGTCATCATAAACAATTATAATGGTGTTCTTGAACATTTTAATGCATTGTAAATCACGTATTCTCCTTCTTATCATTCCCTCACTGCTGATAGAGACTCTTTTTGATGCCATGAGCTAGCTGTCTCCATAGGTGGCCCTCAGCTGCTTTCTTGCTGATATCTTTAGTTCCTCTATTATTTGGAACATCGCTTAAGACATCTACCTCTAGGTCTGTTGCTGTCTATCACGTATAACAAGGATGAATTATTCGACTACGTTACTAATAAACTATTCATTTCATTTTATTATTTCAATCATCATGATAAATAAATATTATTATAGTGATTTATAGTTTTATCTACAACAAGGACTGACTTTCATATATTCCATAACTCTGGTCTACTATTTAAACCTCTTCAAATATGTTTACATAATAAAAGGTAGCGTATTTTATTTCCCTAAGTCAGTAGTTAATTTCTATACCATATTTTATAAAAATCGGTTCAGTGCTTAAGTCGAGAAAGCGTAACAGAGTTAACGTTCGCATTCATAATATTAGTAGGGATTTGTTCATTTACGTAATGATTTGGACTTACAAACATAGATGCTCAGATATTATTTTGGGTTGCCTTGTTTCAATTTTTATGTGTCAGTTTAAATCTTGCATGGCATCTAAACCCAGAGGGAACGAGAGAGTAACAATTGCAATGAGCATACGATGAGCGACGAGTTGATGAACTTAAAGATTTTCTTTAAATACTGGTAGCCATTTTGTAAAATTAATTGTAGCACCACCTTGCAATTGAGGTGTTGAAACTATGATTTTTTCTTAATCTACAATTAGCTACATAATACTTAATCGCAATAAGGTAGCAATTATTGCGTGATATCTGCAGTTGCGTTGCTATTTTTAAGTACAATAGCAAGCATACAATTGCAAATATCAATTTTTTGCTACTTGAGTGATTAATAGTTAAATTTAGTCTTAAACATAATGATTATTATTTGTCTACGTTATTAAAATATCTCGTATCTAGCCCGCTGGTCGTTTATTATGCTGATTGTGAAAACTAAACAGTTTTATATCCATCCAATCAGTAGATATTGGTAGAGCAAACAGGAAGCTTGCAGAGAGTTACCACAAATGAACACCAATGTGTAATGTCCGGACATTTTGTTAGCGGACAACTTATGTACTTGCCAGGGTATCGAATTGGGTTCGACTGCAAGTTTGATTAAAAACTGGCTTCTCACCCGCGTATCTAGGCAATATTTATAGGATGTAACCTCTGGATAATGTAACTTCCAATTAAAGTACAAGACAGACATATCTCCTAAAATCTAACATCATAATACCTCAATCACACCGCCGGCAACCGCCCTGAGCCGAGGTCCAAGTCCCCCTCTTGCGCAGGTTGTTTAGTTTGTAGTTTTTAAATAATTACTGAGGATGGAGCTCTCCTCCTGCTCGCCTTTATGATCGGTGAAGTAGCAAAAGCCTGTAAGCTAACTACATAATGTCCGTCCGAAAAAAAATAGCTTTCTAATGGTGAAAGCATTTCATCTACCGTCCCGGTCCCGTTTTTTAATATTTTTATAACATCATCTATAACAAGAAAATACCAAGGAACGCTTAGCAACGTTTCCTTGTGTGTTCCAATATAATACTGCCATTACCAACATGTCTGCCAAGCGTGGTGACTATGGAAAAATTCCTCCATCGAGAGGAGGTCCATATTCAGCAGACCTTGACGCTTTCCGGGTTGACGATGATGATAAAAAGGTAGTTTTAAAATAACTTTAAGACAAAATAGGGGTTGGGATCACATCTAAAGCTGAAAACGTCTTGAACTTCGCTCTTCTAGGACCTTCCCCTTAACTAGTTACTAAACTATTTTTATATAAATAATTGTTAACGAATTAAACGATATTTATTCAGCACTTAGGTATTTACATACACTTGTACTTGTCAATTATACACAATTAAATAATATTAATATAATTAAATACAAAACATTACAACTAAAATCTATTGCGGATTAGCTAATCATCTGTCTGTCAGGCTAGTATCATCATAATTATCGTAATAACAATAATTAATCCTCTAACTTTGATTTTAATATAATTTAGCTCTATACATAGTAGGCCCGTTTTTAAACAAAATTTTGTAAGTATAAGCACACGCCTGAGGGCACCCTCAATGGTCTAGGACCACGGTTTAAGGCATCTCCATTTACCAACCAAGGGTAGCATTTAAATAATACTTTAACGTATAAGCGACACACGCCTGAGGGCACCCTCAATGTGCTAGGACCACGGCTCACGACATCTACCATGATTTACCAACCAAGTGAAGCATTTAAAACTGATTTGCATTTAAAATGCGTTCTTTGAACAGGCACAATGTAGTCAATGATCGCTGTACAGACACAAAGGCCGACCGAAAATTATCATAGTGAAACAGCGTTATATATCGAATACATGGAGATTAAACTACATAGAAAAAAGTAAATATGTGATAAAAAAGCCACATTTTATTATGAGAGGATCAGTAGTGTTTATGTGTGTGCGGTACAGGGGGATGCTGAATGGTTAATCAGATTTATTAAATAATATTATATTTATTTTGACAGTGAGGCTATTAAATCCTCATATATTTAAAAATTAATCCATATTTCCCTTGGTCGTTGCATCACTCGTAAACGGATAAACCAATTTCGCTAATCTATTTTTGTTGTGTTTATTAGTTTACTAGCGACCCGCAAATAATACAATGCTGATGTATTATACATATAAACTATCTTCTTGAATCCCTCTATCTATTAAAAAAACCGCATCAAAATCCGTTGCGTAGTTTTAAAGATTTAAGCATACATAGGGATATAGGGACAGAGAAAGCGGCTTTATTTTATACTATGAAGTGACATTAAAGAAAAACCATAATAAAATTGAGGGGAATTTAGCGACATCTACAAATAGCCGCATAAACTTCAAGTAACGAGCAGCGCAATCTACCACCTAGAATTCCAACTAACCTGCATCACGCAATACAAGTTCGCAAGCCAATTCGATCGTATACAAATGATATTCATTGTCTGTGGCAGAACACCACTAGCCGTTGCTCTGCAGAAACATTAGAAATAAAAAAAAACATGTTATTGACAAAACTGTCAGTTGTTTGAAATAACTGTCAGAGTTTGACAGAAAGCGACGTTATTTGTGAGTGTCATAGGCTGCATTTTATGACGAGATTCCCACAGAACGGGATCTAAGTGAGTGAAACAGCGAGGGAAAGCTAGTCATAGATGAACAATAATATTGTATTTCATACCCTTTACCCTATGTTCTTAAACTAGCTTTTACATATGGCTTCGGTCGCATAGAAACTATCCTAAATTACTACTAACACCTCCAATTTTTTTTATTAGTTTTTTGATGAGTTCATCGTTTAAGCAGTTATCACGTGAAAGAGTAACAAACTTACATTCACATTTATAATATTAAGTAGGGATGTTACATATCATCGGTTATACTGCAATTAAAAATGTTTTGAGAGTAAAACTTTCTTGTTTGTTAATAACATCATTATTTTAAAAGTTTAGCACATCAAAATAAACAGTTGTAATGTACTAATAAATGCTTTTAACCATACAAGTAAGTAAATATACAGTTTTATGTCGCACTAAACAAGAATTTGTTAAAATTCAGAAGTCATTTTTATATAGTTGTTTACTTTGAATGTGTATTTTATTTGAATCCAAATAAAGTCGTAAAAATAATTTTATTATATCCTTGTTCGTATTTTTCATCGGTGTAATAAAATAAAAGGGATTATCACTGCATTGGTGGAGTCAAACGGTAATTTTCGGTTCAATTTCTTAATCTTTGATAGGAAAAAAAAAGTTTTAGTAAATAAAAAAAAGAATTCATGTTAATTTTAAATTTAGTACCTTAATATATAAAATATGAGTTTCCCATTCGCAGTTTTACCCGCGTAAATCACGTTCCCGTGGGAACTTCACCCTAAAATATAACCTGTGTTACTTGTGTATTGTGTAGCTTTCTAATGCAGAAAGATTTTTTTGCAAATCGGACCAGTAGTTACTCAGATTAGGCTACAAACAGACAAACTCTTCAGCTTTATAATATTAGTAAAGATTTAACTTGTGGGCCACAAATAGTTGTTCTGAGTCTGGAGTGTGCTGTGTGTCTGTAAAATATGTGTTTGTTATTTTTGTAATACTTGGTTTAAAAAAACATACAAAAGCGTCTCTTCTAACATTATAACCATACATGATAAATTAATTAAAATATGGAAACCATTCAAAAACATCAATCAATATCTAAATAACAAATATTTCTATAATAATTTAAAAATTAATTTAATCTCGTCCATAAAACATCAGCCTGTGCATCACAGTTGCATCGGTGTGAGTGCATCAGCATTAACGCACACAACCAAACAGTGTGTCAGTGTGCGTGCATCAGTGTGCGTGTATCGGGGTCACATTGCAATGTACAGGAACAGGCGGCAGTGATGCAACGCCGAAAAACAGCTTACCACTTTTTGGAAAGTTTTTGGGAGTTTTTTTAACGTTTCTGTTTTATATATTTTATCTACTCTAGTGTTATTTTGTTAGTTTTAGGAGTTGTTTTTCCAGGATTGAAGGCATAGTTGGGTTGTTTTGAATTCATGAAAATAGTTGGTTATCATTAATTTCAATTGTTCTGTCTATGCAAACACACACGCCTCCTTTTTTGTAGTTTTCTATGTTGTGAAGTAGCGAAACATAAAATTGTCCGTTCGAAATATAAATGTACATTAAAAAATATATTTTTTGTTATTTACTGTGCATTTATGATTCGAAGAAAATTGTAAGTTCGTTCAAACACATAGAAATAATTCAATTATCCCTGTAAATATATCTATAGGTACTAATAAATATGTAAAGCTGAATAGTTTGTTTGCTTAAACGAGTTTATATCAGGGACTACTGGTCCGAAATGAAAAATTCTTCAGTTTTAGATAGTTTATTTATCGAGGAAGGTTACAGGCTATATTTTATTTTGTAGTTCTTACGGAAACAGGAAGTAAGCGGATGAAACCGTGTGCGGGAACCTAGTATTTAATATACCCCGTTAATATATTAAGAAATAAATTTAGCGTCACAAATTACAATCTTTCAATATATTCGAGTTTGGAATTCAGTCGCCATGTTTCTTTGTCCTACATTCTCTTAAACCTTTATGCTGCGCGCGCGCAAATTGGTTTGTCATTAACAAACTACATCATTGTTCGTTGCAGATACGGACTCCCCTCCATACGTCTTGTTTAACCACAACTCATGTTTTGTGTCCTACTTTTATAATGCCCGCCATGATTCATAAGTGCCAGGGTCGAATTCAGTCATGATGAATGATGGACTGCCTCTGAAAGCTAACTGATGATTGCGAGAATTGCTTTTATCGACTTTACGGTCTGGTAACATAATTTAAAAAAATGATATTTCTAGTGCTCAGAAGCGTAAGGTCGGATGTTCCATTATACGTCAGCAACATTCGCCGTATGTGCCTTTATCATAAACTGGCACTTACAACTAAATTCTTCTGAGTTATAATAGACATGTAGACACGTACTAGCTGCTAACATTAAAGACCATTTTTATATAAATAAATTAGTCAAATTTGAAGTTATTTTAGATTTAGTCATATGAATTTAATAAAAAATTTAACCAGTGTGCATTGTCAAGTCGGACACTGAGTAGAGACATTTTTCTAAAAGGAAGGTTTTCAACCGTGCTTTGAACAAATTTAAATTATATACTACTAGCTTCCCGCGCGCGGTTTCACCCGCGTAACTCCCGTTTCCGTGGGAAATTCATAATAAAATATAGCCTATGTTCTTTCTCAGGCTCTAGACTATATCTGTACCAAATTTCATTTAAATCCCTTCAGTAGTTAAGGCTTGATTGCGTAACAGACAGACAGACAGAGTTACTTTCACATTTATAATATTATAGTATATAGTATATATAGTAAGGAGTAAGGATTAACTTAAGATTATATACTAAGAATTATAAACAATGCTATAAACTTACTTGTATCGTAATTTTTAGTGTTAAAAAAGTGACCGCAGTCAAAGTAATCAAAAGAAAACTAAATCACTACAGTGTCTTTATGTTACATTTATTAACTCATTTAATTCTTTAAATGAATATCCATTAAAATTATTTAAAAAATAAAACTTAAATTGTTAATTAATTAACATCGCCTTTTAAATTTAAATGTGCTTAATCACATTTCTCTGTAAGTAGGAGAGATTTAAGTTACTTAAGAAGTGTTTATAAAATACAGTTATTCTTTAATGGCAAATATTGTATGTGAATATATTTGGGTCAAATACTGTCAAGATATTTGTTCTTGTTTCGTGTAGGTACATACCGTTTCGGTTTTAATTTAAGGTTCTATATGTATTAAGGACTACGGCTTTTAAATTTTAGGAAAGTCTGTATAAATTAGCGATTTTCTTAAAAAACTAAAAGGGATTAAAGGATTTTTCATATCAGAAAATTTTTATGTAGGTTTGCCTTCTTCGTTGCGATAATATATTTTAGGAGAAGGACTTAGCACTAAAACTCGGATGCTTGGGGTAGGGGGGATAACCAGGATCTATAGATGCCATGTCACGTTATCTTGTAAAAAAAGTCGTATATAATAATAAAATTATTATGAGTAAAATAATAAATAATAATATTTTAAATTTAAGAGTAAATAACCATGATCTCTGAAGATATCTTATCTTTTCTTCTATTATTAAGAGAAAAGATCTGAGTGTATGTTTGTAATGAATAAGAATTAAAAAAACATTTTTTTTTATTATTTTACCACAGCTACGTTATCCAGGAGTAAAATATGTTATATTTAATGAAGAAATTCCCACGGGAACTAGAGCTAAGTGGGCGAAAACGTGTGGTTCAGGCAAAGCAATGACTAAAACCAAACTTTCCAATATTTTATAAACAACTTAAACAAAGCAGTTACTTCTGAAAAGATTGTGACCCAAAAACATATTGATTTAGGTAAGAAAGGTAACTGAATATACATTTGAACAAAAATGTATATTTACATAACAAGACTGCGTCGAATACCGAAATACTTTTTGTTTACATTTTGTACATTAGGTATACTTAAGTACACTGTTAACTGTAACCTGAATTGGCTCTTGAATATTTATGGAACAGGGTCGAGAAGACCAAGAGTAACATTTACACTTTTATTATAAATGTGGTATTATGTTTTTTTTTTGTGATTTGACGTTGAATTAGCTGATGTTTATGTTTTATGCAGATAGTTGCTGGCCTATAAAATTAAGGACGTTTTTGGAGCAAAATAAAAATAATGCTGTTTATGAAAAAAACCGTAATTTCATGTAAATATTTTACAGCAAAACAAGCCATAATTATTTAATGTAATTTTTATCACGAGGTTTCTGCTTCTATATATTGTATATTTTTATTCAATTTATGCATAATATGCTATTTTAATAATTATATTAAAATGATTAATCTTCTCTCTACGTTATACCGTCGACTGTACTCTATTGCCGAAAATGCAAGCCTTGTCGCGGCACGCATTAAAAATCGACAATCACGGTGTGCGCTAGAACAGCGGGATTACTAGGTAGATTTGATTAAATTTTGTTTTTAAATCTTAATAACTTTTCATTCTTAGGACTAATTTTAAATCGTCAAATTAATATTATCATCATCATTTAAATATTGACAGATTGTGTATGGTAATTCTGTCAAAATTAATATGGTTAATGAAAGGGAAACTACTGTGATAGTGAGATTCTAGTAGTTGTAAAAATATGTTCTCTTTATTTAATGTCTACTGTTTTAAGTGCATAACTATATTTATCCCTAAATAATTTATTGAGTAGGTAAGTAAAGTTTTTATACAAGGTAATTTGAAGGGCAACCAATATTTAAATAACTACTTAAAAAGGTAAACGTTTGAAACTGAAGGTTTTTCCTCGAAACGTATAAACATAATTTAAATTCTTCGGCACTATTTCAATGTATTTCTTTGTGTAATTCTTTGGTTTTGCATAAATTTACTAGGTAGCGATTGTGATATTTATGGCATAATAAAATATATGATATTCTTTATTTCGTGGAAAATCGATTAAGTGAGATTCTAACACTATAATTAATAATTTTGCTATGATTACTAAAGTAAAAACTTAAAAGTTTGTGGAAAATATGTATGAACAACATTACTAGAGTATATTTTAAAGCATATGAAGGAAATAAAAGCTAAGGTAACTTGTAATTCCAAAGATATTGATTGCATTAAAATCGTTTTCAATTGCATACTCAGACCTGTTTGGTGACCTTTGTCTTTTTGCGTCGGCATCAACCTTGTAGGTACAAACTGTATGTCAAAATAAGAAAATTTATACGCCCATGATACAGAGATGTTTGAAATGTGTGTTGGATTTTAATGAATGTTTTTTTCTTAAAGTCCAATCCTACTTTATTACTAGTCCAATAGTAATTTGAACGTATAAGTGCATATATGAAATCATTTTGTCTTAGGTTTAGTTAAGAACTTGTGTGATAGTATTATTATAGTTTTATTTAGATTGATGCACAATTAAATAAAGCATTTAATGTATACCAAGACCAAAAAAACTAAAAATACTTATATTATTTCAACATTTACTTATAATTTAAGCGCGGTTTCCCTTCAAGTATATGATGTTTAATTAAAATCGAGTTACGTATGACCTTTGCGAAACCAAATCATTATATAAGCTTGGTAAGCTCCGATAGATGTTGCTGATGCAATGTCACTTCAAATTACATTTTAACTTGTTTTTTGATGAAGTTACATAACGTAAATGAATAATAATGAAAAAGATAAAATATTGGTCTTTGAAATGTTTCGATTTATACTGTTCGCCTTTTAATGAAAAACTTTGGTTTACCATAAAAATGAGAAGCTGGTCATATTTGCTAAAGCAGGTCATATGAGAAGCTGCCTTAATTATTATAATAATTATTTTACAAACATGTGTCATTTGAAGTATCAAATTAAAATGAACATACAAAAACTAGACAGCTGAATCCAAACTTAGCAACGATGCTAATAATAAAACACTACAGACTTAAAACTAACACGATGGCGCCTGCAAAATAAAAAGAAATGTGCAACTCTCTCTGCGTTAGGTTCAATAAAAAACGACTCAGACGCACTGCGATGCGTTTATATCCACAATTGACCTAAATACGCCACATGGTCAGGCCGTGCTGATGCACACCGCGTGTAGGCACAGCGCTTGTGTGGGTAATATGCATTCGTGTGCACGATACAGGTTGTATTGTGATGTACGGTTGAAAAAAAATGGCTCGTTTAACTGATAAGTAGCATAGTAATAATATTTAATTTATTAAAATTTTCTTAGTTTATGAAATAAATGTAGAATTAGAAAAGTCGTTTGACAATAGAATCGTCAACGTAACTGATACGGAATATTCGTCTTTCAGCACCAATTTTTTGAGCACCAGGTTTAAGTATCAAAGCTATATTTAAACAGGAATAGTTTTGGTGCTAAAACTAGTGGTGCTGAAAGGGGAATACTCCATTGTTATCTACATATTTTCAGTTATTTCAATTGAAACCTAGGTAATGATGAGAAATTAAAATAATAATTTGTAGAACAGACAGTCGCATTCGAACTTTCTGATCTTAGTACAAATTTTATATTGTTAATGAAACTTAAGTAATGTTTTTGCCTTATATTTTGTAGATAAAGTACCTATATGTATAATTGCTTGAATTAGTATCAAGATAACATATGAACCTACCTATGAACCTTATGGGCTTGGCACAGGATGGTTGCTGGGGGAAATTGATTACAAATCTAAAAGCCATAATTACTTTAAGATGTTCAAGGGAATTCGATACGACATTATCTGTACTTTACAGTCCGCGTGCCTCTCGGTCTTTGAGTCCACTAGCCCGGCTAGCATAGGCAGCGCGACTCGAGTCTACTCTACGGAGGCCGACCAATCACATTGCAGAAAGTGTCACGTGACAGTGCGTTTCTGCAATGTGATTGGTCGGTCTCCGTAGAGTAGACTCGAGCCGCGCTGCCTATGCTAGCCGGGTAAGGCATCGGAAGCCTTTAAATGTGCTCGCTTGTATGTATTATCAAAGAACCTTCGTAGGTTATTACAGATTACAAGTCGATGGAGTCAGTATTTCGTGTTGAAAAGTCAAAAGATTATACACGAAACCCAACCAGCTACCGCACGACAATCTCATTACATAAAATTAATTAATTAAACAAAAAATTAAATATTAATTACAAAATTGCAATTACATGCAAACGCTACCAGTGACAGGCAATATTGAATTGTAGTGGTTTATGTGTGAGTGCGATTCTTTCACACATTTTTGATCACAACTCTTTTTATTTGGGCGTTTTTTGTGATCGTGTGCGTTTAGCGCGCATGTGTGCACTAATTGCGATAGCTACTTCATTTAAATTTCGAATGTCAGTTGGCTTCGCGTGGAAAGTAGCGTAAGTTTGAATTTGGAGGTTTTTCTTTTTTTTTTTGGATTTGTATGGTTGGCTTTGAAAATGGAATGATATACAAAATGAGGTTTGTTTTCTAGCGAGTTTAAGTTGAAAATAAAGGTTTTATAAGATACCCAATTGAAAAAAATGTACGAACACTAATATTATAATGAGTTTGTACATTTACCTTTAATTTATAGTCTCTATACTATAAAATGCTAACAGATCGATGTCAAAAAGTTTTTTACCATGACAGCCACTGTCATTTACGTTACGTTACTTTATTGAGGAGTAACTATGTATTTTATGATGAGGTTCCTACGGGGACAGGAAGTATGCGGGTAAAATAACGTGGAAATGCTGGTATTGAATTAATAATGTAACATTTGAAATAATTTTCAAACAGATTTCTTGCTTTCGTCCTTTCTAATTTTAGTTGATTCTAAATATTCTTTAGCTACGCCCCGCGGTTTTACCCACGTTACTCTGCTACAGTGGGTCGAAGCGTGATGTTTTGTAGTCCATATGTTAATGCAGCTTATAAACTATCCCCATCCAATTTTTCAGCCCAATCTATTCAGTAGTTTTTGTCGGAAAGAGTAACAAACATATATACTCACAAACTTTTGCTTATTTAATTTATCTTTACACTATATCGTATACATCAGTGTGAGCACGTATCATAAAAAGACAGTTGTAACTCCAACATCCTCCATTAAAACGACAAACAAAACATTTGTATTTCGCCATCAATTTAAATCTCAGGGCAGCGGAAAGTGCCCTCATCATAGGCACCTGCGGCCCAGTGAGTTGACGGCCTTGTGAGCCGGAAAGCTGAGCCAGATAGCATTGAACGAGGTTCGAGGCTCGAGTAGAAATATGTTTGATGATAAAAAATGAACATGAGTAATTGAATATATTGCTTCTTTTAGTATTACCTCTTATCTTATATTATTATACTCATTTATAACGCTGAACAGTTAGTTTATTTGTTTGTTTTCTTGAACGCGCTAATCTCAGAAACTACTGCTCCGATTTGAAAAATTCTTTCAGTGTTAGATGGCCCATTTATCGAGGAAGACTATAGACTTATTTTATTATGAAGTTCCCACGGGAACGGGAGCTGCGCGCTACAACTTACACGTTTTATATTTTCTTCCAAAAAATTAGGCCATAAAATTGTTTTATGATACTTAGTGTGTTTTCGTAGCGTAATATAGGATAAAATTGTCAAGAAAACGCCGTAATGGTGTATCATTACCCATCTGTAAGCTGACCGCATGCTTTAACTTGACCTCGACGAACGAAAACTTATTGATAAGTCGACTATGTGAATATAATGTACAACATGATCAGATATGGTAAAATAATAATCAGCTGCTCAATCGAGGGTTTATTAATTACCCGTCAAGGTAACCAACTTCCATTTTGCATACTTATAGTTAAGTACTTTAGTACACTGTTCACGTACTTACATAGTACAGATAGTTTGTTTTGTTGTCACTAGATGGCGTTATTAAGAAATGTTATAAGTCGCAATGAAGATTTTCTATACGTTCCTTTTAGATGAGAGCTATCGGTTAAATGCACGTCTTATATATCTTGTATGATTTTTATGATGTATTATTATTTAGAACTTCGGCTCTGTACATACACTTTAGCGAAGCGTAATATATGTGTATTTTTAGTCTTAAGAAATTTCTAGCAATATGGAGTTTAGAATTCGATCAGTGGCTCATTTGTAAGGTACGGTAGTTGCCTCTGAAGCCAGGAGTTGTGGATTTGTTGGCCATCTAGAACAACTGTTTTAGTAAGCCATAGATAGTTAACGCCGTGTGGTTTCCGGCTTAGAATAGACCACCCCATGACTTCCCATGGGTGTCGTAAAAGGCGACTAAGGGACATATAGCTGATGGATGGGCAGCAGCATCTATTAGCTCAAGGTTTACATCTTACTGCGATCACCAATCCGTCTGCCAAGCGTGGTGGTTATAGCAATATCCCTCTACGATCCTGGTTTGCCAAGGCCTGTTAAGAGAAGGCCCATGTTCAGCAGTGGACGTTAACGGGCTGTTGATGATGATGAGATAGTTAAAGCCTATCTGAGATTGAGTGGTTGCGTTCGTGAATCCTACTAATGGATGTATGGATGTATGTTTGTTACTATTTTACGCAAAAACTACTAGACGGATTTGTCTGAAAGTTTGGAAGCGGATAGTTTATAAGCTAGATTAACATACAGGCTACAAAATATCATGCTCCGACCTACTCGAGCAGAGTGACGCGGTTAAAACGGCGGGGCACAGCTAGTTATAATAAGTCCAATGTATTTACTAAATTTGGGTGTAGGCATTTAAATTTTAAAAATAAAACACAGTTAGATTTGCTGTAGCAATCAGGTAACATTGCAATAATCCATAAATATTGCAACACTTTATTAAAATCTTAACGTGATTCAACCGGTATCGGCATTTGATTGCCGACAGAGATAAAAGCAAATATAAATACAAAAAATATTGGCTTCTCAACAGAAAGCCTTTCAAATCCTTACTTTATGTAAGTGATCCTAACCTTTCAATTTTACCTCGAATATCAGATTATAAGGCTCGATTCACACTGGCGCAGAGTTAAGTCGCGTCACGTAAAGTTCTTCAACTACAAAGTGGGATGACGCTCGACTTTTGAACATTTGAAAATGGCGCCAGAGACATCACTACTCACGAGTAACATACGGCGACAAAGACTCGTGAGTCGCGTAATCGCCCGACGTCAATTCATCGAGATTTCCAAAATACAAATTTATACTTTGACTAGCATTGGCGCGCGGTTTCATCCACTTAGCTCACATTCTCGTATGAACTTTATAATTAAATATAGTCTAGAGAGCATTCCTCGGCTATCTAACACGGAAAGAATATTCCAAATTGGACCAGCCGTTTCTAAGATAAGCGCGTTCAAGCAAACAAACTTTCAGCAGATATTAGTAGGTATAGAACATCTCCATTTTTTCAGTATCTATACTAATAGGTTCATAAAGCTGAATAGTTAGCGCGTTCAAGCAAACAAATGCTTGAACGGGCTAACTACCGATCCAATTTGATAGTTAAATAGCCCATTTATCGAGGAAGGCTGTATTTAATTATGAAGTTCCCACGGGAACGGGTGCTACGCGGATAGGACCGCGCGCGGGGAGCTAGTTATGGTATAAGCGTAAAATTTCACGCGTCACGATCCGACTTTACGCCAGTGTATGTCGAGCCTAATATAATTATTTTCAATATTTAATGTTTACCATATCCGTTTAACTAATTGTTTGCATATTTGTCGTGTCGAAGCTTGTACGGCGAAGGTTTGAGAATCGTAACAATTCGTAACTCGTTCTCGCCGTACATTTTGAAGGTAATTTCGTAATATATCGGGAACAACTTTTATAATTTGGTATTTAATTAGGCTTCGTACGTATCTGTGTAATATGTTGATGTTGTTCAAGGAACCACAGATTATATCCTTGCTAATATTATAAACGCAAAAGCTTGTGAGTATGGATGGATGGATGGATGGATGTTTGTTACTCTTTCACGCATAAACTACTGAATGGATTTGGCTGAAACTTTGCACGGGGATAGTTAATAAGCTCGATTAACATATAGGCTTCAAAAATCACGCTCTGACACACTGGAGCAGGACCTTGACCTTTGAAGGACCTTGTATATAATATTCTTTTTTTACATAATTACGAATTAAGTCACATGATTAATAAACATGCCTTATTCCTTCAGAAAAATGCCTACGCCAAATCAGAATCGAACTCCAAACCTAACCATAATATAAAATAAAACTACACAAAAAGTAATATTGATTCAAGTAAATATTGACTGCTTAATTCATATAGATACAGTCAACTTACCCTTCAAAACAAACTAAAGTGACTCACAAGGGGATGATTTTGGCATGTCCTTTCATGTAGAAGAATGCTTATCCCTCATCAAACTGTGGAATGTAATCGACCAGTGGTATTTTGGTTTCACTATAATAGTTGGGAATTAAGATTGGAGATCTTAAAATATTGAAGAGTACCCTCTACCAGTGATAACCAGCCGGTGGGCCGGTGGCATCGGCTCCCCAGGGGGGTTTTGCCATAGTCACCACGCTTGGCAGGCGGGTTGGTGACCGCAGTATTCAGTTGTTACATACAAGGAAACGCTGCTGCCCGTACCCTTGTACACGATTGTTAAAGATGATGTTATAACAATCGGGACCCCTCGGACGGTACGGGACGGCTCGGGACGGTACTCCCTCATTCTAAGAATTTACACAAATATTTCTTGTACGGCGTAGGGATCGCACCCACGACCTCTAAAAGGAAAATACCGCTAAGCTACGGAGTAGCTACACTAAATAATGAAATATACGAGTACTATAATCAAAAATCAAGCTTCATTTTTACCAATAATTAGGTATAATACCTCGATAAACATCTGACCCTCTTTATTTAGCGATATTTAAATACTCTGTCGACCCTATTAAGGTCTCGGCATGAAGATAACGAATATACAAAGATTATCATATAATTATGATTCATATCTTGATACGCCATGACGGTAGGACTGGTTTGTAATGTTGGTTACTTTCAACCAGTAATGTGATTATAATTGACGTGAAAATATCGAGGAATTTTACTTTGAGACAAGGATTTTTGGTTGTAGAGTTAAATTACTATGGGTGATAGGGCAGTATATCACCTTAATAACAACCTCCTTAATGCAAACGCAGTACTTGCGAAATCGCGATTTCGAGATAAACGCCGGTTAACACATTTTTTATATCTAAAAAATAATAGTTTAAAAAAACTAAAAAAACACGCTTTTATAGCTAACTGAACTAAAAAATAGAAAATAAATTTCACCTCAAAATAAAATTATAATAAAGTTTAAGTTATTAACAGAATAATTCAATTCAGAGTAAAAAGCGTGGGGTGCATTTTACCACTTTTCATAACTCTCCTCTCATAGATAGTTGCCAATAGAATGATTGTGACATTTACTTTATCAAGCACCCCACGCTTTTCACTCTGAATTGAATTATTCTGTTAATAACTTAAACTTTATTATAATTTTATTTTGAGGTGAAAATGATTTTCTATATTTTAGTTCGGTTAGCTATAAAAGCGTGTTTTTTAGTTTTTTTATACTATTTTTTATTTTTTTAAGGATAATGGGAAACTGTTATCAAATTATTGCATTGTCATCGGTCCTTGATACGTATGCAAAGTTTCAAATTAATCAGACTTCTGGAAACTGGTGAAAATTAAGTTCAAAGATTCCGTTACATATATATATATATATAACCCAAGCTAATAAAAGCTTGTTAATAAAAATAAGTCTTTATTACATGACTTTTAAAGTGAACCTAAAAAATATGAAAAAAAAAACAATCTTTGTGTACAGATTAGGGTCCTGAAATGTAATTTTCGCAAAAAAGGGAAAATCCCAAAAATGACGATTACTGCAAGTCGTACAGTTAGCAGGGCAGTTATATCTCCTGACTTGGGAAAGAAATCTTTGTGACGCGTGATCCTATATATTGACGGACTCAAAGTGCACCCAGACTTCTAAATATTTACATATATTTATTATTCAAGACAAACAGTAGCCCGAAGTTTAGTCAACCATCTTGTAATGGTAAGGGTATCAAATAAGTAAATGATTATATTGAAATATTAACTCTTTGATTTGTTTTATAGATGTAGAAAGAGTGAGATATTGACAATTGTAATATTAAACCGAGATAATTAAGATCATAACAAATATTCAAAACACTACATAGTATAAAAAAAGTCGCTTCCCGCTTTGAAACTACGCAACGGATTTTGATGCGGTTTTTTAATAGATAGAGTAAATTAATAGGAATATTTATATGTATCTATAATACATAAAGTAATAAATAATTATCAACATAACAATTTTATATTACAAAAACTATATTTTAAATTAATTATTCATTAAAATATTAAAAATCAACTTATGTCGTTTTCCCTCAGGACGCCGACACACGATAAACGCTCGATGCCGCCGGACATTACGGCCTCATTTTTATTTGGCACATAGACAAAAACACCCTTTTTTACATTATATACACGCACACTGGCACATAATACTGGCCACTACATAACGGACAATACATACTCCCGCCACGTTCGATAATTAGTGAATGTTTTTTAAATTTCAAATGAAGTTCTATAAAATGTCATTCGTTTTTTAAATTGGATGATGTCCGTTGGTATACGTCGCTACGTTTCGTTTGTTGTTGTATTATGATAAATGCGTTTGCTTTGTGAAGATATGCGAATTATTTTTGTTGATTGAAATTTTCGGTAATTTTATTTTGTTTTGTTTTGTTTGGATGTTTTTAAAAGATTATTGCATTGTATGCTTTCGATAGCTACCTTTTCAGTATTTGAGTGTGATTGAGTTGTACGATTGTCCTATGACTAAATATTACCTAACTTTACCAATGTGAAATACTTATTCAGAATGTATGTAAAGTATTTATTTCAACTTTCTAAGAGTAACTTCTTTCTTAAGTATATCTACAAATCTTTCTATTACACACAATACTAAAGAAAACCTTCACATTTTCCAATTTCCCTACTCAGTCAAACCTTTGATCTGTTTCCTCCCAATAAAATCCGAATCAAAACAGCACTACATCCACCATAGAGCAACCATAGCAACAGTATTAGATGACCCACTCGTCCGCAAGGGCAAATCCTACCATACAAAGTATATTTTAAGCATCCAACATACGCTGACCCCTTGCAATTCAGCGGAATTCAGTTAAAGTCCTTCAACGCAAGAGGTCTACGTATATTGGAAGATAGAAGGATACGACCAGTGTAAGTTGAGCTCTCGGTTTATGGAGAGAATACTGTCTCCTAAGGTCTTGCTGTAGTTGATGGTGGCAGTATAAAAAGCAAAGGGCTCTTGAAGAACTGTCGGGCTAGACTCGAAGGACAGAGGGTCGGGATGCAGATTCAACCGGTTTATATGTAGGTAGGTATGTAGCATGTTTTGTTTTTTTTTTTGGTGCAGACATTTTGGGTAAGTAAGTACATAGTTTAGTGGATCGCAATATTTTTTTCTTACTGTTAACTTTATTTATTAGATTTAAAATATCTTAGGATCGCAGAATCCTATCGGTTGTCTACATTTATTATTTCCAAAAAATATTATATGCTTTTCTAATTTGCATTTTAAAGAACTGCAAAATTAAGAAATCAATTTTGAAATAACGTATGTTTTAATATTTATTTTCAAAAAAAGAATACGTCAAAAATCACAACAATGTAGGTAATAGAATAGAAACTTTCGTTATAATAAAAAAACAATTTGCTAACAAAAACAAAAACTTCACAAAATAGTTTAACTAAGCGAAAACATTTCATTTTCATTGAAATCAAAGTGTTAAAAACCGCAAACCTTTTATTGATAAAATAAAATCCAATGGCTAAACTTTTACCGCCTATTTCAAAACGAAGCTAATAAACTGCGCCACAGATTAAAAACAAATCAAATCGATTATTTATATTCGCAATTCAAACGAAATTCCATTCGGATTCCATTTAATTCGAACGCGGAACTATTCCAAACACACGTATAAGTAACTTCGATGTGGGTTGATGCGAATACGCGTATGAATGTGTGCGTCTATCCTTCCTTGACCTAGAGACGACTACTATCGGTTCTAGGTCAGGACCACTACACACTACACGGGACGTCCAACACACTTAGACCTCCACCTCCCCCTACTCGTAAGAGGATACTCCCGTCTGCAGTGCATTTCAATAGGTCTCGGCGTATCTAAGAATTCTGGTCACGTGGCTAGACGAAGTGCAGACGGAATGTGGTTGGCGATTAAATGGCGTCGTATGGTTCTTAATTTGAATTTGGGTTTAGTTTTAATTAAGGATGGGTTTCATTAGTTATTTAATGACGTGACGTGTTAAGTGTGGTTTTCATGAGGTTAATGTGTGTACAATTGATTTTATAGCGTAGTTTGAAGGTGGTTTTAGAAGTTAGAAATGTTTTCGTTGTTTTAATTATATTGTTTGTGTGGCCCGAAAATTATGAGTTACAAGTATTAACTAATTAATGAGATATATAATGTTTTCTCATTGGGATAATCCTTCTATTGCTGTGTAAATAAGAATGTTATTAGACTCTGATTTTAGTTATGGTATTAGATATAATTGTAAATACTTTATAACGAATTTACTAGCTAATTTATAATTAAGAAAATCTATATATTGTTCAACTCTTAACACAATCGCAATGCACTGTTTACGATTTTGTAACTTTTTGACGGATGGTCTAATTTGAATGGAGTTTTCAATCATTGAAACGTACCTATAAATACTATATATCATCATCATCAACAGCCCGTTTACGTCCACTGCTGAACATGGGCCTCCTCTTAACAGACCTTGGCAAACCAGGATCGTAGAGGGATATTGCCATAATCACCACGCTTGGCAGACGGATTGGTGATCGCAGTAAGATGTAAACCTTGAGCTAGATGCTGCTGCCCATCCATCAGCCATATGTCCCTTAGTCGCCTTTTACGACACCCATGGGAGAACATGGGGTGGTCTATTCTAAGCCGGGAACCACACGGCACATACTATATATAGGAATATTCAATGCAAGTTTTTCAATTTGAATCAGGTCAATATTTTCAAAGTGTTACATATTGTTATCAAGATTAAATTTAAAAACAATTTCCTATAAACTGTTTTTGTTATTCATCAAAAGAAAAGATGTTATTATATATGTTACGGCTAATAGCCGAAGTGCAGCTACACCTAGGTTTAGCCGGCTACAACTAGGTGCAGCCGACCACATGCGGTTAAACTTAGATGTACCTATCCTACTTATCTTCGGTTAGAACTAGGTTTTAATTAAATAAACAATACCTATGCACAACACAAAAAGATGTTGGGGTGGTTAAAAAAAAAAAAAAAACCTAAACCTAAACCAATGGAGTTGAACAGGGACTTATTGCCGACCACATGCGGCTAGGTAAGTTGTAGCCGGCTAAAACTAGGTGTAGCCGCACTTCGGCTATTAGCCGTAACATATATTTAACTTTCTGTATCTTTCATGTTTCTAACAAATACTTACAAAAAAACTATACTACACCTTAGGTTGTGTACTTAAATAACAAGAGGCGATTCTAAATGATAAATATGCATGTGTACAAGTTCGAATCCCGTGCGATGTAAAAAACGACGCGTGCGCATCTCAGCGCAGCATGGCGGCAATCGATAAGCAATATATTATTATTAGCAAACCGTCTGCATTGTGTTTTATGTCTTAATAATGCATCAGTGAAGTTATTGTAATGATAAAAGTATTTACTTAAGTAATAAATCTATACTTATTAATATATAAAGCTGAAGAGTTTGTTTGTTTGTCTTAACGCGCTAATCTCAGGAGCTATTGGACCGATTTGTAAAAATCTTTCGGTGTTAGATAGCCTATTTATTGAGCAAGGCTATAGGCTGTATTTAATTATAAAGTTTCTACGGTATCAGGAATTACGCGGATGAAATCGCGCGCGGGAAGTTAGTTGACTATAATAATTCAGAACAATCTTGATTTTTTATGCCTGTAATATATTTTTTATCTATTCAAAATAATTACAGTACGCCTTTTATATACAGCCAGGTGAAGTAGCTGAAGCCTTCGGATAACTTTAAATATCAATCGGAAATAGTACCAAAAGTGTTACTTTTTACAAATATAGTTACAACTTAATAAAAAAAATATAAATCCGTCTATTAAAACACTTTGACGTTGACAAATATGGCGGACTAATATATATGTCCCAACATATTATAAAATGATGTTTTGCACCACGTTATGTTGTATGTTTGCGATAAACTCAATAATTACAGGACATATTTTCATAAAGTTTTCAAAAATAGATACGGTGATTGAGTTAAGTTTAAGTTTACAATTAGTCAAGAGTTTGCATAAATTATGTATAAACAGACAGGACGGGTCACTGGCAGACTTGATAAATAGTTTTATTTGATAGTTCTGATCTTCACTAAGCTCGGAAATATAATCTAGAAGCTATACGCATAACACCGCCGTTATACGCATTTTATAAAGAATAGAAAAGATTTTCAGTTGAGCATCTGCATAAGAAATAAACCACATATATATATGTCTTATACATACATATATACATATAATCACATCTTTCTCCCATGGGGGTAGGCAGAAACTACAGAACGCCACCTGCTACGATCCTTACACACTCCCGTTGCCGCATCCACGTTCCTACATCTGGTCATACACGCACGCCGGTTGCATGTCCATTAGTTGCTTCTTATGACATCCAGCAGAAGACATGGTTTAGTTTATTCTCAGCCGTTAACCACCCAGCTATAACACTACTACAGCAACAGCTATTTATCAATTAACATAATAATAGCACTTCAAATGCAATCTGTAAAACTTCAAATTTTGCTCTTCATGATTTAATAACGCATCTGCACCATTAAAATATAACCTCTATTATGACTCCCATAAATACGATAACACCTTAACACACTTAGTCTATAAAAACGAACGACTTGACCATGAACGAATCCTATCGCATGCATAAATATCTACGACACACACACATACGCAAATCTAATGCGTGCATACGAAATGCATCACTCACACTAGTGTACACAAAGTCAAGGGTTGCAGTGGGTGAATGACCGCCGAAACGGCGAGCGCAACAAGGTCACACACACATGTATGTATAGACATGTATACACACACTAGCATGTGTGGCCGTGAAGTTAGAAATACTAGGGATGGGCTATGCGAGTATCGATCAATTGGGAAATTCGGCCGCGATTCGCAAATATATATTCGATCTGTCGATACTTTTAGTTTCAATGGATTTTCATATAGGTTCTTTAAAGATTACCTTTATTATTATACTATCCTATTTAGCAATGAATATCTAAAGGAATATCATACAATTTAAAGGCAAACTTAGGTTTACCATCGACTTTAATGTTCTCACTAAGAATGATGGATGAATTGGTCCCAATTCAATCCACCTATGGTGAAATTTATATATATATATATTAAAGTATGAATACACAGATATCATTTTCTTTAGGCATCATTGTGTAGGTACATAGTTCATTCTATTCTTGTATCGAAATAAACGAAATAAACGATCTTTATTCAGCACTTAGGTATTTACATACACTTGTACTTGTCAAGAAAATTTACAATGCATATAAAATTAATTATAAATAGGTAACATTTACTATTAAATTATGTTTAATTTACTTCAGGTGTGCTAGAAGTCTGTCAGTCTTGTGTTAGTAAACAAGCTCTTAATATCAACGTTAATATCTATTTACTATAGTTATTTTATTCAAACATTTTATGAATTAAAAAAAATATATATATATATATATAAAATATTATTACACATTTTAGAGTGCAATGACCGGTCAAGCAAGAAGTAAAGAGAAATATAGAGGACGTGATCACTGGCATTGACTACAGGCACTGGATCACACGACAGGGGCAAGGGTCAACGCGGTCCTCGGTCTGTCCGGCGAGGATCCTAGCCTAGCTAACTATCAATAATAACTAAGGTGCCTACTTATTTATTTTAAGTTATGTTTGGACCTAATTTAAATAGCACACAAAACATACATAAACATTAAATTAATCAGGTTAAATAACCTACTAAAGAAGTAATTATCAATTGAAATAGCCGTGAATAACATTTAGCGAGTTGAATGTACTACAAAATAATGCAAGACTAGTTTCAATTCAATCGATAAAAGGTAGGTATTTAAAGGAAGTACCTACCTATGTATAATTTAGAGTACAGGTACCTATATATATTGCATACACACGTACATAAAAATCGATATTTTCAGAATGTTTTGAATTGTTTTTGCTTAGTAACTAGCCACTAGTTTGCATTTGGTTGCAATCTTGATGGTGTCCGATCTACTACGGCTACGAACACGCTTGCCTACTAAATACCCATTCATTTTGTACTTAAAGACTGTCATCATATAACAAGAGAACATATTCCTGGCCAAAAAGTTCCAGTACATTTTTAATATCTCAGCTTAAAATTTGCCATATCGGGTAATGTAGTTTTCTGATAGTGAAATGATTTCAGACACTGGGACGGTAGTTTTTTCATTTATCCAGTCGATTTCAAACAAATAAACATTTTACTAATAATAAAGTATTATCAATATATAATTAGGGACATTAAAAAGGGGGTTTTTGGGGAAGCTCTTTGCCCACTGTGGGACAGAGTAGAGAAAAAACAATAGAGGACGTCAAAAATCGATGCGCATCGATTTTCACTGAAAGAGTAGGTACCATAGATAGTCATATAAGAGTACCAAATGCCTAATAATAAATTATTGTCTAAATAAAACCAAACATCAAAATAATAGAAATAATAACACCTGTGTACAATGTTATGCCCAACACAAAATTATCAATTAAATTGCATTTAATATTTCCACGATATCTAGCCAACTAAAAAAAAAAACTAACAAGATTCTATCGCTATCTACCGCAGGTAGTCCTTATAACCTTGTTCGTAAAAATGATATTCAAATCAGCCCTCCGTAGAATTAGCCGTGGAGTCGGCTGCATACAAATAAGTGTGGTTTGGCATGGAAAACAATAGTTTCCTGAGTCGAAGATTATATGGTAAAAAAGATGTTGTAGATGTACGTTAGATATGAGGATATTGAACTTGAGCGTTGATGACCTATAACTGATAGTTATATGTAGAGAAAGAGAGAAGGAAAATTATTTATTTATAGTGCAATAATCTGTATACAAATATTAGCAACATTTATGTATCATAAATAGGTACCAGCTTCGGCTTAATAATACATTCACACACTTTATGTTTGTAGTGAAGTTTTTTTTATTTTTTATTATTACTAACAGAGTTTTGTAGTCTACTAGTATTCTTATTTTTACGAGTGGGTTCGCGTCGGTAGTGCAATGGGTGGGGTTCGAACCGGTGACCTCAAGATCACAAGTCCGAGGCCCTTTACTTAATTTCATCCACGTTAAACGGTTAACTTGGACAGTTTTCGCCATAAAAGCCTATCTTTTATAGAAAATTTAATGATAATAGACGCACAGACAGACTTGCAATTATAATATTAGTAGGGATTTTATTTTGTAAAATAGGAGGTATATAGATCGATATTTAGTTATCGATATACGCCATCTCTAGTCAATGCATAAAGTATAAACCGATTTGTAATTCATCATTCAACAATAATTATATTCATAGCCTCAACTACTGCCGCATGAAAATATATTTTCAATACATAATGTTGTACTGTCTTGAAAAACTTGAACTTTGACTTTGAGATTTAAAAAGCGATTGTATGCATTTTGCGTGTTTATTTTTTGTATACAGTTATATATTGTTTACATATATTTATATATGTTTATGACATGAGTTATATTTATATCTTTGCGATACCTATAATTTTATTTGAAAATATGTACTTTGTAGATGATATTTTAACCTTATAAAAAAAATTATGTTTATAAATATATGTTTATTATTGTTATACAAGCTTCCCGTGTATCCACCCGCGTAATTCCCGTTTCCGTTGTAACTTCATTCACACATACACACTTCTTTTCATATTATTATTTATTGAGCTATCTTCGAGTAAACAATTTTTTCCGAGTTTTTAAAATTCGGACAACTATAGATATACCTCTGTAAGACTTTTAACGGGCAAATTTTGGTGCAGACATCCAATTTATATAGGTGTTGAAATTGTGTATTTTTTATATAAATAGTATCGATATTACCTTCGACGTCACTATTCGCATCACTAGAGTCGATGCACTATAGTGAGTAATTTGAACAACATTTGGTTTATTTTCGTACCCGACTGACGCCTACGCACTGAGTTTTCATCGAGCAGTTTCCAATGCACTTTCTTTAGCTATTTTCTCTCATAGAATTTAGTATTATATTTTCGTATCAGCCACTTTACGTTCACCACTGAACATGGGCCTTCTCTTAACCCCTTAAGATGGGTTTAGAGTGGACCACCCTATGTACTGCTATGGGTGTAGCAAGAAGCGAGTAAGGGACATACATCGGATGGATGAAAGCTCAAAGAAACTCCCATTTTATTGCGGTCACCAATCTGCCTGCCAAGCGTGGTGATTACGACAATATCCCTCAACGATTTTTGCCTGTCAAGGTTCGTTAAGGCCCATGTTTAACGTGGACTTCAACACGTAACTAAAGTAAAACTATTATAAATATTTTTGTAGGTGGTAGGTATGTTTTAAAGGCTTTAAGGAATTATATGTTACTTAAATATAATTATTATTTAAATACCACTTAAATTATTATTTTACTATACAAATAAATAACATTTTTGTTGACTAATTAGCCGCTTCGTCCAATGGAATGTGTTATAGAATTTGCATAACTTTTACTCCTGTCATAAGACGAAAGGGTCGTGGGACGCATCAACGAATGAGGTTTTATTTTTCTTATAATAATCCATCTTACAGTCCAAATAGGTATTGTAATGATTTAAACCTATTTGGAACATATTGTCTATTCAAAATTTTAGTGCACTTGTCATATTTTATACTTTTTTGTTTTGATTTTCTTTGTCAAAGCAAATATAAGAAAACATAACCAAGACCAGCGCCATTTTATTATTTCTAATACTTATATTACTCTTATATATAAGTGCGTAACAGGTATCGTCACACCATGTTTAAAACATTCCGCCATTAATGAGTTTAAACATAAAGAAAAAAAGAGACGATAAGATTTTGATAAATGTCCCATTTAACGGCTACCTTTAAGTCTTACTAAAACACATAAATAATTAAATAAACAGGTTTATTCCTATGTTATTTCTATTCTCAAATATAATTTAGTAAAACAAAAGTTGGCCATTTACGTTTTTTAGATGAGATGACACGTAAGGTGCAATGAACTAATTATTGTTTTCGATTAATATATTTCTAATTTTGGTTAGGATTTTGATTATTTTGTTTATTTTACAATTAAAAATAAATATTAACACAGAGATAAAACTATTAACAGACTATAATAAAGAAACAAATTAATGAGTTTTTAACGCTAGCTTCCCGCGCGCGGTTTCACCCGCGCAACTCCCGTTTCCGAGGGATCTTCTTAATTAAATATAGCCTATGTCACTCAGGGGGAATGTAGTGCTCCAATGGTGAAAGAATTTTTGAAATCGGCACGTTAGTTTTTGAGTTTATCCATTACAAACATATAAACAATAATACAAAACTTTCCTCTTTACAATATTAGTATAAATTAGTTATAGATGTATCACTTCATCAGCTCGTTTACTTCTACAGGTGAACATTGGCCTTACCTTGGCATGCCAGGGTCATTAAGGAATTTGGTCTTATTCATCTCGCTTGGCAGGATTGGTGGTCGAAATTAGATAGAAACTACCCCTTACGACACCCATGGGAAACATGGTGTGGTCTATTGGTGGCCAGCAACCACACGGCAATTATGTTATAGCATCATATTATAACATGTATCTTTAGAATAACTTTAAAAGATTGAGTAAAGTCATACTGATATTTATGAAATACCCGCAAATTTACCCCTCTAGTGACGCCTATACATCACTACATAGTATAAAACAAAGTCGCTTTCTCTGTCCCTATATCCCTATGTATGCTTAAATCTTTAAAACTACGCAACGGATTTTGATGCGGTTTATTTAATGGATAGAGTGATTCAAGAGGAAGGTTTTTATGTATAATACATCAGCATTGCGCCGTGCGGAGCCAGGGTGGGTCGCTAGTATACTAATAAAAAACAAGCGAAACTTGAAACACTTGAGCATCTGCAGAACAAAATGGCGCCCACAAAAAGTTTTTCCAGACAATGTTTGAATCGGAAATGCCATAGATAGCTGAAGCTCAAGAGCATTACTAGTGGATAGGTCACGTATATACTTAATATAAATTGTATGTTTACATTAAATTATTTACTGGCAGTAATAGTTTCTCTCGTTATTACTATCGAAACGTAACAATAACATTTAACAATAATTAATTTGTTAGTATGGATGGATGGATGTTTGTTACTCTTTCACGCAAAAACGACTGAACGGAATTGGCTGAAATTTTGCACCGGGATTGGTTGTATGATATATTAACATATAGGCTACAAAACATCATGCTCCGACCCACTGGAGCAGAGTAACACGGGGCAAAATAAGTTTGTCTCAGGGAGACTTTGATAAATATATTATATGGCGAAATGAGCTCTACTGCCTTTCAATACAAGATAGTCTAAGTTGTACGAAGGGGCGCTCCTAACACATGTGCCTATGATGTTAATCAATCAATAATGACAGTCAAATCTGTAATTTCCATGCTTTTGAAAAAGTAGAAGTTGATAATTACCAACTTTTACTTTTATCTATACTACTAGCTGCAACCCGTGGTTTTACCCGCGTTACTCTGCTCCAGTGTGTCGGAGCGTGATGTTTTGTAGCCTATATGTTAATCCAGCGTATAACCTATCCCGGTGCAAAATTTCAGCCAATTCCGTTCAATAGTTTCGGCGTGAAATAGTAACAAACATCCATCCATCCATACTTACAAACTTTCGCGTTTATAATATTATAGTAGGATAGATATAGAATACAAATGAAGTCGCGCAGAAATATGAAAAGTCATATACAAGTCAGATTTAAGTCTTGATGAATCGACTTATGTTGTAATTACGTCATAATGACCATACAATATGAAACGTTAATAAGAAACCAGCACCCGAGAAAGTAATTTATTACACGCAAAGGTTTTTTAATTATAAATATTCAATAATATGATTGCTTATGCAGCCAAAATACAGACTTCTTTCTGACGAAAACTTCGGCAGTTATTTTAATTATCATTTCGTAAAATTTAAATACAACCGTCCGTTCCTAGCGTCACCTTTAAAGCACTCCATCCGTCAATTAGCATCAAGAACCCATTTTAAACCTTATCGCTATTAAATAAAATTTAAATTCAGACGAACAAGAACTGAGAGATAATACATTACTACACATTAGAATTCCAACCTTAGCTCAATGATAAAGAGTTTAAATTCATTCGAATTAACAAAAACGAACGGCTCCTATATTGTGAAGGCTGCATACAAATTAAAGCTAACTTTAATTCTACAAGAATAGCGCCTGAATTCGATTGATAGTTGAACAACGAGTTAGAACATTTTGTGTATAAAAAGAAACCGCCAAAATGCATCGGAAGGTCAACGAACTGCGTCAGCCAAGGACAGTGCATTCCATTTTTAAATAGCGCGCCAATAGAAGGCTCGATCTAAATAGGCGCGCCATCTTGGCATCGTTGAGCGCGGGAATTGTATAATGGCGTCCATTTTTGACAAAAACATTTTTTTTTCGACAACAATGGCCGTTTCCACGTATTATTTCGGGTGTAATTAGGAGCCGGTAACGAGATTTTCGTTGCAAGTTCATTATAACATTTATTTGAGTATAAATTGCTTGTTTATACTTGATAGATATAAGTTTTAATAAACCTTTTTTTCTAGAAAGTTATGTCCGTTATTGCGATGCTAAGTTTCTTGGAAAAACATGTTTTTTTTAATACGTTTTAATAGGGACGAGGATTATAAGATTAAAACTTCATTATATATATAACTTTGTATATAACTAATCCGTTCTTATAAGATTACGAAAGTAAATAATATAAAATTGCGTAAACATATTATATTATGTACTTTATAGTATTTCAGTGAAAATATTTATTGGCATGATTACAAAATGTCTAGCTACTCAGTTATTTAGCACTCCTAACTCAATTAATTGAGGTAAATTATTAAACGGAGAAAAAAATTATATTTAATTTTTATTTATGTTTATGTACTGTTATAGCGACAATCTCCGTAGCGTAGCGGTATTTGGCTCGATTTAAATCTCGGAGGTCGTGGGTTCGATCCCCACTCCGGACAAGACATCTTTGTATAGATTCTAAGATTTCTTTTCGGGTCTGGTTGGCTGAGGGGATCATCATCATCAGCCTGTACAACGTCCACTGCTGAACAAGGGCCTCCTCCCGAGGGATGATTTTTGCCATAGTCACCACGCTTGGCAGGCGGGTTGCTGACTGCAGTATTATGTTGTAAGATACAAGGACACGCTGCTGCACGTTCCCTGGTATACAATTCTTATAAATGATGTTAAACAATCGGGACCAACGGCTTAACGTGCTTTCCGAGGAACTGAAGGTAGTCTCTCAGCCAAGCAGACCCGGAAAAAAATCTTAGAATCTACACAAATATTTCTTGTCCGGAGTGGGGATCGAACCCACGACCTCCGAGATTTTAATCGAGCCAAATACCACTACGTTACGGGGTTGTTGTTGTACAATTCTAATTATAGAAAATTGATATGATTGATTTTTTTAATTCCATAGGCAGACTTTCATATTTAGACAGGCAATGGTAGATATACAATTCCACCGGTATCATCTTACCTAACTGTATAATTTAGAAAGTGTTGGTGCTTATTGCTAAACACTTGGGCACCAGTCGAGGGGTCCGACGCATAACAATTTACTTGCATAAGTGTGGAAAATTGGTGTGATGTTAATGTTCTTTATAATTGTGTATCTTCAAATAAGATCCACCCTAAACCGACGTGCTTGTATGAAGAATGTTATGAGAGCGAATGAAGCGAAAGATGTGTGAAGGGATCGTAGCAAGTGGAGGTCCATTGTCTCTGCCTTTTTTTTTGTCCTGGGGAAATGCATTTTTTTACGCATTCCCACCGCCGCTGCAGCGTATTCGCGAGATGGCAATGGGGACTCGACCTCTCCATAGCGTGGTATGCTAAACTCATACCAAGAGGAGAGGACCCTACCAACCACTAAAACCTCCCGGACACTCCTTCGATCCACCGTTGGCGGGGGCCGGGTACACCATTGTCTCTGCCTAGCCCGCTGGGAAACAGGCGTGAACTTATGAATGTATGTAATTGTGTAATAGATAAATATTGGCTTAATGTTTTCAGAAAACAATTTGAAGAAAAAAAACTAATTTAAAACCTACTAGCTTCCCGCGTGCGTAATTCCCGTTCCCGTGGGAACTTCATAATTAAATATAACTTATGTGGTATAGTGGGTATAGTGTAGCTTTCCAACGGTGACAGAATTGTTCAAATCGGTCCAGTAGGTTCGGAGCCTATTCAATACAAACAAACAAACAAATCTTTCCTCTTTATAATATTATATTATTAGTATAGATCAGGGTTTCTCAAAGTGGGGTACGTGAACCCCTAGGGGTTCGCGACAAGATTTACGTAATGGTGGCTTGATAACTGGCAGGCGTTTTCTTCAACAGTCAATTTTATTATTTTCTTTGGGGGGAGGGGGGATTTTGTTACTTAGTTAGGGTTTCGCTGTCACCTGGAAATTTTAACAGGGGTTCGTGGAGCCGAAAGTTTGAAAAACCCTGGTATAGATGAACGGAGCTACACACTTGTAAACTACGTTTTGTTAGTTTTTCAATTATCTAAGTTAAGGTTATAAAGTTACTGTAATAATCTGGTTAAGGCCGCAGGATCACGGTGGATGCAGGCCGCTTCTAACCGCAACAACTGGAGATCTATGAGGGAGGCCTATGTCCAACAGTGGACGACCAAAGGCTGAAATGATGATGATAATGTTATAAGGAAGAAGGATTTGATTATTGGTTTGCATCTCTTTCAAAACAGCACCAGACAACCTCCGTAGCGTAGCGGTATTTGGCTCGCTTTAAATCTCGGATGTCGTCGGTTCAATCCCCACGCGGGACAAGAAATCGTAGTGTAAATTTTAAGATTTCTTTCCGGGTCTGGATGGTTGAGGGCTCCGTGCCTCGGAAAGAAAGTTAAGCCGTTGGTCCCGATAGTTATAACATCATCTAAAGCAAGCGTGTACCAGAGAATGAGCAGTATTTAACCGCTCAAACTTATGAAACTCCTTCACGGTAGTTTTACGGATTACAAACCAACAAAACGCACAATTTCCTATCACAAAATCTATATATATTTATCAGAAAATCTAATGACTGCTAAACGCAACATATTCGTATGTAAATACTTCATGGAAAGCACAAATGGTGATCGGCAGACCGTGACTGTCTGCCCTTCAGGGACTTTATACAAAGAGACTCATTATTTGCCGCCCGGTATAGTGGTCGGCTAAATATTTGTAAGTGGTTTATGCGGTGATGAATATTCTATTAAGATTTTTTTTTTATACGAATAGAAAATATTCTAAAGGAGAATGTTTTTTTTTTGGTCCAAATAAATAATTAAAAAAAATAAAAGTATGACTTGTTTTTTTTTTTTGTCCGTGGTGAAATGCTTTTACGCATTCCCACCGCCGCTGCAGCGTATTCGCGCGCTGGTGATGGGATATGTGGGACTCGCCCTCTCCATAGCGTGGTATGCTAAACTCATACCACGAGGAGACGACCCTACCAACCACTAAAACCTCCCGGACACTCCTTCGATCCGCCGTTGGCGGGGGCCGGGCACGCATGAGCAATCCGGCCCCCCGACCGCACCCGCGACCAATACGGTACCGCGGGATCTCCAGGGCCACACTTACAGTGGCCCATTTGCCCAATTATAGGGACGCCCGGAGTGTAGAGGCGTCCCTACTCCTCATGGGGATGACCCCAAGCCTGCCACATGGTTAGTTTGAAAGATCATCTCAAATACCATATTTTTTGTACAGAATCAAAAAAATCTGTCCTGCAGAAATCTAGATATAAGCAAATAATTAGTCCTTAAAAATAAATTAATAAAAAACTCGTTACTCGTCAACTTTAGGTTCGATTTTGTTGCGTCTTTGCTAAAATAGTAACTTGAAATAAATGAGTCGATCAACAATGAGTTCATGCCTGGGGACCGCAGATTTTTTTTTTGGAACAGGGCTCTTAGTAATAAAACATGCTTCTTTGCTACTCGGTATTGTTTATGAATGACGCCGTGAAATGCCGTGTGGTTTCCGGCTATGCCGTGTGGTTTCCGGCTTAGAATAGACCACCCCATGTCCTCCCATGGGTGTCGTAAAAGGCGACTAAGGGACATATGGCTGATGGATGGGCAGCAGCATCTATTAGCTCAAAGTTTACATCTTACTGCGATCACCAATCCGTCTGCCAAGCGTGGTGATTATGGCATTATCCCTCAACGATTCTGGCTTGCCAAGGTCTGTTAAGATGAGGCCCATGTTCAGCAGTGGACGTAAACGGGCTGTTGATGATGATTGTTTATGAATGAAGAACATAATTTTGTTCATTGATCAAAAATATTTAAGTGGTATTCAGAAAAAAATGTACCAAACCAGTCTTAAGAAGACCAGAATATATATCATTGCAACCAATCAACCTTTTTACAAAACAAAAACGACAACTTGAATGGCGACACCAACATTCTATGAATAAAAAACATTATCCGCATACTGACGTAGTACTACAAAAAACTAACAAAAAAACATGTAGCGAAAACATGCAAAGCGTTTATTTTTAGTAAATAACACTGACGTTTTTCCCCATTCATAGACATTATATTGTTGGAAATAAACCCTCTACCCCAGATACGAGGAAAAAAATAAAAAAAACTACCCTCCCGTTTCATAAATTCACTATTTTTGTATAGTGACGTACGGATCTATTTGAAAACGAAAAAAAAAGCTAAGCATGAATGGGTTACGTAGCGCGTAGAATGTGTCTATGCTACGAAAAGTGCGGAGTTCTACGCCGTAGCGAGTCTACGTCTAGGCGTAGATAGTGTACTACGAATAGACGTATTTAGAAATTGTAATACAAATGTAAACGTTTCTTTGGCTTTTTGATTGTAATATTTAGACGTGTGATTGAATTTTGATAATTTTTCATGTTAATTGTTTACATAATATTGCGATTTTGATTTTTTAACAATACCAAAACTAATCAAAATAAATTCAAAATTTAAGCAATGACAGCTTTAATGATGCCACTTACGCAACTCTCTCAAGCTATAGCTACTTATAAATATACAACCACTAAACTGACATGAATTATTTCATTCTTGTTCGTGGTTTGAATAGTTATTTTTAAATATAAATTTTGTTCAACACTAAAATGTCAAGGAGAAAAACCGGGACCAACAGTTAGTATTGCACAAATGTCCCAAGTCCACAGTCACACAAGTGGTTCGCGTACGTAGTGCGTACGATGACGTCACACAACACATGTTCACACACGTCGATATAAGCTATAACAGCCATAAATATAGGCTCAACAAGTAACCGACACACTGACTAGCGACGGCTCTAGTTATACGTATGTTGCGTTAGGACGACAAAATATGTTTACATAACTTACCAAAATAATTAAATAATGACACACCATAAATAAGTGCAATAATTTCAAATTAAATACCTAACTAAACAATCTAGATTATATTATTATAGAATATTTGAGTGTGTCTTTTGGCTCCTAAAACCAGGTGATCCCGTTTCGAAGGTTCATTTGTATCATCAGCCTTGATGTATATACAGGGTGTCCCAAAAGATTACGTAGCTGGGAAGGGGGGTGATAGGGATGGTCACAAGGGTCACCAGAAAAATATAAAAAATAACCTCTGGGTGTTTAAAAAAATAAATGGCATTTTTTAAAAGACTAAAAATTTTACACCTTGTGCTAACTGTACCTACAAATATGGCTGTATTTAAAAAAAATGCTGTTATGTAATCTTCAATAACAACAAGGTCATCAACATCAACATCAAAAATAACAAGGTGTAAAATTTGAAGTTTTTAAAAAAATGCCATTTTTTTTTAAATACCCAGAGCGGATTTTTTTTTTTCTAGTGACCATTGTGTCCACCCCTGTCACCCCCTTTCCCAGCTACTTAACCTTTTGGGACACCCTGTATATATGATATATTGTACTAAGGACCGTGTACGTTAAGCGTAGTGATGACATGCATGTGACGAAAAGAATGCTGAATATGAAGATGTAGGGATATGTTGGAAGAGGATGGCCAAAAAAGAGATGGACGGACTGTGTGAAAGATGATATGTCTAAGAAAGGCTCACACCTTTCTTAGACATATCATATGGAAGAGACGTCTAATAGGGAAAATGGAAGAAGATGACATACTGCGCCAACCCCAAATAATGGGAGCAGGGCAGGAAGATGATGATATTGTACTCGGGACCCGTGTGGGTCCCGAGTACAATATAAGTATAACCTCTAAACCAATAATATCCATTCAGTAACCAACAAGTTTATCTTGTTACACAAATAAGTACAATCTCAAAGCATATTATACACAATTGTTCATTTCACATAAGTTTCCCTTAGGTGAGGGGTAGCGCCTTTTCCTGTATCGTGTATAAGGGTTGGTGGGAAAGTTTTCCTTAAGGGCTTATGTTGTATGATAGTGTATTACTTGAATATGTTTCGTTTGATGTTGTTAGAGTTGACTCTTAAGGTTTCCCTTTGTGGTTTTCAATATTTATATTGTGAGATGGTGTATGTTGTTAGTTCGTATTTTTATTGTTACAAATATTTTATTGTAAAGTAAACTCCGTTATCAATACTATAATATTATAAATAGGCAATATTTGATTGTTTGTGTGTTGGCATGACATTGACAACCTCCGTAGCGTAATCTCGGAGGTCGTGGCTTCGATTCCCACACCGGACGAGAAATCTTTGTGTTAATTCTAAGATTTCTTTCCGGGTCTGGTTGGTTGAGGGACTACCCTCCGTGCCTCGGAAAGCACGTTAAGCTGTTGGTCCCGATTGTTATAACATCATCTATAACAAACGAACCAGGGAACGGGAAGCAACGTTTCCCCTGTGTATTACAACACAACACTGCGGTCACCAATCCGCCTGCCAAGCGTGGTGACTATGGCAAAGACCCTTCCTCGGGAGGAGGCCCATGTTCAGCAGTGGACGTTATACGGGCTGATGATAATGATGTGTTGGCATTTAATATCCTCTGAAACTACTGGGCTGATTTTAAAAATTCTTTAACCGTTAGAAAGCTATGTTATCAAGAATTAGCATAGGTTTTATTTAATTACTAGCTGCTCCCCGCGGGTTTTCCCGCGTTACTCTGCTCCAGTGGGTCGGAGCGTGATGTTTTGTAGCATATATATTAATTCAGCGTTTAACCTATCCCGGTGCAAAATTTCAGCTAATCTCGTTCATTAGTTTTAGCGTGAAAGAGTAACAAACATCCATCCATCCATCCATACTTACTAGTCATCCAACTTGTTTATTTCATAAACGCTTAACCATATTTAGGTATCTCGTAACAATTATTCAGTTTGGCATTTTATTTTTAGGACAAACAATTACTGAGACGACCGAGTCCATTAAATGTGTATGTATGTTTGTGTGCACCTGGCTATTTTATGTCTTTACGATATCGGCAGTAAATGTAATTAATACCTACGTGTTTGGATTTCCTTGGCAACATTCTTACCTTCCATTTTTACCTATAAAATAACTATTAAAAAAAATCGTTTCGCTTAATTTAATACCGGTGGTTCAATGGTAGGTGTAGTTGAATAAGTCAAGAGTGAATAAGTGTCTTCTAGACCTTTGAGATCCATCGTCATCCACATCGTCGCTTACCATCAGGTGACATTGTGGCTAAACAAAGGTCTATCTAGAATAAAAAAATAAATAAAAAAAAGTTGTTTCTAAGACATCATAATCATCAGCCCGTATAATGTCCACTAGTGAACATAAACCTCCTCCCGGGGGAGGGTATTTGCCATAGTCACGGTGACCACGGAGGTTAGTCCCTCAACCAACCAGACCCGGAAAGAAATCTTAGAATTTACACAAAGATTTCCTGTCCAGCGTGGGAACCGAACCCACGACCTCCGAGATTTAAAGCAAGCCAAATACCGCTACGCTACGGAGGTTGTATAAACACTTCATCATCATCATCAACAGCCCGTTAACGTCCACTGCTGAACATGGGCCTCCTCTTAACAGACCTTGGCAAACCAGGATCGTAGAGGGATATTGCCATAATCACCACGCCCGGCAGACGGATTGGTGATCGCAGTAAGATGTAAACCTTGAGCTAATAGATGATGCTGCCCATCCATCAGCCATATGTCCCTTAGTCGCCGTTTACGACACCCATGGGAAGACATGAGGTGGTATATTCTAAGGCAGAAACCAAACGGTTAACACTTGCCCGTACAATAATATAATTTGAACCAACAAGCAGTAAGTGGCAATCAAAATATTAATTATTAGTCTTTGTCCAATAACCAGTTCAAGGCCTCCATTGTTTACTGCATGGACAATACGTATCAAATTAATATTACTTAACAACACAATGAATATGTAAGTTAATAAACGTATGAACTAGTTAATCGTTGTTGAAAGGGAAGCTAATTGTGACTAACTATTAAGTCTACTAGCCCCGCGGTTTTACCCGCGTTACTCTGCTCCCGTGGGTCGGAGCGTGATGTTTTGTAGCCTATATGTTAATTCAGCGTACAACCTATACCGGTGCAAAATTTCAGCCAATTCCGTTCAGTAGTTTTGGCAGCAATGATAGCAGCTCAAGGAGCAGACAGCAATGCTAACCAAATTGCAAGGCACATCTACATCATCATCATCTGATATAACGTCCACTGCTGAACATGGGCCTCCTACCGGGGAGGGTATTGCTATAGTCACCATGCTTGGCATGCGGCTTGGTGACCGCAGTATTATGTTTTAACACACAAGGAAACGCTGCTGCCCGTTCCTTGATATACGATTATTATAGATGATGTTATAACAATCGGGACCAACGGCTTAACGTGCTTTCCGAGGCAATCTTAGAATTTACACAAAGTTTTCTTGTCCGGTGTGGGGATCGAACCCACGACCTCTGAGATTTAAAGCGAGCCAATTACCACTACGCTACGGCACAGCTTGAGTCAATAAAAAAAACCGCACTTCTAAAGAAAACCGCGTACCGCTTAGTTTCCAACAATGATAACTGCACTGCGCCGGCGCATCGAGGTCAAGGTTTAGTTTGTGCAACTTTCGAATCCTCCCTCCCCGCTCCACACTCCCCCCCTCTATGCCCTGCATGTTATTTATAGGCCGTATGCACATTATAATGTTTTTTTTTTGACGGAAGACGGTGGCTGATAGCTCAATAGTGTGTCTTGGCGTTATAACCGACATGGTATTTCTCAATATTGTTCTCTTATTTTATCATTACTTTTACGGTTCCGTACCCAAAGGGTAACAACAGGACCCTATTACTAAAACTTCGCTGTCTTTCTGTCTGTCACCAGGCTGTATCTCAAGAGCGGCGATAGCTAGACAGTTGAAATTTTCACAGATGATGTCTTTCTATTGCCGCTATAAGAAAAAATACTAAAACTAAAATCAAATAAATTTTTAAGGGGCGCTCCCATACAAGAAACAATTTTTTTTGCCCGTATTTGCTCGATGTCAATAACGTCAACAGGTAGGTACTTGAAAATGGTACGTAACCCTTCTTGGCCGGTTTTTGTTTATTTCCTGAACGCGCTAATCTCAGGGAATACTGGTCCGATTTAAAATCTCTTTCAGTGTTACATAGCCTATTTATCGAGGAAGACTATAAGCTATAGGCATTTAATAATGAAACCACGCGTCAGACGAAAGTATTAGTGACTTGCTGCGCCCCGTGGTTTTACCCGCATTGCTCTGCTCCAGTGGGTCGGAGCGTGATGTTTTGTAGCCTATATGTTAATCCAGCGTATAACCTATGCCGGTGCAAAATTTCAGCCAATTCCGTATAGTAGTTTTGGCGTGAAAGAGTAACAAACATTCATCTATCCATCCATCTATTCATACTTACAAACTTTCGCGTTTATTAGTAGGATAAATACCGTACCATATAAGAACTTGATAAGGAATTTTAATACTTCAATGTAATATTTAGAGTCATATTTTTTTTTATGCAATGTTGATAGCCAGTTATTTCTTTGTAACTGACAGTTAACGTGCTGTCAGTTGATTGTCAACTGTTCCGGCAATTATCATCTCAACTGCCAATTGTCAGTTAAGATAAAATTAATATTTTTTTACACGAAATTATTTCATGTGAGGTAATAAGCTGCTTGTGTTTGTTTAAATATCGAGTGACTAAAGTGTTATATTCATGCAGCTGCTGAATCAAGATTGTAAATAATGAAATAATGATTATATTCAGCATATAGGTATTTACATACACTTGTACTTGTCAGAATCACAATGTTACACAATTATTCTTATTCTATGAATTAAATTAGATACTTAACTAACCGGTAGCAAATTGTAGGATATTACAGACAAAGTAGTCCGTACATTCTAAGATTTCTAGATTCTAAGATAGTTGGTTGAGGGACCACCCTCCGTGCCTCGGAAAGCACGTTAAGCCGTTGCCCCCGATTGTCATAACATCATCTATAATAATCGTATATCAAGGAACGGGCAGCAGCGTTTCCTTGTGTGTTACAATATAATACTGCGGTCACCAACCCGCCTGCCATGCGTGACTATGGCAACTACCCTCCCTCGAGAGGAGGCCCATGTTCAGCAGTGGACGTTATACGGGCTGATGATGATGATGATATATCTATAAACTGCTATATCGGCTCCAAAATAGCACTAAATTCTGTAGTAACTAACTAACTTGCTTATATTTTAATGGAATCAATAGAAATAAAATTTTAAACTGCATTGTACAAGGAAAAGATGGTAGAAATTACTGAGTGTGCACTCTTTTTGTTTCAATGACGCATTCGAGGCCGTCTGGTGTGCGTCTGCGCAATTACGTGGCACATACTAGCTTGCTTTATTTTTATTGCCTTTTATAGTTTAACTATCATTCGATTTATAAATTCTACTAATACTATGAATATATGTTGTCAAGATGTATGTTCGTTACTTGCTATATTTACATTGGTTAATGGATTTGACTGATATTTGGCATAGATGTAGTTTATAACGTAAGCTTTACGACTTGTATTTATCTATATTTATACTAATATTATAAACAGAAAAAGTTTGTATTTTGGTATATTTGTTTCGAAATTAACTCAAAAACTACTACTATATGTTAGATTATCCCTGAGCAACATAGGCTAAGAAACTTATCTATGACTAGCTGCGCCCCCCGCGGTTTTACCCGCGTTACTCTGCTCCAGTGGGTCGGAGCGTGAGTTTTGTAGCCTATTATGTTAATCCAGCTTATAACCTATCCCGGTGTAAAGTTTCAGCCGATTTCGTTCGGTAGTTTTGGAGTGAAACAGTAACAAACATCCATCCATCCATACTTAAAAACTTTCGCGTTTAAAATATTAGTAGGTTATATCAGAGCCCATAAATTCAGTAGCCGCGTTAGTTTGAAACTATATATTATAAGGAAAAGCTGTTTGTCCGTTGCACCGGGCATACTCAGACAACCTTGGGCAGACATCTTGCTTTTGTTAGCCGACTGCGAAAGTTATGGTTATGTGTTTCGTGCATATGTAAGTATGTTGCATGTTACTGAAATTGTCAGCGGAATAAAATAGGAAACAGTTGTTTTATTAAATGTATTTTTAACAAGCCGCTGCTCGCGACTTCTTTCGCGTAAAATAAGGATTTTGTTAGCTATTTAACAAAAAAACTTTTGCCAAAATTTTCCTTTACTAACAAATTTAGACTGCACCGGTGGCTCAATGGTTACGATAGTTGCCTCTGAGACCTGGTGTTCTGGGTTCGATTCCCACCCGGGACTATTATTTGTGTGAACCACAAATAGTTGTTGTGAGTCTGGGTGTTCTTTGTGTCCGTGAAATGTATGTTTGTAAAGTCCCCCGCGACACAGGGATTTATTTCCCTAGTGCGGGAGTTGTCTTTTAAAAAAAGAAAGAAAAAAAAAGAAATATAATTTATTTATAAAAATTCTCGTGATTTTTTTATAATGTATCAGATGTGATCAATCTTCAGTTCCGGGTGCATTATTGGTGTTTGGAGGGGCAACCGTGGGGTTGGGGGGTCTTAGTGGGTAAACCTTTTCCTCGAAGTATGATTAGAAATCATTTTTTTCGTGTTAAATCAATACATTATTTACTTGAATGCACTTATACAAGTAATACTATTACTTTACAAGAATATCCAGACTCATCTGTGGTTCACACAAATAATGGTCCCGGGTGTGAATCGAACTCAGAACACCAGGTCTCAGAAACAACTACCGTAACCGCTGAGTAGCAATCTTTTTTTTTAAAGATACCAAATGAGTTTTGCAGTTTAATAGTATTCTTGTTAACCCCTCGTGCTAAGCTAAAATGTTACGAGAGGGTTCACATCTTTAATAAAATGGGTGGTGATCCAACCGGCGACCACGAGATCACAAGTCTGACACCCCTAGCCACTGGGCTACGGCTAGTAATGAAAGAGACTAAAATATAAAACTAGTTCAGACTAAAAAGACTATCTTTATACTAATAAGACTAGCTTGAAGACTTAAAAAGCTTAAAAGACTGATACAACTAAAACAACTCAGTCCTTTAAGAAAATGCTTACACCTTGAGACTATGCTTAATCTACGCAAGCCTTAGTCGAGAACTAAAAAGACATACGAGACTAAAAACTAATGGTTTAAAGGACTAAGTCAGTCTTTAGCTGTAAAAATGTAGTCTAGTCGCTTCTTACAAGACTAAAACGAGTAAACTGAGTCTCTTTCATCACCAGCTACGGCTAAAGTCTCACTTTAGATGTTTAACGTACAATTAAACATCTAAAGTGAGACTGTTTCACCTCAAAGTACAATTGTATCGCTATAAATAAACGATACTACTCATACCACAAGTTAATCCATATAGCGTTAAAGATAAAATAAACTCACAGCAACGATCTAACTAGCTGGTCCCTTCCGTAACCATACACGAGCTCCAGGGCCGACCGGTGAGCGCGTTGCCGCCATTTTATTTTTGTTTGATATATTCGAAGTTTTACTTGTTACTTTGAACGCTTGTTTAATGGTTTTATTATTACTCATTTATAGACTTAAATAACTTGACTTTGGTGTAGCTTTGTCTGAAAGAGAGGGCAAATGACAAGGTCTACGATAATCTAAATTTTACTTGGACTAACAACTTTTTTTTATTTTTTTGTGTGAAGGGGAAATTGATTTACGCATCTCCTCCGCCGCTGCAGCCTACGAAGGGGTATGTGGGACTCGCCTTCTCCATAGTGTGGTATGTTATAGTCCTACTACGAGGAGAGGACCCTATACCCTAAAACCCCCCCGACACTCCTCCGTCCGTTAGTGAGGTTAACTTCAACTACCTAAGTTCATATTGATAGATCTATATCTAATATGTAAAGCTGCAGAGTAAGTTTGCTGGAACGCGCTAATCTCAGGAACATGGTCATGGAACTTCATAATTAAATATAGCCGATTTAAATTTTTAAAATCGGTTCAGTAGTTCAGGAGCATATTCGATGAAAACAATCAAATTTTTCCTCTTTATAATATGAAGAGTAGATAACAAAAAAAATTACCTGTGGGTGTCTTGATATTTGATTTTTGGTTGTGATACAAAAATAACTATCAAGGCGGTTTTTAAGTGATTGAAACGAGAGAAAGAGCAAATAAACTTTGAAATAAACAAAATAATGGAATAAATTTAAAATTATCAAAATCTTGCACAAGTTGCATTTAAAATAGGGACCTGGGACTTGTTATAATTATGTTATTTATGTCGTTTTAAACTCTCTATTTCAATAATGACAAAATTTTAAATTGTCAAGGAAAGCCGTGAGTGATACGTGCAGTAAAAGGGTATATGGATTAAAACTTATACATCAATCAATAATAAACTTAAAAATTACATTTAATTTGGTTCAATTTGGAGTTCTCGATCAATCATGGATTAAGTTTGAAATATCTTAAGCATGTAGCTACTTTTTATATTCGAATTCTATAAGGAATTTATGTATTTTAGTGCGTAAAAATGATACTAGCTAATAATAAAAAATAATAGCTCCCCGCGCCGCGTAACTACCATTCCATATGTATTTCGTAGTTAAATATAGACTATAGCCTTCTTCGATAAATAGGCTATGGGCCTGGGCTGGGCTGCATTGTCCGGGGGGAAATGCATTTACGCCTTCCCACCGCCGCTGCAGCGTATTCGCGCGCTGGCGATGGGATATGTGGGACTCGCCCTCTCCATAGCGTGGTATGCTAAACTCATACCACGAGGAGAGGACCCTACACCACTAAAACCCGGACACTCCTTCGATCCGGCCCAACTAGTAGTTCCTGAGATTAGTGCGTTCAAGCAAACAAACTCTTCAGCTTTTTCAGGAGGTAGGGGCGTGAAACCGCACATGATGACGTATTCAATACATAAACTAGCTTTCATTGCTATTATTGATCATGGCTACAAAATTATTAAATTAATGTTTTAAATTAATCCAAATTAATCACTCACTATCATACCATATTATTTAATTAATCATGGTATCGAAATAAATACTTTTAAATATTGTACGTTTTGTTAAATTCAGATGCTTTTTAATTCTGCTTGACATTTTGTAAAGTGACCTTGTTGATTGAGGATTATATACCTACTTTGATGTATTACGACGCATACATATAGGTAAGGTGCTTTCAAAAACCTGCCTTAACTTTAACTACATATACAGGGTGTCCCAAAAGATTACGTAGCTGGGAAGGGGGGTGATAGGGATGGTCACAAGGGTCACCAGAAAAATATAAAAAATTCCCTCTGGGTGTTTAAAATAATAAATGGCATTTTTTAAAAGACTAAAAATTTTACACCTTGTGCTAACTGTACCTACAAATAGGGATGTATTTAAAAAAAAATGCTGTTATGTAATCTTCAATAACAACAAGGTCATCAACATCAACATCAAAAATAAAAGTAAAATTTTAAGTTTTTAAAAAAATGCCATTTTTTTTAAAATACCCAGAGCGGATTTTTTTTTTATTTTTCTAGTGACCATTGTGTCCACCCCTGTCACCCCCTTTCCCAGCTACTTAACCTTTTGGGACACCCTGTATAATTACAATTATTATTAGTAAACAATTTTTTGGAGAATTTATATTTATATTATGAAAAAAAACAACGGTGTTTTTTTGAAAGACATTTAATACGACCGACTACATAATGGTCTGACGATGTAGTAAAGGTGTCGGCAGTGGATGCATATCACTGACTAGCTTCCTGCGCGCGGTTTCACCCGCGTAATTCTCGTTCCCGTAAGATCATCATCATCATCAGCATGTTGTAGTCCACTGCTGAACATAGGCCTCCCCTATCGATTTCCTGTGGGAACGATCGCTAGCGGCCAGCAACCACTGACTCCCGTAAGATCGTTTTAATAAAATATAGCTTAAAGCTAAATGGGCTATCTAATATCTAAATCATTTTTCAATTAAATCCAGTACTTCCTGAGATGAGCGCGTTCAAGCAAACCATCAAACAAACAAACTCTTTAACGTTATGTATTAGTATAGATATTTGATCCTACTAGCGACCGATGAGGGCCTATGTTCAGTTGTGGACGTCTATACGCTGATATGATGATAATAAACTATCATCATCATCATCAGCCCGTATAACGTCCACTGCTGTACATGGGCCTCCTCCCGGGGAGGGTATTTGCCATAGTCACCACGCTTGGCAAGCGGGTTGGTGACCGCAGTATTATGTTGTACCACACAAGGAAACGCTGCTGCCCGTTCCTTGATATACGATAGTTATAGATGATGTTATAACAATCGGGACCAACGGCTTAACGAGCTTTCAGAGGCATGGAAGGACATTTTACTGTACAACAACTTTTGGTGGACACCAATCTCGATAGATGGGTGACCACCAAAGGCTAGTCGATAATAACCTGGCACACTGATACTTAACCTCATTGATCACCTTTACTTCAATAAGTACTACCAGCTATGTGAGTCTCACGATTTCTAGACATAAAAGTGCGTCACATGCATTAAGTCAAAACTATTTTAAATGTGTCTGGAGATTTTATCTGAAACGCCTAGAAAATTCTAGCCTTAGACCTTCCTATCAGCAGTCGGGCTGCAAATCTGTCTGTCTATTGAATAAGATGCTATTGTGCAGTTGTTAATGTTATCTGTAACATCTAAGGCTTGAGTTATGACCTGATTTTCAAGCGTTTTTTATTCTTCTGATAAATAAATAGATCTCGAATTTTGGTACTTTACATTTGAAATGAAATGAAATAGTTTATTAGTAACGTAGACAAATAATTGGCGCTTGTTATACGTCATTTACAAAGCATAACACATTAAAGTAAATTTTTTTAATACTTAATTAAGAACAATATTTTTATATGGTCACTAATGTTATACTACTATTATAATCTTATTTTATAGATCAATAAAATATAAATAAATAAAACGAAAAATTGAAAAATTGTCGCGAGCAAAACGAGTATACACAAAATAATAATAATAAGTCGCGTGGTTTGAGGAATTAGATCAACCAGCGCGGGCTGGGATCAGTTCTAAAGCCAAGCCAAGAACGAGTCGCGAACCTCGCCTCGCGAGGACTACCGTCCCTATCCTAGATTCCTACGAGTCTTTCTCTATCTACCTACGGTGTGACATCCGGAGAAGAAAGACTATAAGAAACTCCGGAATTTTTCTCCTATTTAGCTATATAGATCACTAGCTTTCACCCGCGTTACTCCAGTTCCCATGCAAACTTCATAATAAAATATAGCACATGACCTTCCTCGATAAATAAGCTATCTAACACTGAAATAATTTTTCAAATCGGACCTGCAGTACCTGAGATAGGAATGACAAAGAAACACAATCTTCAGCTTTATATATTAGTAAGTAAATAGATTTCATCATCATCAGTATCATGTGCAAAGATGAACATGGGCCTCATAAAAAATGTCAAATTCACCACGCTGGGAAATTGGATTGGTGACCGCAGCATCGTGCAACAACACATACAGGGAAACGCTGCTGCCCGTTCCCTGGTAAGCAATTTTTATAGTGATGCTAAAATATGGACGTAAACGGGACCAGACTGGAATCGAATCTACTCCTAGGCTAAAAGTGAAACCTTCACTTGTAAAAAGACATGCAGTTAGCCAAGAAGCTAGCGGCATTTGCTTCTTTGCCGGGCAAAGCTAAAAGCCGCTAAGCTACGATGTTTGTACAAAGACATAAAACTACATACATACGTCACGAGATAATCCTTTAAAACCTTTATATATATATCTACAAGAGATATGTAAAAAAAAAACCATAACGTTTAATGATGAAGTCATTTCAATGAGTTTGTTTCTTTTGTTAAACAACCATCTTTGATTGCCAAGACACGGACTAAACCCCAATGTATCTTGACCCGTTAAACAAATACACATACTCCCATCAAGAGATCCTTGTAAACTGGATAGCTGCAGAGTAATAAAAAATATAGACCCATTGTATAAACTAATATGTTCCTACACAGAGGTCTTTGTAAACTGGATACTTGTAGTAAAATAACCATTATAGTTTGATCCGTACAGCAAGACATTGTTGAACTGTAGAAGGGTCTTGTTTTATGGATAATAAGTAAATTCTTGACACTGAAGGGATTATGATCAACGCTATTATTTTACCTTACAAAATACCACTCTAGGTATATTATGCGAGGAAAAAATATTTCCTTAATTCTTTTGATATTAATAGGTAGGTAATAATATTTTGGTTTTCTTATAGGTAGTTATAAGCAGCTGCGAAAAAGCTGCAAATTGAAAGGAAAAGGTTTTATTCGACACTTTGTATATACATAACAAACAAGGCGCATTTTAATTTTTTTGTAATTACACAGAAATTAAATGTCGCTTATAAAACACCGCCTTAATGCACTTCCAATATATGTTGATACTCAATCACTTTTTCTTTAAACTACACCAGAGATCATCATAGATTGGTAGATGCCTACTTCGAGTCATAGGTGGAAAACAGTACTTGCACAACCAGTTTTATTTGATACATGTCTTATATCTACTTTTAATGGCAATACAGATCATTATAAATTGGAAATTCTTGTTTTAAACCTTCATATATGATTGTCTTTTGTTCCCTTTATTATGTACCTAGTAGTTTTATTTTTACGGTAAGGCATTTAATGCACGCGCGATTATATTAGGCATATTTTTGTCGCAGAATTAGTTAAGACAGTTTTTTTTGCCGTCACAAATTTAAAAAAAAGTTTTATTTTTCATATTCGAGCAATCGAACAAAAACAGTCATTTTATAAACACGCTTATACACTGGATGAAAATATGTTGTTTTCAACTATAATTGTTGATTCTATTTCAATCTATTGTTATGAATACCTTATATTCTACTTAGTTATTGTTTTAAGGCAAATCCCGCAATTTGTGAATTAATACTTGTGTTTTACTAGTACGAAAGACAAGTTGATCATTTCGTACTAGTTTTACATACACTCAATTTACGGACACACAGCACATTCAGACTCAAAACAATTATCTGTCATTCACATAAATAATTGTCCCGGATGGGAATCGAACCCAAAACACCAGATATCAGAAGCCAATAGCCTGAAAAGCCAATTCCACTGAGCAACTGGTGCATTCAATTCATGTCTACTTTTTATTATTTTATAGCTGTGCATACATTACACAAACGTGTCTCGCTAAAAGCACTAACAATTTAAAACTGTGTTACATAATAGCCCAAAACATAAATACTATTTATAACACAAAAACAAAAATATACAAACCCAGTTTCTTTATTGTTATTAATCACATTTCAAAGGAACTAATCGCCTTTTAATGTCTGCTGTAAAACGAATCTTAGTTTTATTTGCATTCATAAAAGTCGCGCGACTAATCACGCGTGAATAGCTAGCTTTAAGGTTTTGTAGGCTGTGAATAAATTGGGCTTTATCTTAGGCCTCATTCATATCAGTTAATATGTCTATGATTTTATTTAATCACTTATAACTGGTCAAGTGGGAGTCGGTCTCGCGCACGAAAGGTTCCGTACCATTTTCAAGCGTTTACATATTGCCGGTATTGATATCGAGCAATAAAGGGCAAAAAAAAAGTTTGTTGTATGGGAGCCCCCCTTAATTATTTATTTTATTTTATTTTTAGTATTTGTTGTTATAGCGGCAATAGAAATACATCATCTGTGATTTCAACTGTCTAGCTATCGCGGCTCTTGAGATACAGCCTGGTGACAGATAGACAGACAGCGAAGTCTTAGTAATAGGGTCCCGTTTTTACCCTTCAAGTACGGAACCCTAATAAGGAAAAAAAATAAGCTGCTAATTTTACAAATATTAAATATGAAAGTAACTCTAATTGTCTTTACGCTTTCATTCTTAAGCCAAACAACTTTAAGCCTTAATAAGCCTCCTCTTTACCGACCTGCCGACCTTGGCAAGTCAGGGTTCTAAAGTAAGTAAGGGCCGGATTGCTTATGCGTACCCGGCCCCCGCCAACGGCGGATCGAAGGAGTTTCCGGGGGGTTTTAGTGGTGTAGGGTCCTCTCCTCATGGTAGGTGTTTAGCATACCACGCTATGGAGAGGGCGAGTCCCACATATCCCGCCGTTAGCGCGCGGATACGCTGCAGCGGCGCGGCGGTGGGAATGCGTAAATGCATATCCCCCGGACAACAAAAAAATAAAAAAAAATACAGCAACAGATATATTTAAAAACTATTTAATTGTACTAACAAAAGCAATCTGCACCATAACCGCCCACTTGTTGTCGCCCACTGCTGAACATAGGTCTCCCCATCTATTTCCAGGGGGAACCACTGCTAGCGGCCTGCATCCATTGACTCCCTGCGAACTTTGTGAGGTCGTCGGTCCATCATGCTACCTGTCGTACTACCCTACGCTTTCCAGTTCGTGGTCTCCAGTCAAAAACCTTTCTGCTCCATCGGCAGTCAGTTCTTCGAGCTACGTGTCCTGCCTAGTGCCATTTCAGCTTGCTAATCCGTGGATCTATGTCAGCGATCTTCATTCTGCAATAATTTAATTGCAATTAAATGAAAAGATCCGCCTTTTCATTTCTGATTCAATCGCGCAAAGAAGACCAAGCATAGCTTGCTCTTTCCATAGCTCGCTGAGGGACTTTGAGCTTTCTTATGAGGCAGTGAGACACTACTTTTTTATGTACATATCAAAAACTATCTAGAAGAATAGGTGTGAAGACTAAAAAGATCAGTCGGTATTTGGCTAGCTTTGAATCTCGGACGTCGTGGGTTCGACTCCCGCGCCGCTCGGGAAATCTTCGTGTAAATTATAAGATTTGTTCGTGCCTTGGAAAGCACGTTAAGCCGATTGTTAAAACATCATTTATAATAATCGTATCTCAAGGAACAATAATACAACATTATACTGCGGTTACAAACCCGCCTGCCAAGCGTGGTGACTATGGCAAATACCCTTGGGAGGAGGCTCATGTTTAGCAGTGGACGTTATACGGGCTGATGATGATGATAATGATGCTATACAAGATGTTCGCTCTGAGTAGCTCGTACCTAAGACAGAAACAGCATTCTAGAGCTTAAAAGAAGAAGGTCGGATGTACCACATTATATGTCAGAAAAATTCAACGTAAGTATGTGCCTTTAGCGTAAATTGGCACTTACGACCAAATGCTTCTGAAGTATAACAGACATCCGTCTTTATACTTCTAAGGTCTCATCATCATCATCATCAACAGCCCGTTTACGTCCACTGCTGAACATGGGCCTCCTCTTAACAGACCTTGGCAAGCCAGGATCATAGAGGGATATTGCCATAATCACCACGCCCGGCAGATGGATTGGTGATCGCAGTAAGATGTAAACCTTGAGCTAATAGATGCTGCTGCCCATCCATCAGCCATATGTCCCTTATTTGCCTTTTACGACACCCATGGGAGGACATGGGGTGGTCTATTATAAGCCACATATCTACTAATGTATCTAAGCGTCTTATATCTAAATTATTCCACTTCAATTTATTCCTATCACACAAACAAACACACAAAACAACAATGATTCAGTAACCGCCTAGGTTTTAGTAAACATTTGAATGTCGGTTGAAAATCAAAAGTTTAATGACATGAGCGATCCTACGTTTTCGGTGTGACTATAGATGCGCACGCGCAGTCGAATCATTGACCAGACTACTGTGTGTAGCGGTTTTAAGTAGGCATAAGCAAATTATAGACTAAGGTTTCTAAAATAAATTTGAGTAATTTCAGGTTATAATCATGCGAAATTTATTTTTTAAGGTAATTTATTTTATTAATGTTTTAGAGTTAAAGTTTGTGTTAATATATGAAGTGGAAGTGCCTATTCCTCTTTCCATCAAAATCCGGTAAATGGATTTGGATGTATTTGCCACAGAGAAGGTCTAGATTTACTTAGGATATAACATATGATGCCATAAGGCCTTGTGTACTAAGCAGACTAAATTACCTAAGCAAATAAATCAGAATTTACTATTGAAGTATTTTTTTTCACTTAACTTTTCTACCATTGGGAATCGAACCCGCTATATATTATTGTATAAGCTAACCGGCGGCCATCCACCTCTAATGCTGTTCTAACCAAACCTAGGTCAGTTATATAGGAGAAAGAACAAAGTCATTTGAAAATCAAGAGTTAATTGACTCGAACTAGCACTCCATACCTATATCAAGATCCACATGTCAACTAGTCATAAAACACTAACACTTGTCATGGGAAAATCTACTCTATGTGGTTGTAATAGAGCGACTTTTAGAATAGTACTCCATGTTCTGTGACGATGTCGTGTGCCGTTTAGGCATAATCATATTGGGTCATACTAGGTTTTCCCTATTCCTTCTAAAATATTATAATATACCTACAGATAAAGAAAGATTCTTTATTTATAGATATATAACCATTCAGTTACTTTATACATTACTAGCGACCCGCCCCGGCTCCGCACGGGTACAATGCTGATGTATTATACATATAAACCTTCCTCTTGAATCCCTCTATCTATTAAAAAAAACCGCATCAAAATCTGTTGCGTCGTTTTAAAGATTTAAGCATACATAGTGACATAGGGATATAGGGACAGAGAAAGCGACTTTGTTTTATACTATGTAGTGATGTATTATCGCAACAAGGTATTGAAAAGCGTATTTTTTTCAACACCTGCTGAAAAACGTTGGTTTTCATTTTTAAGTCGCTAGATGGCGTTGTTTCTTTTATATTTCTAGGGTTTAATATAATACCTACATATTATCATAATTTCATCAACAGTCCGTATAACGTCCACTGCTGATCATGGGCCTCCTCCTGAGGGAGGGTTTTTACTATAGTCACCACGCTTGTCCGCAGTATTATTTAGTAACACACACAGGGAAACGCTGTTTGTTCCCTGGTATTTAATTGCTACAATATTTGGCTAACGGCTAAACGTGCTTTCCGAGTTACGGAGGACAGTCCCTCTACCAACTAAACCCGAAAAGAAATCTTTGATTTTACTGAAAGGTTTGTTGTTCCGCATGGGGATCGAACCCACGATCTCAAAGACTTAAAGCGAGAATTATTTTTAATTTAAGTAAATATTGTCGTGATAGACTTGAATTTTCAATGTCTAATAAATAATTAATAAAAAAGAAATATCATATATTGTTAATTAGTTATCAAACGGTTCATACGAACAAACAAGATGATTCTGCCATTTAAACGAGTACTAATAAAGAAGACTATTTTTCTTGTATATAAAAGTAGCGCCATTTTACACATATCCCAAAACCAGAATAAAATAAATTTCTACTAACTAATTTAAAATAATTTTTACTTTTCACGTAATGTAACTTTTACACTTTAGCTCAAAAAACTTGATTGTTGTTTAAAAAGGCTTAAATTAGACTTACTAAATATCAAAAGCAATAAAATAATGATTGACTTGCATAAAATATAACAGGTAATAATAATTTTAAAACCAAAAAGGAACATAATTAGATGGTTCCAAATTCAAAATTCAAACATAAAGCAACATGGCGGGCCTGCGCTCGCGCACTTCGTAGGCTTCAAAAAAAGAACACACGATCAAGATGGCCGACTTTCTCACCAGTGTCTAGCTCTGCTGACGTCACAACGACGTGTCCTTGTGACATTGTCTAGGGAATTATCCCGTGTAATTAAAAAATATAAGTTACGGAAAGTTTCAATGTGTTTTTATAAGTCTATACGTAAGTGAAACGTGGTGCTTGTCTATGGTATAAATTATAAATCCTTTGTTTCTTTTATTCTTGAATAAACTTAAAATTACAATTCAATAAATATATTCATTAGTTAACTTAAAAAAAAATATACGAAATGAAGAATAAAAACAAAATTCAAATATAAAAAAAGAATACAAAATTCGAATGAAAAAAAAATTTATAAAAAAGTACTTACCAAAAATTAAGATGAACGAACACAAAAGTCCAAATAAACGAAAAATAAAAAATTCTAATAAGAAAATAACACAACACGACACCAGGCACAAGAATGTTTATAAACGGTGAAAAATCTTGGTTTAATTAAAATAATATTAAGTCATTATCGGAGACGTCTGTAAATAAATTAAAATAATGAAAATTAACACTTTATCTACCCGCTTTATATTTTAGTTCAAAACACTCGTTAATTCTATTTGCAAATAAATAAATAAACTATTAATTTATCAGAAGGGTACTAGTAAAATCTAACAGGATTCTGACTGGAGCGCGAAGAGACGGTTCGAGTACTTTATTCAAAAAATCGCGACACACTGACGCGCCATAAAGTGCAGGAAACGCGCCTTTTCCTATTGGAGTAGACACAAAAATAATTTTCAAAAATCACCAACGAGCGTTTTGAGCCAAAAAATCTAACCTAACCTAACCCAAGCGGGCGGACGACTGGCTGCCGCGTAGGGGCCGCATTGCCAAATATTTTTTTTTGCATCTCGGCCGAATTATGCACTTGTATGCGACTTACGACGTCCCTTCATTGTGGTGGTGCGACATGTACGGATTGGGCATTTTTATGTAGTGTGCATGTGTGGGGCACTCACACACGCGCAACCGACGAAATTTTTGTCTGTGCGTGTTGTAAGCCCTTCGGTGTTGTAGTTTATTTAAAAGAATTCGGCTTGTTATGTAAACAGGAGATTTTTTTAGACACTAAAATACTTAGATCGCCTGGAGGGGTCGTTGTCCTCGATTTTCGGGAACTGTGAGTAATTTAGCTAAAAGGATCTCGTTCGTTTGTGCTTCGGTAACACTCGGTGCCAGCGTTCGGTTTGGACGGCGCTTGAGTTTCGATGCGCCGGCGCAATTCGATAGACGAAATACTTTTCTGTTTCAGCATTAGTTTCAACTAAGAATTAATTCAAACACACGTCAATTGACTCGTCGATAGCGAAATTTATCTATTGGTATAAGAATAACTCATTAATCATAAAATCATATCATCTATACTAATATTATAAAGAGAAAAGATTTGATTGTGTGTTTGCACTGAATATAAATCTCCGGAAATAATCGAAAGATTAAAAAAAAAATCATCATTAGAAACCTACATTATCCAGAAGTAATATATGCTGTACTAGCTGCGTCCTGCGGTTTTACCCGCGTTACTCTGCTCCAGTGGGTCGGAGCACGATGTTTTTTAGCCTATATGTTAACCCAGCGTATAACCTTTCCCGGTGCAAAATTTCAGACAATTCCGTTCAGTAGTTTTGGCGTGAAATAGTAACAAACATCCATCCATCCATCCACACTTACAAAATTTCGCGTTTATTATATTATATAGAAGGATTTTATTATGAGGTTCCTACGGGATCAATACAATCTAATAATCCTACTTTTTTCTTTTTTACCCGTTACCTCATAATTTACTAAGAAACCTATTCCATTATATTTTATTTTGCCTCTATCTTTAATGCCATCACAAATGTCTTAGTTCACGATAAAAACAAAATCAAGCTTAATCAAAATAGATTGGTTAGACCGCTAGACTTAAAAATAAAGAAACACCTATTTACGATGCATTAGTTCTAGGAACGTGGTTCGTTAATGTTGCATAGAAACTATGTTTATAGAGTGACTGGTAATTAGTGACCGATACCTAAACACATGATTGTGCTCACGATAACAAACAAGTTTTACTATGGCACCAACCCTTAAATCGCGAAAAAAATCACCTGTTCCAAACATTCATGTTCACATAACTCGTCAACATGGTAGGGAGCAGCTGATTTTTTTTTCGCGATTTCAGGGTTGGTGCCATAGTAAAAGTTGTTTGTTATCATGAGCACAATCATGTGTTTAGGTATCGGTCACTAATTACCAGTCACCCTATATATTAGTTTAGTTCCCCGCGCCCGGTTTCACCCGCCTAAGTCCCGTTTTCGTGTGAACTTCATTATTATATATCTTATAACCTTCCTCGATAAACGGACTACCTAACACTGAAGTGTTCTTCTTTTTTTTTTGTCCGGTGGTAAATGCATTTACGCATTCCCACCGCCGCTGCAGCGTATTCGCGCGCTGGCGGGATATATGGGACTCGCCTTCTCTATAGCCTGGTATGCTAAACTCATACCACGAGGAGAGGACCCCACACCACTAAAACCCCCCGGACACTGTTTCGATCGGCCTTTGGCGAGGGCCAAGGAAGGCATAAGCAATTCGGCCCTGAACCAATTTAGCCTACCTTTCTCAATCCTTGTCTACTAAAGAAAGAAGAAGAGAAAAAAAAAACATTTATTTACGGCACATACAAGGCAATAAAACATAAAAATTGATTAATAGTATTACAGGTATATGCACCATAAATGGGAACTGGCTTCAGCATTAAGCTACATCAAAAATCTAAAAGATCATTGCGCAGCGCTGGTCTCCTAGCCAACCCCCTTTTTTGACGCCACGCATGCCAAATGTCAAATTAAAGGATAATATAGATAAAAATAGATGCATTTTAGATGCATCATAGATAAAAATACGACACTACATCTACATTAATACTACAACGTTCTCTAATCAGTCTGTTCTTAATCTTAATCTATCACTCAATTCCACTCCAATCATGCTCCTCAACTAGAATGAAGACCACCTTAACTAAACTTCCATCCCAGACTTACAAAAACGTTCCCACAGTCTAGGCACTATACACAACTATACACTAAACAAACTAATCCGTATGAAAAAACAACTAAAACATTTAAGGGACTTAGAATAAAAGGCATCGGAGCAAAAAGGACGAACTCAGGTGCTTCTAATAGTAAACCCCTTTGAAACTAGCCAGTGGGCCGAAACACTATAAATAGATGGAAAAATAAAATAAACTGGGGTTTGCTTTAGATAAACTTTTTGGCTCTGTTTAGGGGTGTGTTTTAGAGAGTAAAGATGGTTGAATATCTTCTATAGGATAGCGGTTTAGCCCAATGGCTAGGGCGTCGGACTTGTGATCTTTTGGTCGCCCGTTCGATCCCTACTTATTGCACTACCGACGAGAGCCCACTCGTAACACAAGCATTTTAGCTTACCACGAGAGGTTAGTAAAGAATACTAGTAGACTGCAAAACTCTGCTAGTATCTTTAAAAAAAGCTTTTCTTATTTATATGTCTAGTAAGTAAGTTGTGATTCAGCTCATGCAGGACATCAGAGAGCCGTGAATCTACTGATAACATCTCGACGGATTGCATATCACTCCCGCTACTTTGTAACCACCGACTTGTATATATTTATGTTGGATATAACCGACGAAATAAAAAAAAAAAATCGTAAATATTTTTATTTTTTACTTTTTAATAATTTTGCAGCATAATAAAATAGATCTATATATATAAAAGAAAGTCGTGTTTGTTACAACACTTATAACTCGAGAACGGCTGGACCGATTGCCATGGTTTTTGATTTGTTGGATTTGTTTCCGTCCCGAATAGCAGAATACATTTTAAAAACAAAAGAAAGTTGTGTTAGTTACACTATTTATAACTCAAGAACGGCTGAACCGATTTGGCTGAAAATTGGTAGGGAGGTAGCTAAGAACTGGGAGAAGGACATAGGATACTTTTGGGTAGGGGTAGGGTAGGGTAGGGTAGGGTAGGGTAGGGTAGGGTAGGGTAGGGTAGGGTAGGGGTAGGGTAGGGTAGGGGTAGAGTAGGGGTAGGGTAGGGGTAGGGTAGGGGTAGGGTAGGGGTAGGGTAGGGGTAGGGTAGGGGTAGGGTAGGGGTAGGGTAGGGGTAGGGTAGGGGTAGGGTAGGGGTAGGGTAGGGTAGGGTAGGGTAGGGGTAGGGTAGGGTAGGGTAGGGGTAGGGGTAGGGTAGGGTAGGGGTAGGGTAGGGTTAGGGTAGGGGTAGGGTAGGGCAGGGGTAGGGTATAAAAGTCCACCCGTGCGAAGCCGGGGCGGGCCGCTAGTATAAGATAAAAAAAAAATATTTTGAGATTTAAGGTTTTCAAATATTTGTTTTCAATTGAGGGTAATATCTAAAAAGTTCGGTTCTTTTTTAATTTAGCCAGTGGCATTAATTTATGAGTCTTAATTTTTTTTTAAATGACATTTTAGCTTGACATTTAGATTTTCCTCATAATTGATGTAACAAGATGTAAAAAGCTTATTTAATTATCAATTTTATTAGTTTATTAGTACAATTACTTATTTTATTCAAATTTATTACTAAGTTGAATATGTAAATAATTATTAGATACATAATAGTAATTATAAATAAACGATTGTTCATCAATACTTGAACTGAACTTGACGTAAAAATTTTTTTATCTTAACGACTTAGCCGGCAAACAACCGTACGGCCAACCTGATGGTAAAAAGTTACCGTAGCCTATATACATTCGCAACACTAAGGGTATCTCACGCGTTGCAATTCACGAGCTTGAATTCAGACTGAAGTTTCTTAATAAATTCCTAAATTATCTCAGACACTTTGTTTGACCCGGGAATCAAACCCACTACGCCACTGGCGTGTTGCTAATGATCCATGTTTATAATATAAATAAAATATATATTTAATGTTAAATGCTTTAGGTAATAAAAGATAAAACATTTATAGAAATCGCATCCCATGGCTTCCTTTCCATGTAGTGTAGTGATAAATTGGAAGTGCAGCGTTAGATCGATAGCGCGGGTTGTCGGCCGTGTGTCCTTTAGACGAAGGACGAGTCGCACAGAGCAGGCAGACCACAGAGCCGACACTGTATTTAGCGATTTGCAGTTTTGTGATTTGCTATCATGATTATCATACATAAGCTCACGCCTGTTTCCCAGCTGGGTAGGCAGAGACAATGGACCACCACTTGCTACGACCCCTACACACATCTTTCGCTTCATTCAATCTCATAACATTCTTCATACAAGCACGTCGGCTTAGGGTGGATCTTATTTGACCTTTTGCGAGGATGTCTCCGATTTGGTCAGAAAACTTTCGTCCAGGTCTTCCCCTTCCAACTGTGCCACTCACACTTGCCATGTATAGGTACCTGTTTTGTCAATCTTTCTTCATCCATTCTTGATTATCATCAGTCCGTATAACATGCATTGCTGAACATGGGCCTCATCCCGAGGGAGAGTTTTGACATAGTCACCACGCTTGGCAGGCGGGATGGTGACTGCAGTATTATGTTATAATTTAAATACACAAGGATACGCTGCTTTCCGAATCGAAATTGAGATTCCCTTGCGATTATGACATGTAATAGTCTAAGATCCGAATCTACATCGACTTTCACCGAGCTGATAATAGAATGAAACATCTTTTATAATAAATAAAGTATATTAGAAAATATATTAAAAATGGGTTGGCTATAAAAATCGTGGACCGACTATTTAAAAAAAAATATTATTATTAAAAAAATAATTATTATTAAAAAAATATTTTTTTATGAAATGTTAAAAAGATTAAATTAAATCAACGCAAAAACAGCGCTTATGTTTTAATAATTTGTATATATTATCCAATCAAGTGAAAGTAACTGTCATCTACACATATTTTTGTACCTGGCAACCCAGTAGTTCTTCCAGGTCCGACCCAACAACTGAACGTTTTATACTTCGAGTCAGAATAAAATTTACTTATTATCTTACCTTTTTTTTTATTATTTTTAACAGTTGCGAACATATAATAAAAAAATATGTCTGTTCAGGTTTTTTTAGTCAACCCATTTTTAGTGTATTTTCTAAGAAGCTAAATTCATTATAAAACATGTTTCAATCTATTATCAGCTAGGTGAAGGTCGATGTAGGTTCGGATCTTATACTATAATGGTATATTTGTAAAGTACCAAATTAAATTCATAACAATGGCTGAATTACAAGAAAATTGTGACGAGAACAAAGTGAAAATGTACGGAATTACTGTAACCAAGAAATAATAAATCCCTACTTAATATTGTTTGTTACGCTTTCACGCGAAAACTATTTAACTGATGATAATGAAACTCTTGACACATATTTTTGGAGGTATTAGAAGTTACATAGGGACATTAGCTTCAATGCAAGCGAAACCGCTGGTAAAAGCTAGTAATAATGTTATAACAATAGTTATTTAACAAATAAATGGTGCATCAGGAAAAAAACTTTACCTCATTAATTACCAAAGTACTACTTTACGAGAGGTAGAGCATATAGCGTTAGTTCGCTCTATGAGCATCTCAAATGGAGAAAAACACAACCAAATAAAATTATTGATTAATATGTTTCTGTGCGTGAGAAAGGTTGACAGAGCTTACTGAAGGGAAGGGCTTGTGTTTATGAGTGGATAGTGCTGTATATATTTACTAAACTGGCACATGTATATGGAGACTAAACAACAGGGGTATTTGGCAAATGCCCGGTCAAGAACAAAAAACGGAAATTGTTGACTTACGTAGGCAGCCACCAGGTTTTTGCTACTTCACCGGGCATTAAAGCGAGCAGAGCTCCGGCCTTAATAAATGGTTTAAAAACTACAAACTAAGCAATCTGCGCAAGAGAGCGCCCCCTGTGGAAAAAACGGACACTCAAGAGTTTTAGGGTCCACAGCTTGCCAGCGTTATCCCTCGTATTATATAAACGTTCATAAGCTACGGTAAGTGTTTCATACCAAGTAGGCCGTATGACAATAACAAAACATACAATTTATAATTGCACTAATAAATAAAAGTAATTAAAGTTTACGCTAGTCAACATTTCTATCGTAGGACGTCCACAGCTGAACATGGCCTCCCTTAACGATCTCCAGTTGTTACGGATAGAAGCAGCCTGCATCTAACGTTCCTATGTAGTATTATTACAAACATAGGAGTTCTATGAGTTATTATAGTTTGGAGCAGCCTGCAACCACCGTTCCTTTGTAGTATAATTACAAAAAAAAAAAAATTAATTCCTCTGTAATATTTATACTCTACACTCACACATTAAAAACCGGCGCGAGCGCAGTAGACGTCCTTTGTTTCGACTGCCCAAAGGATTAGTTTTTGTTCCCATAAATTGTTTATGTTTTTCACGGCTACACTTTTTCTAAACTATGTTATTATTACAAAGAAGGTTTTTGGGCAGATTATTTTAGAAAAAAAATCTTTGGTAAGAAAATGCGTGGTTATTTTTAGGTTTTTAAGTAAGGTTTTGTGGAAAATTCCGACGTTTTATATATGTTATATATATTTCCGCTTGTGGTTTTACTCGCGTAGCTACCGTTCCCATGGGAACTATGTTATTAATTATTATTAATTTATATTCTAGCCTATGCTACTCCTGGATATACGACTACCTACGTAACGTAGCGGTATTAGGCTCGCTTTAAATCTCGCAGGTCGTGGGTGCGATCCCCACGCCGGACAGGAAATCTTTGTGTAATTTCTAAGATTTCTTTCCGGGTCTGCTTGGTTGAGGGACTACCCTCCATGCCTCGGAAAGCACGTTAAGCCGTTGGTCCCGATTGTTATAACATCATATATAATCGTATATCAAGGAACGGGCAGCAGCGTATCCTTGTGTGGTACAACATAATACTGCGGTCACTAACCCGCCCGCTAAGCGTGGTGACTATGGCAAATACGCTCCCAGGAGGAGGCTCATTTTTGGTGGTTTTGGCAGGAAAGAGGATGGTTGTTTGTTAATCCATCCATCCATCCGTCCTTCAAATTTTCACGCTATAATATTATAAACTTCTTACTATAACTGTGATACAAATCAAAAACGTTGTATGCCCATTAAGTATGAGTAAACTAATTTACTAGTATACTAGCCTTTCCGTACGTTTCAGCATAGTTATACAGCTGATTTTACTTCTATTAACGTAGCTTGCACAATACTTAGACCCGAGATCCGAAAACCACAGGAGGCGCTCTCTTACGAGTAGGTTGGATCACTGGAAATGCCTCATGGCTAAACAACAACAAAAAGAAACGCTCCTTCCTCCCTTCCTAAATGATGGTTTTATATCGGCCTACTAGTTTATACCTTTTTGCTTAAAATTTTTTTACCATAAAAAGTAATTAAATTATAATGCTCTACATTTCAGTCATTGAACTCCTATTATCTCTCATCTCTGCCAAACTGAAAACAGTGCAAAAGCGTGATTTTACACGTGACTCTACGTAGAGCTGTCAACTGAAACCATTTAACAACAGTTATTTTAACAAAAGTTATATTTATAATGTTGTCATGAATGATTTGACGTCAAGCAATCAATTCTACATTTATGACTCTACATTACTAAACATAATTAAAGTGGTAAAAAAAACATTTTCACCTTTAACAGTGATAATTTTACGTACGCAACGTTATTACGTTAGTAAAGACATACTAGTTAAATAAGAAATTCTAGCTCTATCAACTGTTCATTCGAGATCGAATCAGAAATGAGTAGATACATAGAAGAACGCGGATTACCGACATAGCCCAACGGATAATTTCGTTGAAGTGGCAATGGGCAGGCCATACAGCACTTAGAACAGATGGCCGTTTGGGCCGAAAAGTTCTCGAATGGAGACCGCGGATCGGCAATCGTAGCGTAAAACGTCCACCTACTAGATGGACGGCTGATCTGGTTAAGGCCGCGGGATCACAGTGGATGCAGGCCGCTTCAATCGTAACAACTGGAGATCTATGAGAGAGGCCTATGTCCAGCAGTGGACGTCCTACGGCTGAAATGATGATGATGAATGATGGTCACCTGTTCAAGGAATGGCATATTTTTAAAGCTCCTTATATACACTTCACCTAAGTATTTTAAATTTGTTGGGAGGATATTATTATTTTTACTGAAAAATATCTCATCACCTAACTTCCCGTTCTTGTAAGGAATTCATAATAAAATATATAGCCTTTAGAATTTCTCGAAAAATGACCTATGTAACACTAACAGATCGGTCCAGAAGTTCTTTAAATTTGCGTTCAAGCAAACAAACGCCGTTTGCTGTGTGGTTTCCGGCTTAGAATAGACCACCCCATATCCTCCCATGGGTGTCGTAAAAGGCGACTAAGGGACATATGGCTGATGGATGGGCAGCAGCATCTATTAGTTCAAGGTTTACATCTTACTGCTATCACCAATCCGTCTGCCAAGCGTGGTGGTTATGTATCCCTCAACGGTCCTGGCTTGCCAAGGTCTGTTAAGAGGCGGCTCATGTTCAGCAGTGGACGTAAACGGGCTGTTGATAATAAGCAAACAAACATACAAACTCTTCAGCTTTATATAATAGTACAAGATATAGATTTACATAAGTTCTCAAAAAAATATATAAGTAAACATTATTTATCCTTTTGCCTAATAGTAGTCTAGGCTTTTTTCTACGATACCTCTCCTCGTGGTATGATTTTAGTATACCACGCTATGGAGAGAGCGAGTCCCAAATATTCCACCGCCAGCGCGCGAATAGGCTGCAGCGGCGGTGGGAATGCGTCAATGCATTTCCCCCGGGACAAAAAGAAGGCTTTCTTCTACGATATTGCAGACATTGTGAATTAAAATTTCTCCAAACAAATTTTGATATCCCGTTTCATCCCAAAAAGGTCTGAATTTAAAAATAATCTTTTATATCGTCGTGGGCACCAAAGGAATCATAATAAGCCCCTTTAATGTCCACTGCTGAACATGGGTCTCCTCTCGAGGGTTATGCCATATTTACCATGCTTGGCAGACGAGTTGGTGACCAAATTAATATATAATCAGAATTTCAAGTTTTTAAATCTAACGGCTTGTTCTCTATTAGTCGTTCAATTATATAAATATTTAATATTTATATTATATAAAGAAAAAATCTAATTTAAATATTATACAAACGTCAAACTAGATAATGTTAGCTAACCTAACCTTGACAATGACTCTACCGGCCATTGACTTCGCTAGTAAAATGTAGAGTCGCTATTTATATACTAGTTACAGACCTACCTCAGTGTCTATTGGTCTAGCTCGACCTTGTTCTATCGCGAATGACTACATCTACATAAACTAAAAATTGTTGCATAGAGTCAATTTATTTAATATATTTATATATAATTATATAAAGTGTTAGTAATATTATGAACAAAAAATAAAAGTTAAAATATGTTATTTTATTGTTTATTTTATAACAATATATTTTAAAATAATATTACTTAATTATCATAAATGGGGAACAGAAAAGAGGTTACGTAGACTTTTTATGTTAAACAACAGTAACCTTGAGCAACGACTCTAGGTACAAAACTGATCATAAATAGTGATAGAGTCGACTCTATCATAGATACGACCTACGTCGGGCGTTTGAATAAAACACTAATTAGTATGACATTAGGATAATGATGCTAGCTAAAAATAGAGCTACATTGTTATATTAATTTTTATAAAAAAAATGTTGAATTAAAAGCAAAAGTGTCTCCTAAATTGTTGATGAAATTTGGTGTTGGGAAAGGACAACCCAGGAATTAGGATAGGAATCGCGGGCCAAAGCTTGTCCATATCAAAGAATGCTAATAAACGTGGATTCTAATATTACTTTTATCGCTGCCAAATTTCATTGAACCCCGTTTAGTGATTACGTCATTAAGTAACAAAATTAAAATCTAAACATTGCAATGACATATGAAATACTATTGTTAAAGTGCTACCACCAAACATAGAGCCGGCTCAACCAAAACTATGTAACTACATTTGACCTACACTAACAGCGTCTCTATTGTCTGACCTTGACTCTACCGGTCACCGACACTACCGCTAATAGATGTGACGTCACACCTAGTCACGTAGAGCATTCTTAGAATACTGTGTAGTGTTTGTGTGTAAGTGTAACTCTATATTTGTGATTGTTTGTGTTGTAATGTGTGAGTGGATTTGATTGTAGAGTTATTATAACACCAGGCTAGATTAAAATACATAGAAATATCTAATTTTGAAAATTACAACGTTCAACTAAAATCTATCAACCAATTTGACTTACCCTTATAAGATAACAAACAAAATTACATACTTTAACATACATAATAATATGTTAGAGTAGCTCTACATTATGAAACTTTAAAAATAGAGCAAAACTAAAATATAATCATTTACAACGTGACCCGCTCTGACCTTGGCCCATGACCTCGATCTTAGTCCTGTGACCTTGATAAAGTCATTTACGCCACTCCTACGCCTATCCGGTGACTATTGTTAACTCTACGTAGAGCCAATTTGTTCGCACACATGTTTAATGTATTGATAGAGCAGACATTACAATTGCACTCTACTATACGATTTGAATCTATGTAGAGTCATTCTAACTAGTTGACTTCATTGTAAAATGAACTGTTCCCGTTTAGAATAAGGTTGAAAATTGTATGGAATTTCTTTGGCAGTATGAAAAGTAAAAGCTTTTTCATTGTATGAAAGAATTATTTACATCCTTCCTTGATTCTGAATAGGGATGATATTTATAGAAGTTTACTAGCTTTCGTGCGCGGTTTCACCCGCGTTAAACCCGCTCCGGTGGGAACTTCATAATTAAATATAGACTATATTATAAAGACTTATGTAGAGTTTGTTAGCTGGAATGCGCTAATCTCAGGAATTACTAGTCCGATTTGAAAAATTCTTTCAGTATTAAATAGCCTATTTATTGACGAAGACGACAAGATAAAATTCTTTATAAGTTCCCACGGGAGCGGAAGCTACGCGGGTTAAGCCGTGCGTAGGAAGCTAGTTCACTAATAATATAATCGAACCAATAATTAATCAGACACTAGTTTTCCGCACGTGGTTTCACCTGCGAAGCTCCCGTACCCTTGGAAACATCATCCTTTAATAAAGACTACGTTACTCGTGGGTACCGTGGCTTTTTAATGGTGTAAGAATTAATACAAATATAGTCATAGTAATAGTCATAATTTATTTATTCATATAAACAACATTGAAACGTTTTAAATGATGCGTTCCTTTTTTCTTTTCCTACCACCAGAGCCTACATGCCAGTGTAATTCTGAGGAACCCTTTTTTAAATCTATTCTTAACTAGCGGCCCGCCCCGGCTTCGCACGGGTGGACTTTTATACCCTACCCCTGCCCTACCCTACCCCTGCCCTACCCTACCCCTACCCTAACCCTACCCTACCCCTACCCTACCCTACCCCTACCCCTACCCTACCCCTACCCCTACCCTACCCTACCCCTACCCCTACCCTACCCCTACCCTACCCTACCCCTACCCTACCCCTACCCTACCCCTACCCTACCCCTACCCTACCCCTACCCTACCCTACCCTACCCCTACCCTACCCTACCCCTACCCTACCCCTACCATACCCCTACCCTACCCCTACCCTACCCCTACCCTACCCCTACCCTACCCCTACCCTACCCTACCCTACCCCTACCCCTACCCTACCCTACCCTACCCTACCCTACCCTACCCTACTCTACCCTACCCTACCCTACCCTACCCCTACCCAAAAGTATCCTATGTCCTTCTCCCAGTTCTTAGCTACCTCCCTACCAATTTTCAGCCAAATCGGTTCAGCCGTTCTTGAGTTATAAATAGTGTAACTAACACGACTTTCTTTTGTTTTTAAAATGTATTCTGCTATTCGGGACGGAAACAAATCCAACAAATCAAAAACTATGGCAATCGGTCCAGCCGTTCTCGAGTTATAAGTGTTGTAACAAACACGACTTTCTTTTATATATATAGATAATAATAATAACAGAATGTCCCTATGCGTAGTTTGCGTCTTGGCATAGGCCTCTTCTAACATTTTCTATTGAGTTCTATCATGTGCTACTCTCCTTCAATGATGTACAGCTGTCAGTTTTAGATCATCTTCCCATCTAGTTGGTTGGGGTTCTCTACTTCTCTTACCATCTCTGGGATACCGCGTATCATGTGGCCTGTCCATCTCCACTTTTTTTGGTCTATGCGGTTTAATAAATCAACAACTTTAGTTTTATCCCTTATTGTTCTACGACTCACTCTGTCCTTTTTCCTTATTCCCAGCAAGCTTCTCTCCATGGTAAATCATGTAGTTTGTTTGATTAAACGCACTTATCTCAGGAACTACTAGTCCGATTTTTTTTAAATATTTCAGATTTAGTGAGCCCATTTATTGAGAAAGGCTATAAGCTATATTTAGAAATGATTTTCCCACGGAAACAGGAGTTACGCGGGTAAAACAGTCATTATACAATATTGTTATGCAGCAGTGTCATTCCAGAGCAAGTCACTCCCAAGCCATTCTGTCATTTACATAGTCTGATATTTTATAATGTGGCATTTTACACAATCTAGGTTTAACAATGGCTTATATATTTAATTTATTATCAGATACCTAGTTCTCTTATATTATTTGGGACTAACTGTGATTTCTAACTCTCTCCAAAACCCAAATTGCTAATGTTGGCCTCACAGCTGCAAGATTAAATTGGAACTGGGCTGGCCATATCTGCCGCATGCTGGAGGAGCACTGGGCTAAAATAACTCTATTAAAATAATAATAATAACTCTGATTTGCACGATACCCTATTAAACATCTTTTAACATTCAATCTTAAAGTCGATATTTCCCGCCTCAAAAAGTTCAATTTTCCCTCTCTAGTACTGTTTTCTTTGTGCTATCTCTCCTAGCTTTTTACCATGACCTAGACTCGAACCTACACTCTTCCTTTGTAAATCAAACAGCTCAAATACAAACAAAGTACGTAATAAAGTAGCCTACAACATTGTTTACTGACTAATTCGAGTAAAATAATGGCGGGCCGGCCTTGGCGGGGGCGATGCCTTGTTTAGTGAGTGGTAGGTACTAGACTTGTGTGTAAGTGTGTGTGTTGATTTGTTTGTGTGTAGAACGTTCGTTGTGATGGATCTTTTATTTTTTGGTACCTATATAACAAGCAAGTTGCAAGTTGAGGGACTACCCTCCGTGCCTCGGAAAGCACGTTAAGCCGTTGGTCCCGTTTGTTATAACATCATCTATAACAAGCGAACCAGGGAACGGGCGGCAGCGTTTCCCCTATGTATTACAACATAACACTGCGGTCACCAATCCGCCTGCCAAGCGTGGTGACTATGGCAAAAACCCTCCCTCGGGAGGAGGCCCATGTTCAGCACTGGATGTTATACGGGCTGATGATGATGATATATTAAGCATAAGGTTTGGTGATAAACGGCTGCCATAGCCTGTAAACGCAATACAAGGTAACACTCACGCGTTCTTAGGGCGTGTGCCACATGCTGTTGGCGGTGGATGAAGGGAGGCCCAATGTGGGTTCAGTCATGAAGCATGAGAGATTTAAGGCGGAAACATATTGTTAGAACGCGACGCAACCTGAAGAAACGCATCGCGTGTTGAGTCGAATCAAATGTATTGTTTTCTTTGCCCAGAATCACACTATGAACACCCAACGCGACGCGACGCGACGCGTTCATAGTGTGATTCTGGTGTATAGAAAACGATACATTTGATCTTTTTAAATATTTTGAACACTTTACGGATAAGTTTACCATATACTATGTTTCAAAATTGAGATTAATAAAATTCGACCACCGGCGGGACTCGAACCCGCATCTTAGGTTAAGCCCCTAATGCCTTAGCCAATTAGGCTACGGTGGAACCCTACCGGTCATCGAAATTTATTAATCTCTTTATAACACGTCTCTAAGGAGGACGTTAGTGCCATCTATCGGTAATGATCCGCATTACTTCGATTAATAAATTATAATTTTGAAAAATACATTTGATCGTTTTAACAATATGTTTCCGCCTTTGCAATTTATCTAGCTAGATAGAAAACAAAACCTTGCTTCTTCTCCGGTGGGAAATGCATTAATGTCAGGGTATCAGTAGGTAACTAAGCCTTCTCCATAACGAAGAAACGCTAATCATACCACAAGGAGTTGATCTATCCCCTGGGTCTGAAAAGTCCCTTATCCAACCAGACCTGGTGAAATAATGAAACAATGAATTTATTCAGCACTAAGATGTTTACATACACTTGTACTTGTCAGAATCACAATGTTACACAATTATTCTTATTCTATGAATTAAACTAGATACTTAACTCACCGGTAGCAAATTGTAGGATATTACAGACAAAGTAGTCCGTCCGTCAGCCAGTTTAAGTTCACATTAATTATTATATATTTTAGTGGATCAATATAGAAATATTTGGTAAAAACATACAATTGTCTGGGGTGGAAATCAATCATTGAGATTTTATGGGAGACATACACTGTTACGTCGCGCTAATACTTTATGATCCTACTCATATTATAAATGCGAAAGTTTGTATGTATGGATGTATGTAAGTTTGTTACTCTTTCACGCAAAAACTACTGACTGGATTTGTCTGAAAGTTTGCACGCGGATAGTTTATAAGCTGGATTAACAAATAGGCTACAAAATATCACGCTCCGACCCACTGGAGCAGAGTAACGCGGGTAACGCCGTGGGAAAGCTACTATATTTGTTTTTATATAAACAGATTTCATTGTATACTATCATGAAAACGAGGGTCGTGATAATGAAGTCTAGAAAGCCTCTCCAACGAGCTTTGTTTAAGTAGTGACGTAAATGTATCAGTTTACTAAACTGTCTTTATATAAAGGAAGAGCCCAGATGTCCGAAATACAGATATTTTTTTGTATCTAGTTCGGATACAGATGTCATCATCATCAACAGCCACTGCTGAACATGAGCCTCCTCTTAACAGACCTTGGCAAGCCAGGATCGTAGAGGGATATTGCCATAATCACCACGCTTGGCAGACGGATTGGTGATCGCAGTAAGATGTAAACCTTGAGCTAATAGATGCTGCTGCCCATCCATCAGCCATATGTCCCTTAGTCGCCTTTTACGATACCCATGGGAAGACATGAGGTGGTCTATTCTAAGCCGGAAACCACACGGCCAATACAGATGTCATACACAACGTTTATTTACTAAGCCAATTAATGTAACCAAAACCATCCTGTAAACTGTACATTGTTTCTAGAAATAAACAAATTTCTAACTGAAACTAGTTTAAACAGAATGTAGCTGTGTGGTACCCGGCGTAAAATACACCACCGTTTGCGTGCCCAATTTCCCAAGGGGCATACAGCTGCTGGATGGCCAGCAGCATCTAGCAGCTTAAGGATACTCACCATCATACTGCTATAACTAATCCACCTGCCAACCGCAGATTATGGCAATATTCCTCAACGATCCTAACTTGCCAAGGTCTGTTAAGAGGAGGCCCATGTTCAGCAGTGGACGTAATATCTGATCAGTATCAATTTATTTTTGACTAGCGACCCGCCCCGGCTTTGCACGGGTGCAAAGCTAATGTATTATACATATACATACATATAAACCTTCCTCTTGAATCACTCTATCTGTTAAAAAAACCGCATCAAAATCCGTTGTGTAGTTTTAAAGATCTATTTTATTTTATTTTATTTGGAAAACAAACAGTTTCTTATAGCTATTTAACAACTATTTATGCTACTGTGAACCATTAAAATGTTTTCGCTTTTAGGTATGTAATGCTTGATCTGTTACAATATAATATATAAGTATTAAAAAATAATTTAGAAAGAAAAATAAGTATTATAGGAAACAGTTAGAGAACCGAGTCAAACCACTGTTTTGAGACTATACGTCTACAAGAAGCTGGGCTCGTATTGAATACGTCTATTTCCGGTAGATCGAGTGCTATGAGCTATGTGAAGAGGATATTATACATAGGGACCTATGCATACATAGGGACGGACAGACAGGGAAGCGATACATAATATATACATTTTGTATTCGATTTAATTTAAATGCATTGTTATTTTTAACTCGAAAGCACCTAAGATTAACAACTTCAGCTATGTTACATTGACGTCATATTTATGGAAACGTCAGTGTGCAGTATACTGACCTACGTCCTGTTATCTACATCTAACCTTGAATGCAAGCGGCCGTTGACACATCTAGTAGCTTTATTAGATTTAAGTGGTTGACGCATCTGGTCAATAGGGAGAACTATTGAGCAATTCGCATTTATAAATAACTAGTTACCCGCGCGCGGTTTCACCCGCGTAACTCCCGTTCCCGTGGGAACTTCATAATTAAATATAGCCTATATTAATCAGTGATAATGTATCATTCAAGTGGTGAAAGCATTTTTAAAATCTGTCCAATACTTTCTGAGCCAATTCGTTACAAACATACTTACATACAAATCTCTCCTCTTTATAATATTAGTATAGATATAAGAGCTCGTTTACGTCCACTGCTGAACAAAAGGTGTGCGTTATGGTTGCTCTGGTAAGTAGTCATAACAAAAAAAACGGCCAAGTGCGGATTGGACTCGCGCACGAAGGGGTCATCATTTTTTAAGTGACTACCTGTTGACGTTATTGACATCGAGCAAAAAAATGGAAAGAAAAACAAAAAGCTTGTTGTATCGGAGGCCCTGTTAAAATTCATTTTGTTTCATTTTTAGTATTTGTTGTTATAGCAGCAATAGAAATCCATCATCTGTGAAAATTTCACCTGTCTAGCTATCGCGGTTCTTGAAATACAGCCTAGTGACAGACAGCGAAGTCTTAGTAATAGGGTCCCGTTGTTACTCTTCGGATACGGAACCCTAAAACGAACTTCGAGCAATATTTTATAAAGGCCTTCTTTAAACAGATCTTGGTACGCCAGGGTCGTTGAGAAACACCAAGTTTAGCAATCAGATTGGTGGTCGCAGTAAGATGGTGAGTATCCATGAATTGATAAACGCTGCCGTCTATCCATCAGCTCTATGTTCCTTAGTCTTAGCCTTTAACGACACCCATGGGACGACATAGGGTGCTCTATTTTAAGCAGGACACCACACAGCTATTATTATTATATATATGTATATATACTTCAACCTCAATAGCGTACCGGTATTTGGCTCGCATTAAATCTTGGAGGTCGTGGGTTCGATCCCCAAGCCGGGCAAGAAATCGGCATGGGCCTCCTCACGAGGGTGGGTATTTGACATAGTCACCACGCGTGGCCGACGGGTTGATGACCGCAGTATTATGTTGTGCCACACAAGGAAACGCTGCTGCCCGTTCCTTGATATACGATTATTATAGATGATGTTATACCAATCGGGACCAACGGCTAAAAGTGCTTTCCGAGGCACAGAGGTTTGTCCCTAAACCAACCAGACCCGGAAAGAAATCTTAGAATGAACACAAAGATTTCCTGTCCGGAGTGACGATCGAACCCACGACCTCCGAGATTGAAAGCAAGCCAAATACCGCTACGCTACGGTGGTTTTCAATGGCCAATTTATAGAAAGCATTAATCAAATCCTTGAATTTCCTACAAATATTTTAACTAAAACCTCTACACAGCAAATTAAAATTCTAATCGGAATCGCTACTAGCATATAATAAAATAACTGGATAGTTCAACGACCGATGACTGTCAAGGTTAGATTAGTTTAGTAATTGTGTGAGTGAGGTAGGTTAGGTTTAGACAACACTAGCACATAAGCATTAGCATACGGCGCCCGCCTACATTCTTATGCATACATGTGTGCATGTGTGTATGTGTGAGTGTGACAAAAAACTAGAATAGAATTTATGATGATAATGACTAATACTTTAATGTTGCTAGTAATTAAGTTGGTGGTGAATAGGTTAGTATTTTATCATGTAGAAATTGGCCGTGGTGTTAGGGACGTCGGACTTGTGATCTTGTGGTCGCCGGTACGATCTCCACCCATTGCACTACCGACGTGAACCCACTTTTTCACAAGCATTCTAGCTTAGCTCGGGGATTAACAAGAATAGTTAGACTAGTAGACTGCAAAACTTAGCTCGTAAACTTTATTAAAATTAATGTTTTTATAATGTTATTCAATTGATTATAATAAAGAAATAACCTATTACTTACATAAAGATAAATATTGTTCAAATCAAGTGCTGAAACTTAAATACTATTTAAAAAAGAAATCTACAGGCGTCAAAAATGGGCTTTATAGCTACTTTGTACTTTATAACTTTTAGACCTTGAAGGAATATGAAAGTAAATCATTCAGAAGTTAAAGCACCAGTTCACGTAGCTTTCTAACGGTAAAATAGTTTTTGAACACTCTTGCACAATAAGATCTTGTGCAGATGGCTTATCTGCTTAGACATTAGCAATCGTGGCCAAAATCAGTGGAGCGGGCTATTAATTATTACTACAATCACAAATGTACTTAAATGTGAACGAACGCTATGGTAATTCAAGGACACGACATTTATTTGTTTGACTAATTTCCATTAATATTAAATACCTTTAAGTTTTCAAAACAATATAATTAAAATATAAAATATATTGGTGCTGTTCTTCATCAGAAAGAACCTCCATCTCTAGCATCAATTAATCTTATTATATTGTCATCCACTGCTGAACATCATCATCATCATTATCAGCCCGTTTAACGTCCACTGGTGAACATGGGCCTCCTCCCGAGGGAGGGTATTGCCATAGTCACCACGCTTGGCAGGCGGGTTGGTGACCGCAGTATTATGTTGAACCACACAAGGAAACGCTGCTGCCCGTTCCTCGATATACGATTATTATAGATGATGTTATAACAATCGGGACCAACGGCTTAACGTGCTTTCCGAGGCACGGAGGGTAGTCCCTCAACCAAACAGACCCGGAAAGAAAACTTAGAATTTACACAAAGATTTATTGTCCGGTGTGGGGATAGAACCCACGACCTCCGAGATTTAAACCGCTACGCTACGGAGGTTGTCAACATAGGCCTCCCTTATTGATTTCCAGCGCGAGCGATTGACCACAAACTGGCAAGCGTCGGGACGACCGTCTGCACGTTGGACCGACAACCTCAAAAAAGTCGCAGGGAATCAGTGGATGCAGATAATCAATCGTAACTCCTTTTAATAGATCCTGGCAAACCAGGATCGTTTTAGGGATATTGCCGTTATCACCAGCTTGGCAGGCAGATTAAGATTGGGATGGTGAGTATCCTTGAGTTGATAGATGCTGCTGCGTATCCATCAGGCGTATGTTCCTTAGTCATCGTTTACGACGCCCATTGGAAGATATTGGGTAGTTTATTTATTTATGTAGTTACTTTATGTACACACATAACATTAAAAAGAATAATATACAAGAAAGGTAGGACAAATGAACTGCTTATTCTTAATAAAATTTCTTCCAGCAGACTCGCAAAGGAAAATACAAAAAGAAAAAGTAGGGTTAGGAAACCAAGATACAGATGAACATGAAATAATATAGACGATGAAGAATAAAATATCTAAAAAAAAATAAAAGAAAAAACTTACATACCTACTAATCCATAAACAAATACATATTAAACATCATAGACATACATTTAAATAAATACTATCATGATAAACCTCTTTAGTGCGGCACGTTCTCCGAGTGCTGGTTTTTACTTTGCACAGCAGGTAAGCATTGCCATTCAACGGGGTAATGCTGCCAGCATTTTGGGAACCTTGCCAAGTAGAATAGATTTAAATTAGCTACTTTTAGTTGTATATTATGTAAAAAATGAAAACGAATGTTCGATGTTGAATTACAAGTAAAAAAACAAATATAATAAATAATGTTCCATTACTCATTTTTTGAAGAGGAAAATATTGTTACTATCTCTAATGTTAGGCGGGAGAGAATTCCATAATATAGTATTTATTCTTAGCCAAAATCCACACGGTCAAAAGAGTACCTTTATTTATATTTTTTTTTATTAAATATAGGCTTACGTTTGACCAGAATCTCGCTTGATGGAAGGCGAAGATAATGCCTAAGATGATACACGCTTGCCTAGAAAGTGTCTGTTCACTTTAGTCTTAAAGATGTCCAGATTGTAAAAACCATAAATCAATTTAAATAAGTATTTTTGTATAGGTAAAGCGATGCCAACGTTCCAATGTTAGGCGCCTAGGTCAATACCGGACGTTAGAGCAGGTCCGCTTGTGACTCATTAGAATAGCTACACCCGAAACACTTACACTTACATATAGACCAACACATGTGACAAATATATGTAAGTATATGAGTGTGTGTGATGTATGTGAGTATGTAGTTGTGTCGCCTGAATATAAGACGCTTCGAGGATATATGCAGTCCATTTAACAAAAGATAACAAGGAAAAGATTTTTTATTATTAATAAATTTTTATTTTTATACCCCTGAGTTTGTTTCGCCGGATCTTCTCAGTTGGGGCGTATTGGATACGGTGGTAGCATTTAAGTGCGTTCGTCGTTATATGCTCATGAACCTCCGTAGCGTAGCGGTGTTTGGCACGCTTTATATCTCGAAGGTCGTGGGTTCGATCGCCACGCCGGACAGGAAATCTTGTGTAATTTCTAAGATTTCTTTCCGGATCTGGTTGGTAGAAGGACTACCCTCCATGCCTCGGAAAGCCCGTTAAGCTGTAAGTTCCGATTATTATAACATCGTCTAAAATAATCGTATTGCAAGCAACGGGCAGCAGCGTTTCCTTGTGTGGTACAACATAATACTGTGGTCACCGCAGTCTGACTATGGCAAATACCCTCCATCAGAAGGAGGCCCATGTTCAGCAGTGGACGTTATACGGGCTGATGATGATGATGATGATGTTAGTGATGTCACAGCGGTCTCACCCGCTTAACTCCTGTTCCCGTAGGAAATTCACCTTAAAATATGTTACTCCTGAATAACGTAGATATCTAATGATGATGAAAGATTTTTAGAAATCGGACCAGTACTTTCGGAGTCTATTTTAATGCAAAACAATTTTTATTTTTTCGGATGGACTTACATATGTAGCCACGAGGCTTTTGCTACTTCACCGGGCATAAAGGCGAGCAGAGCTCCAGCCTTCATAAATGGTTTAAAAACAAACTAAGCAACCTGCGCAAGAGAGCGCCCCCTGTGGGGCTTAGACCTCGGCTGAGGGCGGTCGCTGGCGATGAGATTGAGGGATTATGACTTTTAGTATTTTAGGGGAGTTTTGTGCAACTGTCGCTCTACAGTTCGCGGACCTCTCGGACTTCGGGTTTACGAGGGTATCGGATGGTTCTTTGCAAACTAAGGATCAGGAGGACGAGGAATCAATGAAAACAAACAATCAAATATTCATCATCATCATCATCAGCCCGTATAACGTCCACTGCTGAGCATGGGCCTCCTCCCGGGGAGGGTATTTGCCATAGTCACCACGCTAGGCAGGCGGATTGGTGACCGCAGTTTTATGTTGTAACCATACAAGGTAACGCTGCTGCCCGTTCCTTGATATACGATTATAATAGATGATGTTATAACAATCGGGACCAATGGCTTAACGTGCTTTCCGAGGCACGGAGGGTAGTCCCTCAACCATCTTGACCCGGAAAGAAATCTTAGAATCAACACAAAGATTTCTTGTCCGTTGTGGGCAATCAAATATTGCCTCTTTAAAATAAATATATGCCAACTAAGCCAAGCTACTTCAGCCGCAGTATAGGTGCATAAACTGAACGCCTAGAGATCATTCACCCAGTACCGAAAGATATTATTACCTATTTAAAAACACATACACACACACACACACAGTCCCCACACCGTTTCATGTTATTTACTGACTCACACATACAATGTAGCCAAATGTTTTTAATATTAGGTAATGATTTTGGTGTGCAAGCATTCCTAATATATCTATCTATACTAATATTATAAAGAGGAAAGATTTGTACGTTTGTGTGTACGTTTGTAATGAATTACCTCAAAAATGAATGAGCCGATTTAAAAAAATCTTTCACCGTTGGAAAGCTACATTCACCTTGAGTGAAATAGGCTATATTTAATTATGAAGTTCACAGGAGAACGGGAGTGACGCGGGTGAAGCCTGAAAATGAAGGATGTTTTAAATTGTTTACAACGGATACATTTGAAAACTAAAGAACTGTTTTGGCAATTTATTTCGCGACTAGCTTCTCGCGCGCAGTTATTCCCGCGTTACTCCCGTTCCCGTTGGAACTTTATAATTAAATATAGCCTATAGCATTCGTCGATAAATGGGCTACCTAATAATCAAAGATTTTTTTAAATCGGACGAGTAATTCTTGAGATTAGAGCGTTCAAGCAAACAATGTCTTCAGCTTTATATATTAGTATAAGATTAAAATGGTACATTATTGAGGAGCAACATACGGTGTAATTAGTTAAGAGATTCCCACAGAACTATGAGTTAAGCTACGGCTCAATTCAAGCAGGATAACATTATAATTCAGCTAGTAAATTTATAATAGGCAAGCTTTTTAATTGCTCCATCGTAGTATAGATTAAGATTATTTTTTAAAGATTACTTGCAGCTTTCTACATTCTTGTTAACCCCTCGTGCTAAGCTAAAACGCTTGTGTTACGAGTGGGTACACGTCGGTAGTGCAATGGGTGGGGATCGAACCGGCAACCACAAGATCAAAAGTAATATTATAAAACTTCATAAATGAACACAGTGCTTATTTACATATTATTTAGGTACTAGCATTAGATAGACAACCTCCGTAGCGTAGCGGTATTTGGCTCGCTTTAAATCTCGGAGGTCGTGGGTTCGATCCCCACACCGGACAAGAAATCTTTGTGTAAATTCTAAGATTTCTTTCCGGGTCATGTTGGTTGAGGGACTATCCTCCGTGCCTCGGAAAGCACGTTAAGCCGTTGGTCCCGATTGTTATAACATCATCTATAACAAGCGTATACCAGGGAACGGACAGCAGCGATTCCCTGTGTATTACAACATAATACTGCGGTCACCAATCCGCCTGCCAAGCATGGTGACTATGGCCAAACTCTCCCTCGGGAAGAGGCCCATGTTCAGCAGTGGACGTTGTACGGGCTGATGATGATGATGATGATTAGATAGATAAGTTATGTGTTACTGTTTGTGTGAGTGACTAGGTACATAGTCAAACTATTATTCATTATACAATCAGGTATATTTATTTTACCATTGTTTCAATGGCAATGACCGCTAGATATGAAGGTCGAATGTCTAGGTCAGGATCACATTAAGGTAGGTTCACCCATTATGATTAGTCTAATAAAGCCTGTATGTATTAGAAACGATAATTGATGCCTCGGAAAGCACGTTAAGCCGTTGGTCCCGATTATTATCGTATATCAAGGAGCGGGCAGCAGCGTTTCATCGAGTGGTACAACATTATACTGCGGTCACCAACCCGCCTGCCAAGCGTGGTGACTATGGCAAATGCCCTCTCCCGGGAGGAGGCCCATGTTCAGCAGTGGACGTTATACGGGCTGATTAGATGATGATACATCGATTATTATTTACTGCCAAAAATGAAACCATTCGCTGTACAACGACTAAAAACACGATGTATATTATATATATATATATAGTATACGCCGTGTGGTTTTCGGCTTAGAATAGACCGCCCCATGTCCTCCCATGGTTGTCGTAAAAGGCGACTAAGGGACATATAGCTGATGGATGGGCAGCAGCATCTATTAGCTCAAGGTTGACATCTTAAGCGCCAAGCGTGGTGATTATGGCAATATCCCTCTACGATCCTGGCTTGCCAAGGTCTGGTAAGAGGAGGCACATGTTCAGCAGTGGACGTCAACGGGCTGTTGATGATGATGATGATATATATAGTAACAACAACAGTAGATAACACATAACACGTTTTAAATCTTCTATATATATAAAACAAAGACAGGTTTGTTACAACACTTATAACTCGAGATCGGCTGGATCAATTTTCATGGTTTTTGTTTCGTTGGATTTGTCTCCGCCCTGAATAGCAGAATACATTTAAAAAACAAAAGAAATTCGTGTTAGTTACACTATTTATAACTCAAGAACGGCTGAACCGATTTGGCTGAAAATTGGTAGGGAGGTAGCTAAGAACTGGGAGAAGGACATAGGATACTTTTGGGTAGGGGTAGGGTAGGGTAGGGTAGGGTAGGGTAGGGTAGGGTAGGGTAGGGTAGGGGTAGGGTAGGGGTAGGGTAGGGGTAGGGTAGGGGTAGGGTAGGGTAGGGGTAGGGGTAGGGTAGGGGTATGGTAGGGGTAGGGTAGGGTAGGGGTAGGGTAGGGTAGGCGTAGGGTAGGGTAGGGGTAGAGTAGGGGTAGGGGTAGGGTAAGGTAGGGGTAGGGGTAGGGTAGGGGTAGGGTAGGGCAGGGGTAGGGTATAAAAGTCCACCCGTGCGAAGCCGGGGCGGGCCGCTAGTATTGAAATAAACAAGCGTCGTATTTTGGCTTCGCTACAAGTCCAATGTTGTACATTTATTTAGTATTTTTTGTAAGATCATCAACAAGTCAACAACCCTAATAAAAACTATTTTTTATTAAGTAAACGTAAAAACCTAAATGTGTAATAAAAACTCTAAAATAATTGCCAAGAAAACCCTTTTTGGTGTCATTCTCATATAAAAATATGTATACTCGCATACTTAAATATTATAAAATAATAGCTTCCCGTACACTTAGCTCCAGTTCCCGTGGGAACTTCATCATTAAATATAAACTTTGTTAATCCTGAATAATATAGCTTTTTAATGGTGGAAGATTTTTTGACATGCTTCGGTCCAGTAGTTCCGAGTTTATTCAATGCAAACAAACAAACAATCAAATAATTTTGTTTTTAATTAATTATTAAAGTATCTAGTAACGTATCTTTAGTCAAACAAAAATAAATTCCAGTTGGAAACAAAGTCAAATCTTAAGATACATTAAATCATGATTAAGATTTTGTTTTATATGTAGAACTCTGCGTTTTACCCGCGTTACTCTGCTCCAGTGGGTTGGAGCGTGATGTTTTGTAGCCTAAATGTTAATCCAGGGTATAACTATTCCGATGATTCCAGTTCGAAACAAAGTCTAAAGAGACATTAAATCATAATGAAGATTTTGTTTTGTATGTAGAACTAGCTGCGCCCCACGGTTTTACCCGCGTTACTCTGCTTCAGTGGGTCGGAGCGTGATGTTTTGTAGCCTAAATGTTAATCCAGCGTATAACCTATCCCGGTGCAAAATTTCAGCCAATTCCGTTTGGTAGTTTTGGCGTGAAAGAGTAACAAACATCCATCAATCCATACATAGAAACTTTCGCGTTTATAATATTAGTAGGATTTCCCCGTTTCCCAGTTTCGTCTGGCGGTTCATTTTTTAAATAAGCGCGGAAGAAACTGTTGGACGTTACTACGCGCTACGCGGATGCGGTCGCGAACTTTAGCTAGTCTAGTTATTTAAGTTAAAAAACAACAAAAAACTATTTTTTTAATATTTCTAAAAAACAACTTTATAATTAATTATCAAGAAATCCCTTTACATTGTAATTTTAACAAAATACATTCTGAATACATAAACAGATTCACTAGACCTCGACGAAGTAACCTTGTGCAGTGGTAAGCCTGTGTTCTGTGTTCGAGATACTATGATAAACGTTTTGTCTTAACGGATTATATACCTTTAAGATAGTTATTGTTAAGTCAGCAAACGGCTAAGACAGGATCTTTTTTTGTAACTTTAATCTTTTTTTTAGAAAGATTACTAGCAGAGTTTTGCAGTCTACTAGTATTCTTGTTAACCCCTCGTGCTGAGCTAAATGCTTGTGTTACGAGTGGGTTCACGTCAGTAGTGTAATGGGTGGGCCTCGAACCTGCGACCTCAAAATCACAAGTCCGACGCCCTAGCCATTGTGCTACGGCCGCTTCAAATGATACTTATAAGATACTTATAACATTTTTTAATGTTTCTGAATACTTTACCATATACTATGTTTCAAAATTGAGATTAATAAAATTCGACCACCGGTTCCACCGTAGCCTAATTGGTTAAGGCCTAAGGGCTTAACCTTAGATGCAGTTTGAAGTCCTACCGGTGCATCGAATTTTATTAATCTGAACTTTGAAACATAGGATACTTATAAATTACCCTTTAAAAGAATGAACGGGGGTTTAAAGTTTATACGCTGATAGTACCAATATATAATCATCATCATCAGCCCGTTCACGTCCACTGCTGAACATGGGCCTCCTCTTAACAGACCTTGGCAAGCCAGGATCGTAGAGGGATTTTGCCATAATCACCACGCTTGGCAGACGAATTGGTGATCGCAGTAAGATGTAAACCTTGAGCTAATAGATGCTGCTGCCCATCCATCAGCCATATGTCCCTTAGTCGCCTTTTACGACACCCATGGGAGGACATGGGGTGGTCTATTCTAAGCCGGATACCACACCAATATATAATAAGTAAACCATTTTTTTAATATTACTAGCTGCACCCCGCGGTTTTACCCGCATCACTCTGCTACAGTAATATGCTGTAGCCTATATGTTAATCTAGCTTATAATAAATCCGCGTGCAAACTTTCAGCCAAATCCTTTCAGTGGTTTTTGCGTGAAAGAGTAACAAACATATATTCATGCATTCTTACAAACTTGTGCGTTTAGGATAATAAGTCTTGGAAGTGTTGGGTCTGATTTTTGTGTTAAAACGATTCCTATTAGTTGTCGGTACCATCCGTGCCTAGGGAAGCACGTTAAGCCGTGGGGCCCTATTGCCATAATATAATTTATGTTAGTCTAACTTACATTGCTGTCTATGGACGTTGGACTCATATTCAGCCCAGGACGTTAAGCCCCGTCGATAGCATAACGCTTCTGTCCGTTCATAATGACCAACGCAAGAGCTCAAGAAGTGGCTGTAGCTCAATGGCTAGAGCATCGGACTTGCGATCATGTGGTCGCCGGCTCGATTCCCACCCATTGCATTAACGATGTGAACCCAGTCGTAACACAGCATGAAGGGTTATCAAAACTCTAGTAGAGTGCAAAATCTTAAAAAAGGGCTTACCGTGCTTTCTGAGACACAGCATGCAACATATACCTTCATACTTACCTATTCGTCGGTGATACTGCAATACCGCGTATGTGACAGTTGCTACTCAGGTGTGATTTCATATGTCAAGAAATATGTTTTTTCTTTATCTTTTAGGGCAAAAAATATAATTTGCTATATTTGATTTCAACCTTATAAGCTATTGTCACTTACGCGGTATTGCAATATCACCGACTATATGCAATGTTAACGTTGTAGTTAGTTATTTTGGTATTGTTTGTAAGCAGGTAGTTAGGTCTCAGTGCGCATTGCGTAGGTATTTAATGTCGTACAATGTGTTGTAAACACGACCTTGAAGAATCAAGATATTTTTTGAAGACAATTCCGTAGTACGGATAATATGAGTAAATCTCTGTGTTGATTATACAAACGTGAGTGACGTACTCACGGATAGCACATCTACACTTAGAATACCGTGCAAAATTTCGAAAATTGAAACTCTGATAGCTGCAGTTAATTTTACTAACAACAATTTTGCGTAAGCGCTGGAGAAAAGTGTGGTTATAATCAAATACAATCTCGTTCATAGTCAATAAAAATTGCGTTTCGTTTCTGTTTGATCTCCTTAATATTACTGTAATAAGATTTTTTGTTTTATTTTAGTTAAGCAACCAAAAATGGCTTTGTATTCAATAAAGGGTTAAAAGAATTGAGGTTAATAAATCCAGCATGAGCAAGATTTGAATTTTCAATTCGAATCCTGCCGGTCGTCGAAGAACGAAAAAATCGATTTTGACATACGGTTGGAATCCACCATGGTCTAGGTAGGGGGGGGGGGGGGGCTATGCCTAAGATAAGGTTAGAATCCTACCGATAATCTTATTTTTTTAATACAATTAGTGGTTAACTGTTCCGTAACGTGTACTTATCAAAAACTATCCGTGTTTTGCAAAACAGCATTCCTAATTGGTGGGTACGAAAATAAAATACCGGGTGTTAGTATAACCTCCTAATATTAGTATAAACTCCACCAAAGGGCTGATAGAGTTCTGGGAGGATTTAGGGTGGTTAAAATAACCTTTCGGACGTTCACGTACAAAAGCCCACTCAGGAGGCTAAGTGCGGAAATCCTTTTGACTAACTAACTCACTATAACCTCCTAATAATAAATGAATGCTAGGAGATGCTTCGATCTACAATTTGATAGACGAGATGCTCGCTGGATTTCCAGATAAATAGACCGCTTCAGATTGCAGAAATGAAGTCTTGAAAATGCTCATCTTAATAATGAGGAAAAATCTAATCTTTATGACCTCTGTTCTAAATTCTCTGACATATTCCATTTGCCAAATGATAAACTGACAACCACTGATCTCCTACAACACGAAATAAAGACTCTCCTGGATTTCCAGCGTACTTGAATTCCTTAGTAAAAAATAGCAGCTTATTTGCTATATTGTATACTTTGCTATATTGTAATGTACACCAACAACCACCAGATAAATCACAAAACGTAAAAAAAATTACCATTTTCATAGCGTTACTTTTTTACGTTGTCACAACCATATACACAAAACATAAACTGTTAATATATGTAGTTGACAAATAGCCACCAATTATATCAATATTCTTTGATAGCAATATCCTCCAATTTGATTTCATTTTTTTTTCAGGTACAGCCGTAATTCATATTAGTCAGAATAATGAGGCAGACAAAAATTGAAATGTTATTATCATATACTCTCATATGTATTAAGTAAAACCTTTTTTTTAATAACAAACTGACACTTCAATATTATTTACCATTAGAAGGAAACTTAACGACGGAAAGCGTAAGTTAACAGTGACTTCCTATAATCATCTTTCATAAAGTGAAAATAATGTAGATATGTGTATAAATATAAGTAAGTACATACACTTGTCAGTAATGCACTGTATGTATGTTTGTCACGTACCACAAACTTATTTCGGAGCACAAAACTTTTGCTTTTATGTGAAGGTTTTATAGTTTACGAGTGCGTTTTGATGCCTCCGTAGCTCAGCGGGGAAAGTTTTGCCTTAAGACTTCGAGATCGGTGATTCGATATCCGCATCGATGGATGGATGGCTCTTTGCTAACGTAGGGTCGGGAGGACGCGGTTATTCCGAAGTGTAGCAGTAAAAGGCTCCTTTGAATCTTGGAGGTCGTGGGTTGTGTAAAATATATTTTTTTAGTTCTTGTTGGCTGCGTGAGTATCCTCTCCGTGTCACGGAAAGCACGATTTCACGACGCGGTTGGGACTGTTCTATCATCATCTTTAGCAATAGTATACTACGGAACGGACAGGAGCGTTTCTCTGTGTGTTAAAACATAGTACTACGGCCACCAATCCGCCTGCCAAGCGTGGTGACTATGGCAAATACCCTCCCCGGGAGAAGGCCCATTTCAGCAGTGGACGTTATACGGGCTGATGTTGATGAAGATGGTGATGATTACGGCCACCAAAACGCCTCCCAAGCGTGGTGACTATGCCCAAAATCCTCCCTCGGAAGGAGGCCCTTTGTTCAGCAGTGGACGTTATACGGGCTTATGATGATAATGCGTAGGTAATGGTATGTTGTTATTGTGTTCTCACTATTATACTCCATTCTCCTTGACCCTGGCGAGTCATTGCCCGCTGTCAGACACTCATTAACCATATTTGCAATTCTATTCCTTGTGTTAGAGTCGAGATGGCAGATTTATTGTATGTTCAAGATGTTTATGTTTTGTTTTCTTGATTTAGATTTTGTAGGTACAATATAGAGATTTCTAGAACTTGTCGGTTGGTGAATGAACCATTCTATTTATAAAAATAATGCCAACTTGCGTTGTATTCTCCTCTGAGTTCATTTTGGTTATATCCGGAACATTATTATCAGGGATTGTATCTATGTATAGGTAAATAATAATATGTGGCCTTATGCTAAAAGATATAATTTTAACGTGGGACTCACACGTGTAATTATTACGGCGATTTCTCGACTACGATTTTTTTTAAGATTACTAGCAGAGATTTTGCAATTTACTAGTATTCTTGTTAACCCCTCGTGCAAAGCTGATATGCTTGTTACGAGTGGATTCACTTCGGTAGTGCAATCGTGCAATCGGTGGTAATCGAACTGGCGACCACAAGATCACAAGTCCAACGCCCTAGCCATTGGGGTGCGGCCGCTCATATGTATTTATTTTTACCAAAATAACTAATACTATGTAATAATCACGAGTGTGTACAAATTCTACGTACCCCCCCACCTCATCTCCTTCCTCCTTCGTGCAGGCAAAGACCTTCAAATCAAGCAATTTGGTAGAAGCCATGAAACTGCACATCCTAAATAAAAACCGCTCACACATATACATTGCATTAGTTCATTAAACTGCCGCAGATAGTAAATACATAGGTATATTGCATGAACCCATCTGCTAACAGTTCATATGCTTGCGGCCAAAATTAATTGACACCTTCAAACCAAATAAAAAGTGAAGACGAATCGCTGTCAAACAATGGTAAAGGGTAAAAACGGGACCCTATTACTAAGACTTCGCTATCTGTCACCAGGCTGTATCTCTTCGTGATAGTGAACCGTGATAGCTAGACAGTTGAAATTTTCAGTTTAAAACAACAAACCAAGCAACCTGCGCATGAGGGCGTCCTAGTGGGACTTGGACCTCGACTCATCCATCATCCATCCCTCAATCTCCCCGCCAGTGACCATCCACTGGCGGGGAGATTGAGTGATATGTCTTTTATTTGTACTTCGGGTCTACGAGGGCATTTAAATTAGTCTAATGTTAGATTGGTTGGGCAAAATCGTAAGCCCGTATACCGAGTCACCAGTCTTGGAAATAGTGTTGATGACCGCAGTATTATGTACAGCATATACACAGATAAACCCTTCACGTTCCCTGGTATACGATTGTAAGATGTTGTTATTCTCCGGTATTGGGATCTAACCCACGGCCTCCGAGACTTGAAACGAGAATAAAAACGGCTACGCCACGGATATACAACAAAAATCGTGTTGCATGGCGTAGCGGTCAATCAAACAAAATCTTCAGCTATAATCATAATCAATCTATTAGTATTGGTTAGCTTGCGATTGCAAATTTTCTTCATGTTGAAACATTGGGGCCGTGGGGACCGGGAGCCAAATTAATTTATAAAATCCACGCAGCGGCCCTCTTTAGTGCGGCACGGTCTCCGAGTGCTGGTTTTTACCTTGCACAGCAGGTAAGCATTGCCATTCAACGGGGTAATGCTGCCACCATTCTGGGAACCTTGCCAAGTAGAATAGATTTAGAAAAGTGGTATTTTCTAAGTTAGTTTTATTTTAAATTATCTACTTTTTGTTGTATATGTTACGGCTAATAGCCGAAGTGCGGCTACACCTAGTTTTAGCCGGCTACAACTAGGTGCAGTCGGCCAAATGCTTTTATAAGTCCCTGTTCGACTCCATTGGTTTAGGTTTAGGTTATTTTTTTTTTTAACCACCCCAACACCTTTTAGTCCCTTGCATAGGTATTGTTTAATTTAAAGTTAACTTAGAGGAACTTATAGGAACTTATTAAGGTTGACCTAAGTTTAACCGCAAGTTGTCGGCTGCACCTAGTTGTAGCCGGCTAAAACTAGGTGTAGCCGCACTTCGGCTATTAGCCGTAACATATATACAACGTGTTGATTAAATAATGCAAAACCTCTTGGGTGGTGATTGTGCCCATGAATATGAACAACTGTTTCTAAGAGGCCAACATTGTAACTCGAAGTAAAAATCAGCTGTTCCATACAAATTTTCAATAGATACCTACTCAACCAAATTGTATGAAAAAGTTTTTTTTTTTTTACGATTTACAATTTTGGTCCCATATTAAAAGTTGTTCATATCCAAGATCACCACCCAAGAGGTTTTGCGTTATTTAATTAACACGTTGTATATATGTTACGGCTAATAGCCGAAGTGCGGCTACACCTAGGTTTAGCCGGCTACATGCGGTTAAACTTAGATCAACCTCAATAAGTCCCTGTTCAACTCCATTGGTTTAGGTTTAGGTTTTTTTTTTTAACCACCCCAACATCTTTTTGTGTCGTGCATAGGTATTGTTTATTTAATTAAAACCTAGTTCTAACCGAAGATAAGTAGGATAGGTACATCTAAGTTTAACCGCATGTGGTCAGCTGCACCTAGTTGTAGCCGGCTAAACCTAGGTGTAGCCGCACTTCGGCTATTAGCCGTAACATATATATGTATATATTTTATTCATTTTATTTATCTGTATAGATTAATGTAATTAGTTCTGGAATAATAAATAGCTTTTATAAGCAACCATAGTCGCAGAAGCGAGTACTCTGTAACAGCAAACTATAAATTTTATTAATTTGAAGTGCTCAACGATTAGAGACAGGCACTAGCCCGCATACAAGGTCTATCAATTACTTAACGCGATTAAACTGCACAATTTCTTATCGTTACCATCGTCACGCTAAATAACCTTATATGAAGGGCTTGTAAGTTATTAATTAACGATGCAATTAGTGCTCTATAAATGTAAAATTAGAGTTTGCTTTTTTTATTTCTATAGAGTAGGCAAATTAAATGAATGGATAACTGTTTCAGGCGATGGATGCCGCATTTCGACGGTTCTTGGAGGTTGGATAAAAATTATTTCAGTCGAATCAATGATTTCTTTCCTGGTCTGGCTGATTGAAGGACTACCATCCGTGCCTCAGAAAGCATGTTAAGGCGTTGGTCCCGATCGATATAACATTATCATCATCATCATCAGCCCGTATAACGTCCACTGCTTAACCATGGGCCTCCTCCTGAGAGAGGGTAGTTGCCATAGTTACCACGTTTGGCAGGCGGGTTGGTGACCGCATTATTATGTTGTACCACACAAGGAAACAAGGAACTAACCAGTTAACGACCTACGGCGTTTTCCTGTATGTACCTATATTTTACATAATACTGCGGTCACCAACCCGTATTCCAACGTGGTGACTATTGGCATGCCAAACTTAAGCGTCCCTTGGAGTGTGCTTTTGTTCTTTTCGAAAATAGCCCGTGTTGAACAGTGGACATTTTACGAGCTGATGATGATGACTTATGTTTAGAGACAGGAACTGTCATGAAAGGACAGCTAGTTCAAAATCAAATTAGTCATTTCATTATTAAGTCAGACTAATATTATATATATAGTATTTCCGACCATTTCTCGGCCATTGTAGCCAATCTCTAAGGAGATTAGCCATTAGCGCAAGACCCTTTTCACGTGCTGTAAGGTTTATTAACCTAGTTGCTACTGAAATATACATTTATCACTGCAGCCGGTTCAAATTCACAGAAATTGCCGAAAAGTGTTAATGAATACAATAATTATTAATAACTTACAATATTGTTTTAGGAAACTTTAAAGATGTTGTTAAAGATTGGACGGTTTTACTAATACGACCAGTAAGAGATCAGGCGCATTCCCGACAGTTTCACGTTCTCTTCGAGTCACGGCTGACACACCACCTTCCTCCAGACTTAGATATAGGCTAATACTAAGATTTTTTTCAAAATTGAACATTTCTTTTCACACAATTTTTGCTTGACCCTGGAATCAATCCCGTGACCTCGCTAGTTACAATCGTATACATTACCGCTAAATCTTAGCGGCAGTCATATCACGTGATGCTAAATATTGTAAACATCCCAAATTAACTCCATCGTCGATTCAGTAAACCTACACAAAACAAAAAAAAAAATAACCAAAAATAGGCCGAAATATTTTAAAATAAATTTAAGTACATGTGCACTTTTTTTGGCTCGCAGCGCACTGCACTGCGCATTTGCCAAATATTTTTTTCTAAATATGTAACTAAGGCCGTTAACCCCGGCCGCCATTATCGGCTCGCCGGACGAGTGTTTTAGATCGGCGCACGCGCATCTGTGTGTTTTACAATGTATATGTGTGCGATTTTTTTATGTCCTGACTTGTATTTTTTTAGATTCGGGTAGTGACATCATTGGGATGTGAAGGTTATTTAGATTTGAAGGCGTAGATTTGTGAAGACGGTTTATCAAAGAAATAATCCGGCCAAGAGAGGGTAGTGCCAAAACAAATATTTTAATTTATATTTATTAATAGAGTGTAGAATGGTGTAAACATATTGTCTCGTTTAAATCTTGGAGGTCGTAGGTTCGACCCTAACGACAGATCGGAATTTTTGTATAAATTCTAAGATTTAATTACGGGTCTGGGTGGTTGAGGAACTACCCTCGGTGCCTCGGAAAGCACGTGAAACCGTTGGTACCGAATATCTGCCGCACCGGGAAAAATCCCTTTTTGTAAACAACTTTTAATTACTTGAATATAAACATGGGCGTCCACTTCAACAAACCAGATAGTAGTGTGGTTGAGGTATATTGCCGTAATCACCACGCTTGGCAGGCGGATTGGTGATCGCAGTAAGATGGAGTATCATTGAGGTGATAGAGGCTGCTAAACACCCATCAGGTGTATATCCCTTGGAACATATGAGTGGCATATAAGTTAACCTTTAGATAAATTAGTCAACGATTAAAACTTCATAATAAATATACAGAGTGACTTTTTTACCGTCTTGAAAATAATAAGGCGTGATATGTATATGAAATAGAGGTCTTAGGCATAGTTATTTCAAACAAAAATACAAACTTTTCCTCTTTATAATATTAGTATAGACGCGCGCGGTTTTATTCTCGTAGCTCCCGTTTCTGTGGGAAGTTCATAATAAAATATATCCTGAAGCCTTTTTCAATAAATGGGCTCTCTAATGACAAAATAATTTTTGAAATCGTTCTAGAAGTTGCTGATATTAGCGCGATCAAGCAAACAAACAATCAAACAAACTCTTCAGCTTTATATATTAGAGTATAAGATATGTCTCTACTATGACACCTTGAAATGTTGAGCATTTAGTTATTAGATTACGACTTTTATATCTAAATATAAGAAATAATGTATCAACAACTGGTTTTTTTTGGAAATAATAGGGCGTGATATGTATAATATAACATGACAATATGTATAATATGACAACCTCCGTAGCGTAGCGGTATTTGGCTCGCCTTGAATCTCGGAGGTCGTGGGTTCGATCCCCACACCGGACAGAAAATCTTTGTGTAAATTCTAAGATTTGTTTCCGGGTCTGGTTGATTGAGGGACTACCCTCCGTGCCTCGGAAAGCACGTTAAGCCGTTGGTCCCGATTGTTATAAAATCATCTATAATAATCGTATGTCAAGGAACGGGCAGCAGCGTTTCTTGTGTGGTACAACATAATACTGCGGTCACCAACCCGCCTGCCAAGCGTGGTGACTATGGCAAATACACTCCCTCTCGGGAGGAGGCTCATGTTCAGCAGTGGACGTTATACGGGCTGATGATGATGATGATGATGATGATATGTATATGAAAAAGATTTCTTAGGTATAGTTATTTTATCTTTTTTTTTTTACTTACATATAGTAAAAATCGTAGCTATAAAAATATGTACTTAATTAGGTTGTTAGGTTACGTTAGTTAAAATAGGTGTCTGTAATACCTAGGCCGCAATCAAATGAATGAAAAGAGTGAGCGAAATAGCGTAACTACCTACTTAGGTAGACATTTTTGCGGAGACGATTTTCACTCTATGCTAGTTGACAAAAAGATAAAATAACTATGCTTAAGACATCTTTCTCATATACATATCACGCCCTATTATTATCAAGACGGTAAAAAAGTCACCCAGTATTTGGAAATTGCTATTGCTTCATTATTTATTACATCTATATCTAAAAGGCGTAGTCTTATAACTAAATGTTCAACATTTCAAGGTGTCATACCATGCACCCGATTAACAACAGTACCACACATATCTTATACTCTTATATACTAATATATAAAGCTACAGAGTTTGATTGACTGTTTGTTTGCTTATACGCGCTAATATCAGCAACTACTAAACCAATTTGAAAAATTCTTTAAGAAGGCTACATTTTACTATGAAGTTCCCACGGTAAGGGCGTGCGGAAAGCTAGTACAAAATAAATCTACCTCTATACTAAGCATAATAAACAAAATATGTTATTACTATGTCCGAACCGCTAAAACCATTATTGCTAAATACGTGTAATAAGTACTCTATATTACACATCAACTAAGGGTCACCCATAATAATCTCACAGTAACAATTTGTCTACAACAACAATATACAAGCTACCCTCAATACCTTTCATCGGTAATCCTCTATACTCAACCTACTAACCACCCTTTGCCCACAAACCGCCCTTCACACGAACTACAACTATTTCCTTCCGTCTAGACGACCCTTAGGGGTCAAGGGTCAAGTACGGTCGAATAAACATTACTATACCATTGTTATTTTGTTATGGGGTACGAAATCATTTATTACAGTTTCACTTTCATACAGTAAGGAAACTGGGTACCAAACTACCAACGGTAAAAACAGGTTTTATATATTTTTAACATTGTTCCCGCTTTAGGGAATTTAGGGTTTAGTCGGGAGAGGGCAGTGTTACGGGGAACTTTACAAACACTTTTGTCCCGAATGGGAATCAAACCCAGAACACCAGATCTCAGAAGCAACTGTAACCACTGAGCCGCCGCTATTTTATAAAAATGAAGGTTTTTAAATTATATTCATTACGTCGTCGAAATTATAAAATTTATTCAGCACTTAGGTATTTACATACACTTGTACTTGTCATAATTACATTGTTTAAGACTAAATCTAACAAAACTATCACATAAGCAGCTAAAAACAATGTCAACATAATTTTATCTTTACCGATTTTATAATCTGTCGGTCTGTCCGTCCATCTGTCCTGCGACATATGACAAATGTATTCATTGTCGTAAGATTCCTTAGAGGTAATAGGTACAAAATTAACTTCTAAGAATCCGGCCAAGATCCAAGCAACATCCATATTTGTTAGGGCTAACGCTCATGGTACCACTGGTGATTATAAAGTAACCGCGTCACCAATGATTTCTAAGATACAGGTTATTCCTAGTTTTTAAATCAGGGTGTTTTGTTACTTAGCTTGTTCCTAAAAAAATGTAACATTTGTGTTTTTTGTTTGGAAAAAATAAAAATTATTATTCAATATGTTTTTAATTGTTATTCAGGATAAAGTGTTTTATGAACACGGACTTTCTGTACTGTTTAGTTACCGTATACTGTGGGGGGTATGAAAGCGGAAACATGTTTGTAATACAGTTACGGAGACTGTTGTCTAATTGAGGGATGTGTGGTTTCTCGAGTTATAGTTCAATATTGTTGTAGGGAGGTGTGGTAGTTAAATTTAACTGTTTATAGTTAATTGTTACAGATTTAGTGGAGTAAGTTAATTTTAACGATCTTCCTTTAAAAAATTAAGTGTGAGAGTGCTTTGCGATCCTGACTTATGAGAAATTTTCTGATCCTTCGAATAAAATGCAGAAAACTTTATCGAATTTCTTTCGTAGGGTCAAAATCTACGGGGTGAATGTGGCGGAGACCTTAGGGAGTTCATAAGTACCTAAACTATGGAGCTCTTACAGTGCATGAACTCCTTCTGATGCCCTCGTAGACCCGAAGTCTGAAAGGCCCGCGAACTGTAAAGGAGAGCGACAGTTGCACAAAACTCCCCTAAAATACTAGAAGTCATAATCCCTCAATCTCATCGCCAGCGACCGCCCTGAGCCCAGGTCCAAGCCCCACAGGGGGCGCCCTCTTGCGCAGGTTGTTTAGTTTGTAGTTTTTAAACCATTTATTAAGGCTGGAGCTCTGCTCGCCTTTATGCCCGGTGAAGTAGCAAAAGCCTCGTGGCAACCAACGTATGTCCATACGGCCGTTTTATAACTTTGCCACAAGTTACAACCTAAAGACAAATTTACAAGCTTAAAGCTCGAATAATACAGAATACGCAAGGCGAGGACGTAATGTCTTATGGAATGGCGTAGCGTAGTGTAGGCGTCCGTGCTTTACCCATCTCGCGTGTTTACTGCGTCTGTACCACGTCTTTAATTTAGGCCGTGTTTGTATAATTCGCGCCTTAAAGTGCAAATACACAATAAACTATAACATAGATATTTTTTTAAAGGCCCGTACCCCATCCATTCGCCAAAAGTTAGTTTAAATAAAAAGGCCACCAAAGCCTATTTAAAAAAAAAGGCTTTCGATGACCGTCGTTACGGCAGTTACTTCTGAGGCCTGGTCTTCTGGGTTCGATTCCCACTCAAGAAATTTATTTGTGTGAACCACAGACACACAGAATTTTGTTCTGAGTCTGTGTGTTCTATGTGTCTGTCAATTGAGGGTTTGTAAAGTAGTCCGCGACACGATTAATTATAATAACACTAGTGCGGCAGTTGTCGTATAAAAAAACAAAAAAAAAACCTATGACTGTAAAAAATACGACCTATATTAGCACACATACTGTCAAACATACCGTTTCAACAATAAGTGGAGAGCACCGATCCAGCCGCGATTTATCCAGTAACTAACATTTTAGACCGGATCCTAGACATATAATAACAATAGCGGTCCCATCTAGTCAACAGTCCTCTAGTCAAACCGGATCCGGGCTTAGCAATTATTAAAGTCTAGACATGGGGAATGGGAAGCCCACAAGGTCATGGTGGTTAGAACTAGCTTAATTGATATTCGTAGTATGGACCTTTCGATTACGGTAACAGCGACAGTCTCCGTGGCATAACGGTGTAAGTCTCAGAGGTCGAAGGTTCGATCCGAACACCGGACAAGAAATCTTTGTGTAAAATCGAAAATAACTTTTTGGGTCTGGTTAGTTGAGGGACTACCCTCCTTGCATTGGAAAGCATTTTAACTCGTTGGTCCCAATTATTGTAACATCATCAATAATAATTGTTAACAAGGGACGGGTAGCAGCGTTACCTTGCGTGGTGACTATGTTAAAACCCATGGAGGAGGCCCAGGTTTAGCAGAGGACGATTCGGGCATATTTTATTTTATATCAAACACAATCCAGCCGTTTGTATGTCCCTTTCGTAAAACAGTTTTTGGTAGTAACTCTCCAGTGGCGAGAATATGTAGACTGCATAACAAATTGAGAAATGATATAGATTATTATAGATGTTCATGCCATATCTCTAACTACATTTAAACAATCCGTGTTGAAATCTGTATACCATTAAAGCTGTCCTTTCTTCTTTATAAACATTCAGGTAACAATGACTATCTCTGAAGTTTCTTGTAATGTTTTATGTTAACAATACCAACTAACCATATTTATTTAACCATGGTAACTATTTATACATGTTATGTTCATCTTTAATTAATTGTGCACTAGCCAAAATTTGTAAATGTTTCCTGATAATGTTATGTGTAACAATTGTTGATGGACTTATTAAATAAATAAATAAAAATAAATAAATATCAATTAACATTAAAGTCCCGGTGCCCCCATTATTGTCATTCGGAGGAGTTTTTCTTAAAGACAATGCCCGCACAAGGGAAATCAATCCCAGTGTCACGGGGGACATTACGAACACTAAATTCTTGGACAGAACTCAAACTCAGACTCAGAAGAACTATATGTGTTTCACACAAATAATTGTTCCGGGTGGGAATCGAACCCAGAACACCAGGATAAAGAAGCCACCACTACTAAGCCACCGGTACAGGTTTTAGTGGGTAGGCCACTGAATAGCATATCATCGCCGTCGAGAGAGGAGTACAAAACCGCGCGTGAAACTAGACTACTATACATATAAATAGTATAATAAGTAGAGATCTGTTTTTGCCTTCCTTTTTTTATAAAAGATAACTAACAGGGTTCTTGCACACTACTAGTGTTCTTGTTAACCCCTCGTGCTTAGCTAAAATGCTTGTGTTACGAGTGGGTTCACGTCAATATTGCAATGCATGGGGATCAAACCGGCGACCACATGATCGCAAGTCCGACGCCCCAGCCATTGGGCTCTGGCCACTTTAATTTGGCATAAATTAACTTTAAGGAAATGAATACTAACGTAGCAGGAGTTTAACAAGGATAAAACTTGCGAAAAAAAATACTGAAACTTTAAACCACTATCTGCGATTCACACATATAATTCCAGGTGGGAATTAAACCTAAAACACCAGGTCACAAAAGCCTATCGTAACCATTAAGCCAATGCAGTCCAACTTTCCATCCTCGTAAATTGCGCTTGATAGCCAGCGCGGTAATAACAAGGAACGCATCAAGTAGCCGCGCCATACGACCGCCCGTCAATCTGCAATACATCAGAGGCATAATATCAACCTGATTAAAAATAATATTAACCTTTTTCAAAGACAACTCCAGTACTAGGGAGATAAATACCTCTATCGAGGGGGTCTTTACAAACACTTAAATCATTGACACAAAACCCTCAGACACTTAACCACTTTCCATGGTTAACACAAACAGTTTTCCCAGACAGGAATCGAACCAAAACAGGTCTCAGAATCAACAACTGTAATCACTAAACCACTGTCGCAATAAAAAGCAAACAAAATCCGCGCAAAAACAAAAGCAAATGTAGGTTCAATTTCTTTGAACAATCCTTTCGCAAAAAATCCTTTTAACATGCATAGCTATCGTCTACTAAACCCTTATTACACATACTTACAACAAAACAACCTTACTTAATCCTAAAACAATCCTATAATCCTATATCACATAGAAACACAACACAATTCCACCTGCACCCTTAAAGAATGCCCCAGCCCGTTCAAGGCCCCAAGCGTCTTAACTATCAATAGACTACATATGACAGGGACGGCTATAGTCTCGGTGTACGAGGGAGGGAGAAAGAATAATAACATAAGAAGCAAGGTCGCCGGGCAGTGGGTCAGCGCGTCTAGTCTGTGTCTAGCACGCACACTAGGGTTAGTACCGTTAGCAGACAAAGTGGGGATGACTTAGCCATTTTTTTTTATAATGGTATAAAATTACTAAAAAAAATTAACATGTAATTTATTATATATTATTTTTGTGTATTAGTTATCGAAAAATATTAAATCTTCATTTTTCTAGCAATAGAGTGAACATGAATTCTGTATTGCTATACCTACTTATGAATTTAATTCTTATAAATGAAATGGACTATGCTTTACCTGTTTCCGATACATTTCTAAGTAGAGAAACAAATAATCTTGACGTAATAAATAACGGATAAACTCAAACACAAAATACGTGCCATTTAACGTTAAATTTTTATTTAAGTGCAGGTAATGTCAAATAATATGTGATCGAAACCTTAACATGAAACAGATATAACTGAAATAGGTAAATATAATTTTAAACCTATTATTTTGTTTAAACTCAAGTCAAAAGATAACGAACAGATTTAATTTTTTAACAAGTATTCTTTAAATCTTAATTAAAATTTTATTATAATTGTGTATAAATTATTAAGTGTCTTAACATAGTAAGTATCAATCAAATTAATCTTGTTTTTTCGATTTTTAAATAAAACGAACTTTTTATTTAGGTATGTTAATTATCGTGATTCGTCTTAGCTTGAGATAGTTCTCTCCAAATTTATGACATGATACACCTGTCTCTCACAGAGCAACAACATCTTGCCAATTACGGACAACTGTCTAAATTAACTACTCGCGGTCAAACTCACAAAGAGTCGCAATCAGGCACATAAAACGAAAGAATATAGCCAATTAAAATGAAACACTAATTCCCTAAAATAATTGAAAATTGTCTCGATTATGTTACAGCCCACTTTATTGAAAAAAAAATCTGTTAATAATATACAACCTAATTTGATTATTCTTTCAAGTTATAGTTAAAAGTTTTAAACGATTCCACAGCATGTTTATACGTATTGGCTTGATTTTTTTATTTAAAGGTTACTAGCAGCGTTTTGCAGTCTACTAGTATTCTTGGTAACCCCTCGTGCTAAGCTAAAATGCTTGTGTTACGAGTGGCTTTACGTCGGTAGTGCAAAGGGGGAAGTTCGAACAGGTGACCTCAAGATCACAAGTCCGAAGCCCTAGCCATTGTTTGTCTACTAGCAGCTACGGCCGCTTCATTTTTTGTCTTATTAAAACATCAATTATATTTTTTACTAAAATATTATTATTGTCAAACCAGCCTTAAAAATAATGAAACACCTACCTATAATCATCTCATTCTAGACACTTGAATACTATTCTTCCTATGAAGACGTTTGCGAATGACTTCAATGTCTTCATAAGTCCATTTACGTGCACTGCTCATGCAAGTCAGAGTCGTCGTTGGATATTGCCATAACCACCACACTTGGCAAGATGTTAAGTAACCTTGACCTGATGCTGCCCATCCATCAGCTGTGGTTCTCTTATTCGGCTCTTATGGCTATATTCTTAGCTGGAAATGCAATAAGGCATTATGTTATAGATGACTTTATGTTTTTTCAACTACAGACAGTCTATGGTGAGTTCTATATACACTATATTATTATACTGTCTGTAGTAAAAAAAAAACGGATAAGAACAAATTTCACTCGCACACGATAGATTCTCGTTCAAACCTATTAACATAATATTATGTAGCTGTCTTTAATTATTAATTTTAAGAAATCATAATTGGGTTTTGCAGTCACAACACGTCCAATTCGCAATCGCAATCTATTACAATTAAAAAGGATACAGTGAATATACTAACAATCATAGAAATGGAGAAATAATAAGAGCAAGAATTAAAACCCATTGAGTACAAAACCCGATAAACCAAAAGCATAATTGTTTTATTTATTAGGCACAGATACAGATAACAGATAAACATAATAATAGTTTTGACGTATCACGAAAAACATATTTCATAATATACACATACTTTTTGAGTCCTAAAGCCCCAGAAACACTATCACAAAACATAAAAAAAAAACATTATAAAACACAATTCACAAACTAGACTTTTTTCCTATCGCTACCTCCACTAGCTAACAAACACATGCATACGAATAGTTGACGTGGGAAATCACTGGCTTTGTGTACGCGTTGCCATGGCAACCGGGGCTTACAGGATTACCGATGTTATTGGCTTGAGACGTGGTTACTAGTGGTTAATAGTGGTTAACTCATGGGTTGTGAATACTTGAACATTGTTTGGATAGGGGAAATGGTATTTGATTGTGGTTATTACTTTAGTACCTGTTGGTTGGTAATTGTGATCATTTATGGTATGCGTAGATTATATAGAAATGTTTCATGTACTACAGGGGCAACTGGTCGTGTAATACATTTATTATGAAGGTCCTACGGGAACGGAGGGTACACGGGGGTAAAACTGCGCGCGGGAATCGTCTAGACCAGGGGTCTCCAAACTTTGAAGCCTTAGGGCCATAACGATTTTTTCGATATGTTCGAAGGGCCAAAACAATTTTAATTTTTCTATCCTTAACTATCTCTCTTATTTCTAGACTAGTCGCAAGGTGTGCGACCGAGTAGTAATCATTTTGTGTTTTCTTTTTCAACTTATCACAGCAATAGTAACAACAATAAGACATTGGGTGTCGCGGGCCAGATTGATGATACAAGTCTTAAGCTGTCGCGGGCCGGATTTGGCCCGCGGGCCGTAGTTTGAAAACCTCTGGTCTAGACTAAGATTTTGTTTGTATTCTAGCAAACAAATAACGAAAAGAACCTCAAGAACTTTTCCGATTTGAAAAATTATTTCAGTGTTAAGTCCCATTCGTCGAGGATGGCTGTAAGCTATACAACGTGTTAATTAAATAACGCTAAACCTCTTGGGTGGTGATTGTGCTCATGGATATGAACAACTTTTAATATGTCTATTCTTTCCTTTTCTTTTAATGGGCTGTTTTATGGGCCTCCTCATAACAGACCTTGGGAACTCATGGTAGTTGGGGGATATCGGCATAATCACCACGCTTGGCAGGCGTATTGGTAATCGAAATAATCTTATTATTTTATTAAGTAACCTTGAGCTTTAAGGTGCTTGGCCATTTATCAGCCGTTTATCCCTTAGTTGCATCGTACGGATAAGAAAATATTAGGTGATCGGAAACCATGTTTGAACGTCATACTCAAAAGACAGAACTTAATGGACTTGAATAGTCTCATCATAGTTATAAAAATAATAAAATAATATTGTGTTTTCATATCTGACAGCTTTAGGCTTAACCTATATAAACTATTATAATAAGAAGCAATGAAATGAAAATGAAACGAAATGATAATGTAGACGAATCGATCCTATCTACTTATTATAAGTCAAATACAAAGAAAACAAAAAAGAAAAAACAATTTGACTGCACCGGTGGCTCAGTGGTGAAGTTGCTTCTGAGACCTGGTGTTCTGGGTTCGATTCCCACCCGGGACAATTATTTGTGTGAACCACAAATAGTTGTTCTGAGTCTGGGTGTTCTTTGTGTCCGTGAAATTAATGTTTGTAAAGTCCCCCGCGACACAGGGATTAATTTACCTAGTGAGGGAGTTGTCTATAAAAAAAAAACTTTACCAATGTTGTTATGGCATGTGATAATCGCTTATTGTAAAATATAATTAAGATCAACCAGCGCGGGCTGGGATCGGGTCTGAAGCATAGAACGCGTCGCGAGCCTCGCCTTGCGGACGACCGGACCCTATCCTAGCTTCCTACGAGTCTTCCTCTATCTACCTCCTAACGGTGTGACACTCGGAGAATAAAGACTATAAGAAACTCCGAGATCATTTACTCGAGTCTTTGATTAATATTTGTAAATAATAACCAAATAAACTAAATTAATTTAACATTTACAAATACCTTTAATAGATTTACGTGAATTAAAACTATTTTTTATTTTTTTTTATTTAAATGACTATCAATAAGAATTTAAAACTTTTACTTAGATAACTGTTATTGTTCTTTAAAACATACTTCTTAACACGCCAATCAATACCAAAACTAACTATTTAAATACATATATTACGTGAAATAATCACATTAAAATCATGATTTCATTTGTAGCGTACGCTATGGGGTAACATCCCCTTGTATGCATCAGAAAGGGATTGGTCGAGACACTGGGTCAGAGAGAAATCGATATAATAATATATGGTTGAGCAGTTTGTTGTACGGAGTGTTAGTCCCTTATGATATAATTCTTTATTGCTAGCTTTTTACGTGATTTTTCCGGTCTCGTGGAAATACGATATTTCCGTCCGGTCTAGTGGAAATATTTTCATAGAATATAGTCTATATAACTCGCTGATAATATTATTTGCTTAGAAATAATTTGTGGATGGATTTTTTTTTTTAGTTTGTCCGTTACACTTGAAAATTAATAAATTTTCTATAATTATTGATATTTTACATATAATATATGTTAGTAAGAACGGGATCTAAATTTATTAATCTTTATTTTGAAATTTAGTATGAGGTAATTTTTTTTATAATATGTTATTATTTAAGTTTTTTATGTTTGTTGCAGACATATTAATTTAGCGTTTTAATTCTTAAGAAATTATTTTCGTTAGTTAAGTTACGTAAATAAAACCATTGTTTAATAATGTTTAAATGCTACCCATTTAATTGGGCAGTTAAGTTGTACTTAAGCTTAACTTAGACTCTTAAGTGAGTCATCTGCATCGTAACATGTTTTATTCGTTGCATGTTTAATCTTTCCACAACTCTAATAGTATTTTAATGTTTTCAAGAAGATCAGATATACTCTATGCCAGAGGGATATATAGTTAACAAATCGGTCGTATTGAGAATTGTCCCTACAGGGTATGACTTACTTCTATCCTATTATATATTTATTCGTCTGTTACGTATCAATTTAAACAAACAACAATAAATTAAAATAGTACTTGTATGTTCTATAATCTGAACTAAAATATCTTGGCGTTACGAGTCAAAGACCTCTCGTGCCAGTCGGCTAGACGTTGGCCTAGGTCAGGGTTAGACAGACAGGTAACCTAGATTTCAGAAATACCTACTTTACTAAGGAAATAAAAAGTAATCGTTATTTTGCAACTTACAATGACGTAGGATAAAATGTATCATTACTACATAGTATAAAACAAAGTATTCCCGCTGTCTGTCCGTCCCTATGTATGCTTAGATCTTTAAAACTACGCAACAGATTTTGATGCGGTGTTTTTTAGTAGATAGAGTGATTCAAGAGGAAGGTTTATATGTATGATACATCAGAATTGCACCCGTGCGAAGCCGGGGCGAATCGCTAGTAATATATAAATTGTGTTTGATATAGTCAAGTACAAGTGTATGTAAATACCTAAGTGCTGAATAAATTTCATTATTTCATTAGAGAAGCGGCCGTAGCCCAGTGGCTAGGGCGTCGAACTTGTGATCTTGAGGTCGCCAGTTCGAACCCCACCCATTGCACTACCGACGTGATCCCACTCGTAACACAAGCATTTTAGCTTAGCACGAGGGGTTAATAAGAATACTAGTAGACTGAAAAAAAAAAGCGGATGAGTTTGGTTGATAATTTGCTTGAGCACGCTGAACTCACAAACTACAGGTCCGGTTTAAAAAATCTTCCAGTGTTAGATAGGCCATTTATCAATGAAAGCTATAGGCTATATTCCAATATGAAGTTTCTACGGGAACGATAAGTAAAGCGGGTAAAACCGCACGCACGAAGCTAGTACTAATATATAAAACTGAAGAGTTTGTTTGCTTGAACGCGCTAATCTCAGAAGCCCGAAGTCCGATTTGAATAATTCTTTCGGTGTTAGATAGCCCTTTTACTGAAGTAAGTGATAGGCTATAATATTTTATTATGGAGTTCCCACGGGAACGACGAAACCGCGAAAGCTAGTAATATGTATGACTACATTCTAATAATATGTTTTAAAATTTGTAGTCGTTTTCGATCAAAAACCATTTCCCGACGGAGTTTTGATCTGATTTTCCTGCACATTATTTTTATTGAAATATGCTATTGCGTTTTATCTAGCTAGTTAATAACTAGGATCGAACGATAAAATACACAATAATTTTGTTTAACATAGCGTGTTTTATTGTTCGTTTACATGTTTTGTCCATACTTATCACTATTTGTACCGTTGCGTACAAATTGTATATTTTAATAGAAAATTCAAAAATATTTAAACCGTGATTTCATCATCATCATTTCAGCCGCAGGACGTCCACTGTTGGACATAGGCCTCCCTCATAGATTTCCAGGTGTTGCGGTTAGAAGCGGCCTGCATCCACCGTGATCCTGCGGCCTTAACCAGATCGTCCGTCCATCTAGTAGGTGGACGTCCTACGCTACGCTTGCCGATCCACGGTCTCCACTCGAGAACTTTTCGGCCCCAACGGCCATCTGTTCCCTTGCTATATGGCCTGCCAATTGCCACTTCAACGAACTAATCCGTTGGGCTATGTCGGTAACCCGCGTTCTTCTACGTATCTCCTCATTTCTGATTCGATCTCGTAGAGAAACCCCGAGCATAGCCTTGAGTTACTGATGTTATGTAACCCTGAGGGATCCATCTGGTGTACTTCCCTTAATCTCCTCTTACGACACCCATAGGGATAGGTTTATGGGGTGGTATATATATTTATATATATACATTTGTTTTTTTTACAGATTACTATCAGAGTTTTGCAGTCTACTAGTATTCTTGTTAACCCCTCGTGCTAAGCTAAAATACTTGTGTTACGAGTGGGTTCACGTCGGTAGTGCAATGGGTGGGGTTCGAACCTGCGACCTCAGGATCACAAGTCCGACGCCCTAGCAATTGGACTACGGCCGCTTTTTATTAAGCCGGAAACCAAGGCAAAGGTTGTAAAAAAGTTGCATGATTGACTATACATTTTTTATTAAAGTCCGAGGTGCTTAGGAGCTTCTTCGGTACATGTCTCATTATCATTGAAGGAATATACTTACTTAACTACTTCTTCTTATGTTTAGAATGTTATAGCAAAAAACAGCCATAGTTTACTTAAGTATGAAATCAAGACCTGCACCGGCTCAGTGGTTACTATAGTTGCTCCTGATACCTGGTGTTCTGGATTCGATTCCCACCCGGGACAATTATTTATGTGAACCACAGATAATTGTCTTAAGCCTGGGTGTGTTTTGTGACGATGAATTCAGTGTTTTTAAAGACACAGGGATTAATTTCCCTAGAGCGGGAAAAAATCCCGCAGTCAAACTTAACAACCCACCGCGGACATAACATTGTAGTAATATCATAACATGAATTATTAAACTTATCAAAATTATACAACCCCATACCCAAATAAAACTTGATTGATAGGGACTATAAAAATATTGATGTTTATAGCAAAGGCAGTTTCGTGTTTCGCAGTCGCCAATCGGACAATCGCCATCAATATACGTTATCCTCAAACGTATTACGCATCAATAAATCACCAATTTCCTTTTACAAAAAAACGAGGAATAAAGTAAACATAACCCAACCAAGAATTAAACAAACAATGTAAATTAAAAAGCGTATATATACACAAAAAAGAGCCACATCGTAATTTAAAACGTAATGACGTCCCATTTTGCAGCGAGTGAACGAAAATTAAACATGCTTTGCAGTGTGCCAGTCGAAATTATTTTTTCACTGCTTACACAGACTGTGTCCGCTGCCGTACACACTTGAAAAAAAAAACGAAAAACACACTAATACAAACACGCGAATCCATCATGTGAACAACGAAATAACTCACACATTAACACACTTAACATCATACATTTAAACTTTTTATACTCTACTAACGCAGAAAAGAATGCACTTATATTCACACATTGAGAAAATTACGCACACAAAAAGAAAATTCGGTGTTCCTACAGTCAAAAATGTTTCCGTTGTGTGCGAAGCGTTATTCCCACGCATGGTTAATGTATTAACACGCTAGTTCTACAAACAAGAACAAGCCATTTAAATTTAAACCTTAGCTTTTAAGTTATATAGTTCAATTTGGTATCACATCGTTTAATGATTGGGTTGCATTCCGCTTGCCTGTGTGCAGAGGCGATTCGTTCGTTTTGTTCCTTTTTTAAATTTCACCGTTTAGTTCAATCTATTTATTGGTTGTTTTATATGTGTGCGTTGCGGTTACGTTCGGACGCGGTCATTTTGTTCGTGTGCGCGCGAAAGTGCGTAGAAAAATGGTGGGATATAATTATGTATGATTTTTAACTAGCAAAATTATCCGACTGCGCTTGTCCTTTGTTTTTGTGCCGACATTTCAAGCGTGGGCAACAGTTTGAGGCGGACATCGAGAACCAGTCAATGCTACCCGTTTTGGTTATGTCATGACGCGTAAATGTCTTAAGAATATTGTGAATCTCGCTTTTAAGCGTTTAGCTTTTATTCTATAACCAATTATTTACTTTAGTACTAAAATAACGATAATTGTTTACTAGCACTTTAAAAAAAAGTTTTCTTTACTATCATGGAAACTAAACGTTGTCTTCTAAATTCAAAATCGTTTTTTTTTTATTTAACTGTAACCACGTGTTCGTGATATCTTTCATTAAATTCTGAATCGCTATTACATTTCAAATTAATACACATTTAACTTTGAAGCTTTAGGTGCTGTCAGAAAATCAAAGAACATCTTAATGTTCTTCATTTAAATAACGCGCTTTTTGAAAAGATATCGATTACTTTTGTATATAAAAGTTATAGGTAAGTTGTTATGTGAAAATATGTGGTTCTTATACAATCGGTATACCTTTCATATATTTGTCTATGAATGATAAGCTTAGAGGGCGAAAAACACATCAATGTTTATTGAATTGATAAGTAAAATAGTTAAAAAAAATATTCGAGTTGTATTTGTTTATAAGTCTAGTTTAGTTTTTTTTAATTATAATAAATAGGTAGGTACATAATGTAAGAAACGTTGTTGTTTATTTCTCAGACTAACCAAAACAAAAATCATAGAAAAACGAAACATATTTATATTTATTTATATTCATAATTACCTAAAATTACTTATGTATAAAAATTAAATTACCGAATGTATAAAGCGCATAACTCAAGAAACACGTGACCGACATGTGCTTATTTTTTAAATATGTTTCTTAATTCATTTAATATTTATGTTTCAAAGGAAATTTATAAACAAAAAACCTGCTAAAAATGTCAAATTTAACTTAACAAGGTAAACTTGTTCATTAAAATGTATCTTTCTGATTTGACTTGATATTCTAGGAATTAATAATACTCAAGACCTGAATTATATGATTCACTTTTGACAGTACAATTTCTTTCGTTCAGCATTCTAGTCTGTCCAAAAAGACCTGAAAAGACTGAATTGTATTAGATCAGAGGCTTACAATGTGTTATATAAATGCATGTTTATCAGTATAAGTTTTTAAAGGCGAATGCCCATTTGGGGCCCTCAGTGGACATTAGACTAGAGAAAAAATAATTGGATAAAAATATATTAGAAACCCCCTCCTGGACTATCATAATATCAATAAACAAGCATTAAAAAACAAATTGTTCTTAAATTATCTCAGTTCTACACTTTCTCAGTTAGAAAATTAACCTCAAAACAGTTTTTTTTTAATATTTCTGAAATATTGGCGTCAATTTGAATATATTTTTTAGATATCCAAAACTATCAAGATTTAAAAAAGCTCCATATTTATAGTAATATTTGATGTCCATTTTGGGCCTGGGATACTATGGAGACTGGGCATTCCCCTTTAATTAGACTGGCAATTATTCCCGGTGAAGTAGCAAAAGGTTGGTAGCGAGCAACATATAACCAAAAGATGTTAACTATATAAATATTTATAATTGGTTTTTTATGGAAAAATATCAATATAAGTTAATGTTTAATGCCGACGGTTTTATAGCTTATCTTACTTCCTCCATATTTCAGATTATGAAATTATCTATACTAATATTATAAAGAAAGAAAAAAAAAAACATTTAATGAACACACAAAACGAAAACAAAATAGTAAATTACAGTCATTAAAAAACATAAAATAAGTACATAGGTAAGGACAACACTTGAGGCTCGGACGCCATACATATAAAACACAAATATGGATAAAAAGAGAGAAAAAATACAATAATACATACTTAAACATTAACAACTAATGAGAGAGAATAGTGAAATAATTAAAGAGGAAAGATTCGATTGTTTGTTTATATGCTTGCGTTGAAAAGGCTCCGTAACTACTGAACCGATTTCAAAAATTCTTTCACCATTAGAAAGCTACTATATTCAGGAATAACTTAGGCTATATTCAATAAGGAAGTTCCCATTGGAACGGGAGTTACTTGGGTAAAACTGCGCGCGGGAATATATTTTTAATGAAGAGATAGCAATACAAGTGAATGCTTATTGCCGTCGGTTCTATAACTGTTTTGTACTCCAGATTTTCAGATTACGAAGTTAAGTTTGCTATAGATAATTAGTGTCAAAATAGAAGAAAATGAGTTCATAGAACATAGTTAAAAGAAACAGCTTGTTTTTACTAATAATATAAAGAAAAAACATTTTATTGATTCATCATCATTCACCATTTCAGCCATAGGACGTCCACTGTTGGACATAGGCCTCCCTCATAGATCTCCAGTTGTTGCGGTTAGAAGCGGCCTGCGTCCACCGTTGTATTGATTGTTTGAGTTGAATACGTTCCGAAACTTCTAGACCGATTTGAAAAAATCTTTCATCGTTGGGAAGTTACTCTATCCATGGATGACATAGGCTATATTTAATGTGAAAGCTAGTGTTAAATAGTCTTTACTTTTGTGTGTAATTTTCATCGTTAGCAAAACGGTAAAAGAATTTATTTTTACATCTAAAAACAAATGAGCATCGAAACATTAATGTAATTCTTAAGCTCAGAAGCATAACATCGGATATGTCATTATACGTCAGAAACATTCGTCGTATGTGCCTTTATCGTGAACTGGCACTTACGACCAAATGCTTCTGACGATTATAGTTCATCCGTCTCTATACTTCTGAGGTATAGAATTTCTTAATATTATTAACATGAACCATAATAAAATGAAGACGCAACAGTTTTTTTATTTTTTTTTATTTTTTATTGATTTAAAGTTTTAATTTATGTTGTAATACGTTTTTATTAATAACTAACTGACCCGACAGACCTGTCCTGTCTTACCGAAAACTTAAAAAGCAGTAAAAAAAAAAATTATTTATTGATGGCTCTGAACTAACCGATGTGCACTAAGAGCAGCACGCATTCAGTCAATGTCAAATGCCAAAAGATTAAATTAAAATAGTTTATATTGTCAAAATTGTTAAGGTTACATTAGAAAAAATTATATGAGGGTTAAGTAATCTTAATTTTCGCGCAATTTTCTTATATTTTTCTTTCATAAAAACTGTCTGCTGACAATAACAAACACAACAAAAACAGAATTAGCGAAATCGGTCTAACCGTTCGGGACTCATTTTTATATCTTATATATAAAATTCTCGTGTCACAATGTTCGTTCCCGTACTCCTCCGAAACTGCTTGACCGATTCTCATGAAATTTTGTGAGCATATTGAGTAGGTCTGAGAATCGGCCAACATCTATTTGCCGGGTCAGCTAGTAATATATAGATTTGTGAATTTACAATAGTTTACTAATTGCTACGAGATAGTTTTTTTTTATGCCCGGTGAAGTAGCAAAAGCCTCCTGGCTAACTACATATGTCCGTCAGAAAAAAAAAGTGCCAGTTTTTGTACGCTGTCATTAACGTCTTTGTCACAGAACTTTAAAACTATTTTGTAGAAACTGTGCGTACTCCACCACAGAGTGACTTAACTACACAACTGTAAGTTGTTTCCAAATTACCACCCTTACTTGGGGGTAGAAAACCGCAATACCACTGAAGAGAAAGCAGGGGTAAGACTTAGCTTGTTAACCAATGTTTGTATAGTGGTAGTTATATTATGACAATATAGTTTAAATATTTACTTATTAAGTCATTAGTTTTAAAGTTATTTCATTATACAATTTACCGCTTTGTAAATCCGTCGCATTCTTTTATCGTGTTTTATGTAACGTGTTGCAACCCCAGTAATTGTAAAAAAACACAAAAAAAACATACAATTAATTTTTTAAGTAATATTATGAACGCGAAAATTTGTATGACGTTTTTTACTCGTTTTTCTAAACGGATTTAGCTGAAAGCATAGACGGGGATTATTTATAAGCTGGTTTAATATGCAAGGTGTAACGGAAAGGGTATATACATAGAAAGAGCAAGGCTTCTTTGGATCATAACAAACGATATGGCAAGGGTTTCAACTCAAAATAAAATAACAAAAGTCAGTATTATTTTGCAAACAAAAAATATAAATGCTAATAATAATAATAATAATAAAAAATATGCCCCCCAAATCCAACCATACGTCCGAATCGAACACCAGATTCACGTGGGGGGCGGACACGCGATCATAAATTACTGGCGCGGCTAACATGGCCCTGGACACCCATTTCAATGGAGAAAATGTTTTTGAGAAGTAAACGTTTAGGGCCGCTTCCCGGGGGTGATCGCCGGGGCACACCTGGAGCTGACGCTGGGTGTCACAGCATGCAAACCGTCAGCGGAGAGGAGTTGAATAGGCGGGCTCCCTCCGGATTATCCGAAAATGCTACAGCCAACCCAACTGACACCGACAATATTAGTTTAAATTCATCCGACACACCAATAGAACCATACAGTCCATCTACAGCATCATATATTCCATCACCTGTATCATCCGCAGGTCATAGCTCACGTGGAGCACCTACACCTGACTTAGCTGTTGCGCAGGAGGCGAATGCTTTTTTACCTGCGTCCACTAAGGCAGGGAAACCAAGATTGCGCATGAGTTGGAGTAAAGAAGTAAACCTTTTCATCATGCGCACTTACTACTACATCACTAAATTAGAGACAGATTTGACCACTTATAGAAAACAGCTGCATGAACTTTTTTCACAAAAATATCCCACTGTAAAAGTAACGGAACAACGCGTATCAGACCAACGTAGAACAATTATTCGTAATAAGCTACTTACTGAAAACGAATTAAACCAATTAAAAAACGAAGTACAAACACAACTAAATGAAGAAGTAGAACAACACCCATACATCATTACTTCCACACCACTACCACACATTGAAGACCATTATGACACACAATCACAACATCACACTTACACACAATCACACCTACAGACACAAATGTCTCATACATCCACACAAACCGAAACTATAACTGTAACCCTAGAAAATGACATAGAAACATTAGTAGACCCCAATCCTATTACTGATACATTTATTCTTCAGATATTAGATAAATTCAATACTACACTCACTCAATACACTGGAATGGACCCAGCAGTTAGACCAAACCTACCAAAATTAAAATACAGTTTCCAGCTTAACCAATTAGTAAATCTTTTTAACGAACACATACTAAACCGATTTTTATCGGAGGACACACAATTAGTAGATATTCATACAATAATTTATTGCACAGCAGTAGTTATATCAGAAGAACTTAACTATAAAATAACTGGACACATAAGAAACAATAGACATAAACACATTAATAAACCACACTGGCAAGTAAGATTAGAAAAAGATATAGAAAAACTTAGGGCAGACTGCGGAAGACTAACACAATATATTAATAACAATAGATCTAGCAAAGTGGTCAAGAGAGTTGAAGAGCTATTTAGAAGTAGGCTCATACATACTAGACATGAAGAAAATAATAAAAAACCAGAAGAATTTTTAGACACACTGAAACAGAAACTTGCATTAAAAGTACATAGACTTAGGCGATATATGAAAGCACAAAAACGTAAAAATGACAACATTCTTTTCAACACAAACGAAAAAGGATTTTATCGAAACTTTCATTCCCACACACCACACGACACAAACACAGACATACCTACACAAACACAACTTGAAAACTTCTGGTCTAGCATATGGGAAAAAGAGGCACTTCACAATGATAATGCAGATTGGATAGAAACAGAATTTAGTAAATGGAGTACTATAGAAGAAATGATGTTTGACAGTATTACTGAGGAAGATATCTTAATTATAACAACTAATTTACACAATTGGAAGTCTCCAGGTATAGACAAAATACATAATTACTGGTTTAAAAAATTAACATCATTACATAAGCACATAGCAAGAAATTTAACAGATATCATATTAGGCAAACAAAGCATACCCGAATTCATTGCTACCGGAATAACATATATGCTACCCAAAACCACACACTCAACACAACCTTCACAATACAGACCAATCACATGCCTCCCTACAATTTACAAAATACTAACATCAGCAATAGCTAGGAAAATAAACTCACATATAGAACATAATAATATTATAGCAGAAGAACAAAAAGGCTGCAGACGGGGCCACATGGGATGCAAGGAACAACTCATCATTGACTCCACTATACACAAACACGCAACATTAAAAAATAGAAATTTACATTGCACATACATAGATTATAAAAAAGCTTTTGATAGTATTCCACACTCTTGGCTACAAAGAATTTTAGAGATATACAGAATCAATCCAAAAATAATAAATTTTATTCGTAATATTATGCCCTTTTGGAAGACTACCCTACAATTAAATAGCAGAAACAATATAGTTACAACAAGAACTATTTCCATTAAAAACGGAATTTACCAAGGTGATTCCTTGAGTCCTCTGTGGTTCTGTCTCGCCCTTAATCCTTTATCACACCTGCTGAATAGTTGCCAGGCAGGTTACACTTTTAAAAACAACTCAACAGATTCACCCATTACACATCTCATATATATGGATGATATTAAGTTATATGCAAAAAATGATAAAGAAATGAAAAAACTAGTAGAAACAACAGCTAAGTTCAGTAAAGATATAAATATGTCATTTGGTGTAGACAAATGCAAGACCTTACACATTATTAGAGGTAAAATACGACCCGGTGACTATACAATAGATAACACTGACACCATTACAGCGATGGAGCCCACAGATTTATATAAATATCTAGGTTACAAACAGTTGAAAGGATTGGATCACACCTTAACCAAACAAACACTTAGCACAGAATTTAAAAACAGATTAAATAGAATTTGTAAAACTCAACTCATTAGTAAGAATCTTATTAAAGCTATAAATACATACGCCATTCCTATATTAACTTATTCATTTGGAGTTATAAAATGGACTAAAACAGACATCGAAAACATAGAACGAACCACACGTACAACACTAACAAAACACAATCATTTGCATCCTAAATCTGCAATAGAGAGACTTACTATAAAACGGCAGAACGGAGGAAGGGGCATGATAGATATTCATCACCTTTGGCAAAAACAAATTCATTCATTACAGAAATTCTTCTACACCAAATCACATACAAGCAGCATTCATAAACTAATAACTCAACATGATCTTAACTACACACCACTTAACTTAATCGAGCATATCAACACCGAACACCAAAATACTAACACAGCTGATCCACATTTACAGAAGATAGAAAACTGGAAGAAAAAAGTATTACATGGACGGCATCCACATGACTTGGAACAAAGGCACATAGACAAAGCAGCATCAAATAGGTGGTTAAAAATAGGCAGCCTATTTCCGGAAACGGAAGGTTTCATGATTTCTATACAAGACCAAATAGTAAACACTAAAAACTACCGTAAATTTATTATTAAAGATCCTACAATGACAGATGACAAATGCCGAAGATGTCACACTCAACCTGAAACCATACAACACATAACCGGAGCATGCACAACACTCACCCAGACAGACTACACTCACAGACACAATCAAATCGCAAACATCATTCACCAAAGTCTCGCACACAAACATAAACTCATACAAACCCCTTATACACCCTACTACAACTATACACCACAAACAGTCCTAGAAAACACAACACACAAATTATATTATGATCGCGCCATCCTCACAGACCGTACCATCCACTACAATAGACCTGACATAGTACTTATAAATAAAATAAATAAAACCACTTACCTCATTGATATCGCAGTCCCTAATACTCACAATATACAAAAGACTATAACTGAAAAAATTAGTAAATACACAGACCTGAAGGATGAAGTGATAAGAATCTGGAAACAAGAAACTGTCTATATTGTACCCATAGTCCTATCCACAACAGGAGTAATTCCCAAACATCTACACCACAGCATTAAATTATTAGACCTGAGACCATTTCTGTACACAACTCTGCAAAAAGCCGCTATCCTAAACACATGCAGAATCGTAAGAAAGTTCATGCAAACTGACGAACAAACACCACACACATAAAATTACACACAACATGCCGCATTTACTTGGTCCTCGACCCGTAAATGTGGTTTAATCCAGCCTAGAGCTGAGTCAAACAAAACCACAGATAATAAAAATATAAAGTTTATTTTTACTTGCAAATAGTTCGTTGACATTGATCAGCTGATTAAGTGCTAGTGATGTATTTATTTCAATTTGAAAAGTTTGGTTTCTTGTATCTATGAATTTAAAAAAGTCATTACTTCCGGACTTGTAGAGATAGGATTAAATAACCCTTGCCATATCGTTTGTTATCATCCAAAAAAGCCTTGCTCTTTCTATGTATATACCCTTTCCGTTACACCTTGTATAGGCTACAAAACATCACGCTCCGACCTACTGGAGCAGAGCAACGCGGGTAAAACCGCGGGATGCAGCTAGTATTATAAAAACTAACATAATCGATTGTATTTAACTTAAAATAAGTATAATTGATTTTAATATTTTCAATTAAAAGTATCGTTTACACTTGAGTCTAGAATAGTAAATGATAATGATAGTATGTACCGTTTATATAAAAGTGGTAGCCAACCAGGTTAATTGTATACAGAGCAGTAAGAAAAATGTAGTCTTCAAAAGGCTATCCATCGAAAAAATCTAAACTTACTTAATATACTTAAATCTAAAGAGTTTGTATGTTTAATTAAACGCGATAATCTCAGCAACTACTTGTCCGATTTAAAAAATTGTTTCAGTGTTAGATAGCTTATTTATCAAGTAAGGGTATATACTATATTTAATTATAAAGTTACCACGGGAACAGGAGATACAAGGGTGAATCCGCGATACTACGCGTACCGCGTATTGAAGCCAGTTCCCATTTATGGTGCATATAATTGTAATAGTGTTAATCAATTTTTATGTTTCATTTCCTTGTATGTGCCGTAAATAAAAGTATTTTCTTTCTTTCCTTCTTTCATACTAGCGCGAGTCTTGTATTTAATAGTGTTCGACTCTACAAGGTTGACTCTAACTACACTTAACAGAAAATTATAAATATTTAGTAACATCATCATCAGCCCTTATAACGTCCACTGCTGAACATGGGCCTCCTCCCGAGGGAGGGTATTTTCCATAGTCACCACGCTTGGCAGGCGGGTTGGTGACCGCAGTATTATGTTGTACCAAACAAGGAAACGCTACTGCCCGTTCCTTGATATACGATTGTTATAGATGATGTCATAACAATCGGGACCAACGGCTTAAAGTGCTTTCCGAGGCACGGAGGGTAGTCCCTCAACCAACCAGACCCGGAAAGAAATCTTAGAAATTACACAAAGATTTCATGTCCGGTGTGGGGATCGAACCCACGACCTCCGAGATTCAAGGCGAGCCAAATACCGCTACGCTACGGAGGTTGTTTAGTAACGTTTTAATGATATTTGCTTAATATATACTAACATTATAATGAGGAAAGATCTGATTGTTTGCATTATAAATGCTCTGAAACTACTTGACCGATTTCAAAACTTCTTTCGCCATAAAAAAGCTACATCATGTACATCTCACTAATATTATAAACGCGAAAAATTGTAAGTATGGATGGGTGGATGGATGATGTTCGTTACTCTCTCACGCCAAAACTACTGAACGGAATTGGCTCAAATTTTGCACCGGGATAGGTTGCTAGTTTAACATATAGGCTACAAAACATCACGCTCCGACCGACTGCAGCAGAGTAACGCGTGGTGTAGCTAAAAGGCTATATGTAATGTGAAACAGCATGCGGAAAGCAGTAGTTGTCTAAAAAACCCAATTCTTTTACTAGTCAGACCGTCAAGAGTTAACAATACTTTAAAAACGATATTATTATATTTACAAATTAAAAAAATATACATATATATATAAACAAACTAAGGAGTTTGATAACCAGCACGTGAGAAATATAACTGGCTTTTAGCTTCTACACCCTATCACGCAAATCTAGACTTCAAAGCATACAAGACCCTCAAAAAATGAGCTAAGTCCCTTCAGACTAATAAAATTAGGGTGTCTTTGTCCCTAAACTAGTGTAGTCTGCCCAAATCTGGTTTGGAGCAGTTTGAACCAGTCTATTCCCGAATTCGTTGGTGCACAGGTGTGCATTAGTGTTTGTATGTGTGTGTGACGTTTGTGTGTGTGAGAACTCGTTCTTAGGCGTAGTGCGACAGAGGAGCTTATTTTTGGCAATGTTTTTAATGTACGACGAATTAGGGTTATGTGCAAGTAAATGTGTTTTATAAAATATGTTGTCGATGCTGTTGGGATAGGAAATGTTTTTGTTCTGTTATTATTTCTGGTTTTGTTTATAGCTTGGAATTATATCTGGTGGTAAATGATTAGAAGTATGTTGATAAATATGTTGTCAACCTCCGTAGCGTAGCGGTATTTGGCTCGCTTTAAATCTCGGATGTCGTGGGTTGGATCCCCACACCGGATAAGTGTGTATTCTAAGATTTCTTTCCTGGTCTGGATGGTTGAGGGACTATGTGTGGTCATCTATGGGTGATCATCTATGACAATCGTATACCAGGGAACGGGCAGCAGCTTTTCCTTGTGTGTTACAACATAATACTGCGGTCAGCCCGCCTGCTAAGCGTGGTGACTATGGCAAAAACCTTCCCACGGGAGGAGGCCCATGTTCAGCTGTGGACGTTGTACGGGCTGATGATGATGATGATGATGATATATATTCAAAGTAAGCGTACTTTGAATATTTATTATGCTAGAATATGTGTTAAATCTTCCGTCACCTCTTATTTACTAATATTTTCATAGATTTTGCCAAGAAAAACTAGTTAGTTCAGCAATTATTTTAAAGAAAAAATATATTTAGTCTGTAGTCTCGTCTCATGCACTTTCAATTGTAATTTTTCTGTTAGATACAAATATCTATATATACTGTCATACAATGCTGAAGATTTTTTATGTTTGTTTGCTTAAACGCGTTAATCTCAGGAACTACTAGTGCCTGTATTTCATTTAAGCAACAATAATTCTCAAGTTTCAATTTTCGAATTTATTAGCTACTAGCTGCGCCACATGGTTTTACCCACGTTACTCTGCTCCAGTGGGTCGGAGCGTGATGTTTTGTAGCCTATATGTTAAACCAGCGTATAACATACCCCGGTGCAAAATTTCAGCCAATTCCGTTCCGTAGTTTTGGTGTGAAAGAGTAATAAACATCCATCCATCCATACTTACAAACTTTCGCGTTTATAACATTAGTAGGATTAAAGGCATTCTATCCTATCAAAAAAGATAATTATCACTTAATTTTCTAAACGCAAAAACTGTTGTATTTCAAATGCAATTACTCTCACCCCACCCAACTTACCTACCTACCAACATACTATTACCAGAGAGAAAAAATAAATAAAAACAATTTTAAACAGCCACAATTTCGGATGTAATTGCAAAAAGTTGGCAACACCTGGCATAGAGTAATGTTACCCGGTAACTGGTCCGCCGCCATTACCAAAAAACTTTTTTTTAGTGCTTTCGAAATTCGGGTGCCTAGGCCAATGACCTCGCCCTGTAGGTCTCAGGGCGACTGGGCCCTTCGTGTACTCAACTCTTTTATTTAGATCTTAAAGGGTGATGCTTTATGTTAGTACTTATATTAGTCGGAGTTAGTTTTAAGAGCAACATTTAAAACTAATTTCTTTTTATAAAGATTACCGAGACGACCTCCGTAGCGTAGCGGTATTTACCTCGCTTTGGGAGGTCGTGGGTTCGATCCCGACGCCGAGCAGGAAATCTTTGTGTAAATTCTAAGATTTCTTTCCGGGTTTGGTTGATTGAGGGACTACCCTCCGTGCCTCGGAAAGCACGTTAAGCCGTTGGTCCTTATTATTATAACATCATCTGTAATAATCGTATATCAAGGAATGGGCAGCTGCGTTTCCTTGTGTGGTACAACATAATACTGCGGTCACCAACCCGCCTGCCATGCGTGATGACTATGGCAAATACCCTCCCTCGGGAGGAGGCCCATGTTCAGCAGTGGACGTTATACGGGCTGATGATGATGACGATACGAATATTTTAAAAAGAGAACTAGCAGAGCTTTTGCACAGTACTAATACTCTTGTTGATCCCACGTGCTAAGCTAAAATGCTTGTGTTACGATTGGGTTCACTTCGGTGGTGCAATGGATGGGTTCGAACCGGCGACCACATGATCGCAAGTCTGACGCCCGAAAATGTTAAAATAAACGGTTTTTATTCAGCACTTAGGTATTTACATTCACTTGTACTTGTAAATTGGTAACATTTACTATTATGTTAAAAAAAACAGGTGTGCTTGAAGTCTGTCATTCTTGTGCTAGTAAATCAGCTCTTAATATTAACGTTAATAATTATTTGCTATATTTATTTTATTCAAACATTTATATATATTCTTACAGTCGCATCACAATATGTATATGAAAACCTTTTATATCTTCATAGATTATTGATAGTTTTAAGAAAAAAAGCGACACTCATAATGTTAATACTAGAACTAAGCATAATCTTGTTTTACATGCTACACGTCTCCACAAAATAAGCAATTCTTTTATGGGGCAATGTATACGCTTCTACAACAAACTTCCTAGTAATGTTAGAGATCTGTCTATAAACAAGTTTAAACGATATGTGAAAGATAAATTATGTAAAAAAGCTTATTACAAAATTTCAGATTATGTCAATGACAAAACAGCTTGGGAGTAGTTGGTAGTGAGTTGCTCTGAAACAATACTGCTTTATTAATAATTGTAAAATCAAATTTATTTAAAAAAGGATTCCTCTGCGTTTCTTGGCAGTTCTTCTCAGAGTTGCCACGTCCAGAACTGGTGGTAGTAAAAGAAAGGGACGCATCATAAGAACATGATTTAAAATATTTTAAATGTGTCTATATGAATAAAGAATTTTTGACTTTGACTTTGACTATAAACAAAAAACAAAAATTATATCATTTCAGTAAAAAGCTATAGCATTTTAGTTATAAATAATAATAACTAGCCTGTACTGTCCCACTGCTGGGCAAAGGCCTCCCTCCATTCCTTCCATTTCTCTCGAGTTTGCGCTACGTCTTGCCAATTCTCGAGGAAGCCGACCAAGTCGTCCCGCCATTTCCTTCTTGGTCTACTGCGTCCCCGTCTGGCCGTTTCGGGACTTTAAGTTATAGTAGTACATAAAATGTTTGATTGAATACATGTCATCAGCCCACATGACGTCCACTGCTGAACAGGGCGTCCTCCCGACCCATGTTCAGCATTGCATTGGTGACCGCAGTATAACGTAACTTGCTAATCTCAAGAACTACTGGTCCAATTTGAAAAATTATTTCAGTTTTAAATAGCCCATTTATCAAGGAAGACTATAGGCTACATTTAATTAAGAAGTGCTCACGGGAACAAGAAGTACGTGGGGAGAAAAAAAATGTGTAACGCTGCTATCCATTTCCTTGTATACAATTGAAAGAAAGAAAGAAAATACATTTATTTATGGCACATACAAGGAAATAAAAAAAAAAAAATTTGATCATTTCTACTGCAGTTAGGTATATGCATAAATGGGCGCTGGCTTCAGCATTAAGCTACTTTAATAATCTAAAAGATCATTGCGGCAGCGCTGGTTTTCTAGCCAGTCCCAGTTCTTACGCCACGCATGCCAAACATCAAATAAAAAAAAAATTGCAATTGCTATTTGTGTTGTTATATTAATTGTGACCAACGTCTTAACGTGTTTTCCGAGGCATGGAAGGTAATCCTTCAACTAACCAGAGCCGGTATCAAATCTTAGATTTACTTTAATAAAAATTAAATTTAGCTATCGCATTAAATACTATACTATTCTATATAATATACTATATAACGATCCAACTGAGATAGTAAATACAGTATTTTCCGTTCAAATCTTATTTTATAAAACTTAAGGATGACCAAAAATGATAACTTGAAACCAATTAGTGTCATTCTCATTCCTCTCAAATTATTGCATTTGAACTTGAGCTCTTTTCAACTAAAGGGATTATAGGATCAGCCCTTAAATACTTCAATCTACTTTAATAGTTTGGCTTGAATATATTTTTTGCTTAGCTTTCTTTTACTACTATGATTATAAACCTTCCGCTCTCTTTGTGACTTTAACAAAGCAGTATAAATGATGATTGTGTTTACGATATATTATTCTATGGTTATTATCATCATCATCAGCCCGTATTACGTGCACTGCTGAACTATTTGCCATAGTCACCACACTTGACAAGCGGGTTGGTGACCACAGTATTATATTGTACCACACAAGGAAACGCCGCTGCCCGTTCCCTGGTATACAATTGATATAGATGATGTTATAATAATCGGGACCATATAATATCGGTTTAACGTACTTTCCGAGGCACGGAGGGTAGTCTTTAGCCAACCAGACCCGGAAAGAAATCTTAGAATTTACACAAAGATTTCCTGTCCGGCGTGGGGATCGAACATAATATGCCCTCCGAGATTTTAAAGCGAATGTAATACCGCTATACTACGGAGGTTGACGGAAGTATCATTTAAGTTCTTATAACAATGTGTATACAGTATTTAATCTGTACAGATTTTATAATCCTTCTGTCTGTCCGTGCAATATTTGACAAATGTTACCATTATTAAAATAAGAAATAGTGTTGCCAGAGCTATACACACATACATTTTCATTTATCTAAATTTTTCTAATTAAACAACCCTATCCCCCGGATCCCCCTCACAACGGCAGCTGATGCATTTTGTCGAGCCCTAGCTTAGTTAATTATTTTGCAGGCTCCCCTAACAAAAATAAACGCCGAATGCAGACTGACGAGGTTTTTGCACACTTTTTTCTATGACTCATGGAAAATGGTAGTAGATTTGCGTCTAACTTATGATATTCTATGCAAAAAGAGTGATATCGGAGTTTCTTATAGTCTTTCTTTTCTGGGTGTCACGCCGTAGGTAGATAGAGAAAGACTCGTAGGAAGCTAGGATAGGGTCCGGTCGTCCTCGCAAGGCGAGGCTCGCGACGCATTCCATGTTTCAGACCCGATCTCAGCCCGCGCTGGTTTATTTATAATAAGCGACTATCATGCCATAACAACATTGGTGAATTTTATTTAATAACATTATTGTTGAAATGTAAATTATTATTTTTTTTTTTTTTTTTTGTATTTAAAAAGACAACTCCCGCACTAGGGAAATAATAATAATTTAATTTAATTTATTAGTTAAGTTTTTTTTTGTCCTTATCATTATATCTGACTTATAATAAGTACGATCGATTTGTCTACATTATTAATAAACGTTTTCATTTCATTTCAATTATATATACTCTATACTACTTTATGCTGACGAGTTTGTTGGTTCGCTTGAACGCAATAATCTCAGCTACTACTGGACCGATTAAAAAAAAATCTCTCAGTGTTAGAGAGCCCATTTATTTAGGAACCAATACTTTTAGTGACAAGCGCGTTCAAATAAGCAAAAAACTATTCAACATAATGTAGCTGACATTTTTTTTATAGTTTCACCGGCGTATGCCGGGGGAGTTTAATACAACATAATATGTTATGTTTTTTACGGACGGACTCAAGTAGCTAGCCACGAGGCTTTGCTACTTCACCGGGTATATAGGCGAGCAGGGCTTCAGCCTAATAAGCTGATAGATTCTGCTGAGGTGGTCGTTTGAGGCGACTAAGGCCTCGTCCAGCGACTAAGGCCAGCGGGCGGAGCGGGCGGCGCGGGCGACGGCACGCGCGTCTTTATCAAAGTTCATCGATTTGTGTGAAGCTGTTCTCGACGACAGCGGTGCAGGTGGCAGGTTTGCCTTAGCCACTGCCCGCACCGCCCGCGCCGCCCGCTGGCGTCCAGGACGAGGCCTAAGGGATGATACACCTTGATAAATGGGTTTTCAGGTGTACATCCCTTAATCCGTTTTTGCCGTGTGGTTTACGGCTTAGAATAGACCACCCCATGTCCTCCCATGGGTGTCGTAAAAGGCGACTAAGGGACATATGGCTGATGGATGGGCAGCAGCATCTATTAGCTCGAGGTTTACATCTTACTGCGATCACCAATCCGTCTGCCAAGCGTGGTGATTATGGCAATATCCCTCAACGATCCTGGCTTGCCAAGGTCTGTTAAGAGGAGGCCCATGTTCAGCAGTGGACTTAAACAGGCTGTTGATGATCCCTTAATCGCCTCTTGTAGTCACCCAGGAGAAGACTTGGTGTCATCTAGACTAAGCTAGAAACCCACACATACGATGTTTGAATTTAAAGCGGACCACGCCGCCAAATGCCCCGCGTCGCGTCTCAGTAAACTAATCTTAAAAATATTATATTATTATAATTTCGTCACGTGACAAATTATTCATTTACACTGAATTTGTGTTTATTGGTGACAATAAGATATCACGTTCAATTATTTACAGATTGTGAATTTCATTTCACAAATTTGTCACAGAAAATTTACGATAACTTTTGTCACAATTTGTTTGCTTCCTACTTTTTTATGACAAATTTCTTTGGCTTCATAATTTATGATATTTCATCGGTTGTTTTTAGGTTTATAGACATTAAAATTTATTCTCTTATATTCATTAAAAAACTCCCAAATAATATAGCGTCTCTATATAATAACTTAAAAAACAATAATCAAATTAAATTAAACTAAGTATAAAACTAAAACTATCTTAAACTAAAAACTTAAAAATCTAAAAAAAGTGGGTGTCCATGAGGCATGGTGCCAAGAACACTGGCTGCATTTCCACGTTGAATGGCTATCGCTATTCTCTGTGCGAGAAATGAGCCGGCCCTCTTGTCATCAGCGGCGTCGATCAACCGAGGGAATAATTGTTTAAAAAACTTTTTTGTACTTGGACCCCATGGACCAAAAGTTTCGAAGCCAAGCGGTACGAACACGTAGTCACTAGATAGTGTTCTCTTATTAATTTTTGTTTACTAAATGTAAAATTATTTTAAACAAAGACATCTACACTAATCTATACAAAGTTCAGAGTATTTTTGATTGAACGTGCTAATCTCAAGTAAGTACCAGGCAACTAAGTACAAGTAGGATAAAAAAAAAAAAATGTTTTGAATACATAATGACGGACAGACAGCGGCAAGCGACTTTGTTTTATACTATGTAGTGATTAAGTAATTTATAGTAATATTATAAAGCTGAAGAGTTAGTTTGCTTGGACGCGCTAATCTCAGGAACTGCAGGTCTGATTTAGAAAATTCTTTCACTATTGAAAAGAATCAAAAAGATACATTATACAGACTCATTCGGATACAACACTAACTATCCATTCCGCAAAAATGGCGTCCCTTAACTTAACCTTCTAACACGTCTCTAAAACAAAATACGATCTAAAATAAAAACGAAACTAAAAGTATTTTTTTTAATTTACCGTATAGGGTTGAACCCGTTTGTAACTTAACAAATTTGAAGGGTTTTTTCGAAGCCCACCCCCTCCCTTTAGGGTGGGTCTGTAGCCGCTTGAACAAATACACGAAAGTAGCCAGAGGTCGCTAATTCGATTCCCGAACACACATGTAACAAATGTAGGTTATGTAGAAAGGGACGGGGATAGTACCTTCGTGTTGGGACTCGTAATTATATAATAGGAAACTCGATGGTAAGTGTTTATAATTTGCTTGGTAAGGGCTATTTCAATAAAGAAATGATTTATAGGGCGAATGTAGACGGTAGTGTTGGTAGGGGAAGACCAAGGCGGACGTTCCATATTCAAATCGATGACGTTCTTAAGGAAGGCCAGGTCAAAAGTACTATAAACCGAAGGACATGCATTAGGAAATTAATGAATGTAGAAGTGGCGAAAGTGGTATGTCAAGATCATAGCAAGTAGAAGGAAATGGTCTCTGCCTACCTCTAAAGGAAAGAGGCGTGAATGTATATATGTATGTTGGTGATTAGAATGATTTATCTATACTAATATTATCAACCTCCGTAGCGTAGCGGTATTTGGCTCGCCTTGAATCTCGGAGGTCGTGGGCTCGATCCCCACACTGGACATGAAAATCTTTGTGTAAATTCTAAGATTTCTTTCCGGGTCTGGTTGGTTAAGGACTACCCTCCGTGCCTCGGAAAGCACGTTAAGCCGTTGCTCCCGATTGTTATAACATCATCTATAATAATCGTATATCAAGGCACGGGCAGCAGAGTTTCCTTGTGTGGTACAACATAATACTGCGGTCGCCAACCCGCCTGCTAAGCGTGGTGACTATAGCAAATACCCCCTCGGGAGGAGGCTTATGTTCAGCAGTGGACGTTATACGGGCTGATGATGATGATGATGATGAATATTATCAAGAGGTAAGATTTAATGTTTTGCATTGAATAGACTCGAAACTACTAAACAGATCAAAAGATAATTATTTAACCTTTATAAACCTACATTATCCCGTTAACATATTATATGTAGAAGTTCTTGCGCGGGAAGATAGTTAAATATTCGCTTATAATGTTGTACATTTCTGGTAGTACAAGCAAGCTTAAGTGGCAATGGGCAGGACACATAGCTCGAAGAACTGACGGCCGATGGATCAGAAAGGTTCTCGAGTGGAGACCACGAACTGGCAAGCGCAGCATAGGACGTCCGCCTGCACGATGGACCGACGATCTCATAAAGGTTGCAGGGAGTCAGTGGTTGCAGGCCGCTAGCGATCGTTCCCGCTGCAAATCAATGGGGGAAGCCTATGTTCAGGAGTGGACTACAACAGGCTGATGATGGCGATGATGATGATTAGTATAGATTTAAAATACCTCCAACAGACAAGCGGACGAATCTTGCGTATCTAATAGGGTCCCAATAATATCGTTAAGTTCTGGAACCCCAAAAATCCGAGGCAACAAAGTTTGTTTTACTTTTTACAAAATATTTACGTAAAATCTTATCTATAATAATAATTGTAAGATTTATGGCTTCTCTAACTTTGAGGAGATATTTTTTCGTATTTTAAATAATCCATTTGTAAGCAAGTAGCGCCATCTGTTGAAAACTTTCTGACATTTGATATGGAAAATGTGAAATATTTGATTAGTAAATGTGAATTTAAAAGTATTAATGTCAACAGTATTTAATCCATTGCCATATCCTACTAATATCATTGAGTTTGTAAGTATGGATGGATGGATGAATGTTTGTTTGTTGTCTTTCACGCCAAAACTACTGAACGGAATTGGCTGAAATTTTACACCGGGACGCACTGGAGCAGAGTAACGCGGGTAAAACCACGGGTCGCCGCTAGTAAATATATAAAGTATCTGCAGAGTGTACCAAATAGGTTTGTCTCATGTCTTGATAGAATGTACAATCCAGCCAACCAGAGGAATATAAACAATATTTCTCAATTGTCTTCCATATTTGAGTATGTCGCGTATGTGGAGTTTTTTAAAGGCATCTGGTTCCTAATATCGAGGCCGAGATGGTATATCCTTGTCCGATCCAGCTCATCACAGCACACAGCAGTATTGACACATATTCTTCTCCACAAGTCCTGCAAGTCCAGGTTCTTGACAAACCAAGTCTTTAGAATGTTATAGGTCACAGCTACATTATCATTTATCTTAATAATATGAGGTCCACTAATAAAATCTTTGTGTAAAATCTATGATTTCTCACCAGGTCTGGTCGGATGGCGGACTACTCTCCATGTCTCCTAGAGTATATTAAAACGTTGGTCCCGATTTGTTATAACATCATCTATCATCATCATCATTTGATACCAAGAAACGGGCAGCAGCGTTTCTTTGAGTATGTAATTACCACCAACCCGCCTGCCAAGCGTAATAACTGTGTCATAAACCCTTCAACGGGAGGAGACCTATGTTCAGCAGTGGACGTTTGGGCTGATGACGAGGTCAACTGCCAGGTATTCAGCAAAACAGTTAAACATTACTTAGTAGCTCCCTTTTAACACCAGAACGGGCGCAGGTAAGCTACCAAAAATATATGTTAATAATCATCGATAAAACAACCATTTTCTTTCATATTTCTTTCCAAATCGTTGTACAATGGATAGAATATCATCAGATCTAAGTTATAATTCACTTTTACGGCTCGTATATAAGAGAATCGGAACAAAAAAGTTTATTGGGTTTGAAACGACGCCTCAGGGCGACATCGATCGTGCATGTGTACTAAGTCAGAAGATGGTCGATGATATAAGAGGCAGCGATTTTAACCATGACAACCTCTGAATCGTAGCGGTATTCGGCTCGCTTTAAATCTCGGAGGTCGTGGGTTCGATCCCCACGCCGGACAAGAAATCTTTGTGTAAATTCTAAGGTTGGTTGAGGGACTACCCTACGTGCCTCGGAAAGCACGTTAAGCCGTTGGTCCCGATTGTTATGACATCATTTATGATAATCGTATATCAAGGAGTGGGCAGCTGCGTTGGCTTGTGTGGTACAACATAATACTGCGGTCACCAACCCACCTGCCAAGCGTGGTTACTATGGCAAATACCCTTCCTTGGTAGGAGGCCGATGTATAGCAGTGGACGTTATACGGGCTGATGATGATCATGATTTTAAAAAGATCTATGAAGTCATTTCAAGTCACTTATAGTTATTACAATTTAAACCAACGGCTGTCCAAGGCACGGAAGCTAGTTTCTCAACCAACCATGAAAAATCTTTGATTGTAAAATTAAAATATTACTTAATGTAAAATTAAAAATTGTGTTACTACGCAGACATTACTTTATATAGTTTAACTATTCAATAAATAACAAAGAATATTTTCCATATAAAAGCCAACATCAACGAGCACTGTTTATTTTTAAATTAATAAACGGATAAATCTAAACCGGCTTTACAAATTTGTTAAAGGAAAAAAATCCGTTGAAGCAGACATGATCGAGAGTGGAGACCGAATCTTGACAAATATAAGGTAGGACATGCCCGCTAAGGGAGACTGATAACCAGAACAAGAGATTTAGAGTAAATTGGATGCCAATTATTGAAGGAATCTCTCGCGTCGTTCTAGCTAGAAATCTATGAAGAAAGGCATGTACAGCATTGGATGAGAATAGTCTGATATACCTAACGATGATGATGATGGAGAACTGAGTGTCATTTTACAAATTTGAAGAGGCGATTATACACTAGCTGCGCCGCGTGGATTTACCCGCGTTACTCTGCTCCAGTGGTTCGGAGCGTGATGTTTTGTAGCCAATTGTTAATCCAGCGCATAACCTATCCCGGTGTGAAATTTCAGCTAATTCCGTTCAATAGTTTTGGCGTGAAAGGGTAACAAACATCCATCCATCCTTCCATCCATACTTACAAACTTTCGCGTTTATATTATTAGTAGGATACTAGTAGTAGGATTTATCAGAAATGTGATATTGAAAAGAATTTGTTTTTTTGCTGGTTGGATTTAGGATTGCTCTCACTGCAGATTCTAAAAGTCAAGGCGGATTGGTAATTGCAGTAAGATGAGGATATCGTTGAGCTGCTGTCGTATGTCCCTTAGTCGACTCTTACGACAGCCATAGGAAAATAGAGGTAGTCTGACACAAGACACATGACAAATATTTGACTATGGTAAAATAGTTGATGATGATGATGGTGCAAATAATAATTTTGTAACTATTATATTCTTTATCTACATCTATCCATACTTTATATTTTCAAGTTTTTTTTCTAGTAACTTCCAATTCTCGCTCACCGCTTCCCCCTCATCCCCCAACCCCGATATGCGAACAACCCTATCTAAAATCGTTTGGAAATAAAACGCGCAGAGATCTCCGGCAGGAATTAGCCGGGTTGCCACCACAACTAATAAATTGCGAAATAATAAACGTACCTACTGGCCTTTTCTGCCCACGGGTCCGGACTACGGGCCGGCTGTTTATTTTATTAGAATGGGTTTATCTTTTTACGTAATGTGGAAATGGGTTCTAGTTAACGATATACTGATGGTCGACTGTTTTCTTAAGTTATGGTTGGTTGGTTATGATTTTAGCGGAAACTTCGTTCTTTGTCAATGGGTGACTCATATTAAAATACTAGGTTCCGGAGCGCGGTTTTAACCGCGTAGCTCTCATTCTTGTTAGAACTTCATTATTGAATATACCATGTAGCCTTTATTGATAGATAGGCTATCTAACACTGAAAGAATTTTTGAAATCGGGCTAGTAGGTCTTAAGATTAGCGTAAGCTAGTATTAGTATAAAAAGTATAGGTGGAATGATGTATATTTTCTGAAAGTATTTGTTATGAGGACTCTAAATATAATAAATCAGTTCATAAAACTGGAATAAGACTGTATATATAGAATACAAAATTAATTTTCTTAGTCGCTACCGAAAATGTAATCAGCCATTTAAAAAAAAATCTATAATTCGTTTAGACAATTACTGATACTACAAAATAAGAATTAGCCAAATCACCTTCAGTTAAAGGAACTTACTTAACACTTAACAATTCAAACTTTCTATCATCAGCTCGTATTATGTTCACTGTTGAACATGGACCTCACCCTCACCATGCTTGACAGGGGGGTTGGTGGCCGCAATTATGACGCATGGAAACTACCACTGATAAATGTTTGTTAAATTCAAATTCAAATTCAAAATTCATTTATTCCGTAAAAATGGTTACATTTGTTTGGAATCGTCATATTTTTTCCCTACCGTGCAGTGTGTGACGTGGCGACTACTGAGAAACACTGCCAAAAAACTAAGTAGAACCCTCTTTTTTTTAAAATTATATTATATCACAATATTTTATTAACCTAATTACAAAATACTTTATTTTACATTGAGATTAGAGCGATTTAATCCCAAGCATTTTTGTCACAAAGATAATCACAGAAAGTTTATAATAAGCCCTGCTGCACAATTTGGCTTTAATAGTCATTTTAAACTTATTTATAGACAATTCTCTTATACTATTGGGAAGTTTGTTGTAGAACCGTATACATTGCCCCATAAAAGAGTTACTTATTTTGCGGAGACGGCTAGCATGAGCCACAAGATTATGCTTATATCTAGTATTTACACTATGTGTGTCGCTTTTTTTACAAAATGAGTCAATTTTTTTATGTACATATAACACATTGGCATATATATATTGTGATGCAACGGTTAGAATATTTATTTCTTTAAATTTTTCTCTCAAGCTTTCTCGGGGACCCAGTTTGTAAATAGCCCTTACGGCTCTTTTTTGCAATATGAAAATGCTATTTATATCCGCGCAGTTACCCCAAAGAAGAATCCCGTACGACATAATGCTGTGAAAGTAACTGAAATAAACTATTCTAGCCGTATCAACATCAGTGAGCCGTCTAATTGTTTTTACAGCATATGCTGCAGAACTTAATTTTCCTGACATTTTCTCAATGTGTGGTCCCCATTGCAGTTTGGAGTCAATGGTGATACCTAAGAACACAGTGGTTTCCACAGGGTCCAAGCCATTTCCATTAATATTTACATTGGTGGAAACCTGTCTAACATTGGGTGTTGAAAACTTGATTACTTTAGTTATCTTATCATTTAAACAGAGATTATTAACATGAAACCAATGAACTACTTTAGAGAGTGCATCGTTAACTTCGTCATAATCATGTACTTTTCTATTAATTTTGAATGTCAAGGAAGTGTCATCCGCGAACAATACAATCTCATGTTTATCCCTTACGTAGTAAGGTAAGTCATTTACGTATATTAAAAACAGAAATGGACCCAGGATTGATCCCTGTGGAACTCCCATTACAACTGGTGATCCCGGAGATAGTTTGCCATTAATATCGACCTTCTGAATTCTATTACCCAGATATGAAGCCAGAAGTTCGAGAGCCTTATTTCTAACGCCATAGTGGTGTAGTTTCCTGACAAGAGTCTCATGGTCCACGCAATCGAATGCTTTGGACAAGTCGCAAAATATACTATAATATACGTTAAAGACGATGTTATAACAATCAGACCCAAGGTTAACGTGCATTCCAATGCACAGAGGGTAATCCCAAAATTTACTAGATCCGAAAGTAAACCTTAAATTTATCAACAAAAAAATCTTGTCCGACATGGGGATCAAACCCACGACCTCCGAAATTTAAAGCAAGACTATTATATAAAGAGTATTATAAAAAAAATAACTCTGTTCCTTCCAATTTATTTAATTTATAACAATTTTGAATAATAAACTAACAAAATAGATACAATCAATACAATTTGTCAACTTACCGCATCTCCGTCTTCTTTCAATGCGGTAATCGGTAAATTTGAATGAAAATAATATCAACAAATAAATAAAATATGGCAAAGAGGGTATCTAAAGTAGGTTAGGGTTACTTTCACCCTTCCAGTGAGAATCGAATATAGGTATCAATAGATAATGGGAGGGTAAAAAATATGACGGGGAATCGATTGAAAGCGAAACCCATATAACTACATCAGTTGAAGGGTTTATAAGAATTAGCCTTTTCGGTTTCACATATAGTTCCTCCGTAGCGTAGCGGTATTTGGCTCGCTTCAATTCTCGGAGGTGGTGGGTTCGATCCCCACACCGGACCACACAAGAAAACGCTGCGGATGCTGCTGTTATATGCTGCTGATGCTGCTGATGTTATAACATCATCTATAATAATCGTATATCAAAGAACGGGCAGCAGCGTTTCCTTGTGTGGTAGAACATAATACTGCGGTCTAAACCCGCCTGCCAAGCGTGGTGACTATGGCAACTACCCTCTCTCGGGAGGCCCATGTTCACGGGCTGATGATGATGATGAATGATATACAGTTCCCGTTCCCGCGGGAACCGCATATTTAAATATAGCCTGTTTCTCTTCGCCGTCTGATTTCTGGCTTATAATATACCACTCTATATCTTCTTATGGGTGTCATAAAAGACGGCTAAGGCACATACAACAGATGTATGGGCAGCAGCATCTAGCAGCTCGAAGTTACTCCCTTCTTACAACGATAACCAATCCGTCTGCAAAGCGTGGTGATTATGGCAATATCCCTCAACGACTCTGACTTGCGAAGGTCCGTTAATGGGTGTCGTGAGAGGTGACTAGAGGGTCTTGCACCAGGTGAGTGGGTAGCAGCATTTATCGACTCAAATACACTTCTATCTTACTGCGATCGCCAAGCGTGGAAATTATGACAATATCCCTCATCTACTCTGGCTTGCCAAGGTCTGTTAATGGGTGTCGTGAGAGGCGACTAAGAGACAGACACCTGATGAGGGCAGCAGAATCTATTAGCTCAAAGTTACTGCCTTCTTACTGCGATCGCCAAGCGTGGTCATTATCCCTCATCTACTCTGGCTTGCCAAGGTCCGTTAATGGATGTCGTGAGAGGCGACTAAGAGACAGACACCTGATGAGGGCAGCAGAATCTATTAGCTCAAAGATACTGCCATCTGACTGCGGTCACCACGCGTGGTCATTATGGCAATATCCCTCATCTACTCTGCCTTGCCAAGGTCCGTTAATGGGTGTGGTAAGAGGTGACTAAGGGACAGACATGTGATGGGTGGGTAGCAGAATCTAACTGCTCAAAGATACTGCCATCTTACTGCGATCGCCAAGCGTGGTCATTATGGCAATATCCCTCAACGACTCTAGCTTGCCAAGATCTGTTAAATATGAGGCCCATGTCCAGCAGTGGACGTAAACGGGCTGTTAGATTAGTTTATGTTATATCTTGAAGAGCTTAGGTTTATAATTTTGTAAAAGAGGATTGTCTATAAATAAGTTTAAATTACTATTAAAGCCAAATAGTGCAGCAGGGCTTATTATAAAATTTTTAATTATCTTTGTGACAAAAATGCTTGGGATTAAATCGCTCCAATCTCAACGTAAAATTAAGTATTTTGTTATTAGGTTAATAACAATTTTAAAAGAGGGTTCTACTGAACTTTTAGGCAGTGTTTCTCAGTAGTCGCCACGTCACGCACTGCACGATAGGAGAAAAAATGACAATACCAAACAAATTTAGGTAACCATTTCTACGGAATAAATTAATTTTGAATTTGAATTTGAAAGATTTATTGTGATCGGTTTAGTGTAGTGTTATGCGTTTATTCACTACCTTATTTCAAAATATACACCGTAATTTTTTCTTATTGCCTATAATAGACAGAAAGATTTGCCATTAGTATTACTATACCCACTGAGTTTGTTTCGCCGGGTCTTCTCAGTTGGAGCATATTGGATCCGACAGTAGCACTAAAGCGCGTTCGTCGAGATACTAATGGCCCGTCTTAATAATAACATACTCAAAGGACAGATCTTAGACTATACAATCATAGATATAAAATAACATTTTAATTTTATGCCTGACAACTTTTAGGCTAAAGCTATATAAACTATTAAAATAAGTAGCAATCCTTACTTAATATAATATATAATAAATATTATAAATGTGAAAGTATCTCTGTCTGTCTGTCTGTCTGTTACGCAATCACGCCTTAACTACTGAAGCGATTTAAATGAAATTTGGTACAGATATAGTCTAGAGCCTGAGAAAGAACATAGGCTATATTTTATTATGAATTTCCCACGGAAACGGGAGTTACGCGGGTGAAACCGCGCGCGGGAAGCTAGTAATCAAATAAACTTAATTTATTTAACACAGTAAATTGATTAGCCAAAATATGTATGTTTTGACTATTTACAAATACCATACACCTGATGAGGTAAAAGGTTTATGTGAATAAAAACATTTTCAATTTATTTTTATTACAATGTCATTTACATTGGAATTTTAAAATAGGCATTATGTTTTTTTCCAGAAAAGTTTCGGCATTGATTTTTCCGTGTCTTTAAAAACATACTTTAATAATAATTGTTTTCTTATAAATCATTTTTCTCTTTGACATGACGGTTACCATTGATATAAAAATACATTACATTGATTTACTCAAACTTACATTCTATTTTCATTTAATATGCGGTAAGAATCACGAATAACCGGCAAAAATACTGTTCCAAATTTTGTAGTGAAGTTCGAACTTACAACAACCGATATACTAACAGCGCTATTCAATCTAAAACATAACAATACGGAAGTCGTAACCTAACGATTTCACTTCGGCTTCTCTCACAAAAATATTCCTTCACTCAATTCCATTATAGTTCAAATAGAGGGATGTATTTTACATTTTCCTGACTAACCGGGTTTTTAGGGAGGCAAATCTCTCTAATCACTCTTACAACGAGAGACAGAGACAGATATATCGCGAAAAATTTCCCTACTTGTAGTTTTAGCTAATGCAATGCATCCCCCGCGACATTTTTAAAGCGGGGGGGTTGATTTTACCCCGTGTTCGGGGTGGCTACGTACTGTTATTTAGAATGTCGAATAATTTATTGCCGTGCGCGGTACACGGACAAATTAAAACTAATATATTAACGAGTAGTTCCACATGGATTTGGAGCCAAAATTGTGTTGGAAAATACTGAGTGGTTTTATATTTTTAGCCTGTGGAATTTGTGTTTGTAGCTGTGTATGTCCTTTTTGGACATCATTCGTAGTAATAAGCTCTTGTTAGGCATGTTAGCGTTAATTTTGACTTTTATTGCGTTAGATTTTAGTTTCATAAATATATTTGTTTATGTAGCTGGATTTTTTTAATTGAAAAGTATTTCTCGGTATATTACTAGTCTATTAGTAATGTAAAAAATATGATGTTTCGCAATTAGGCACGGGAAATTTGGTTTAATCTATAAATATAATTAAACTCTAAAGGTCGAATGTCTGTATATAGAAAAAAAGGCTTAATATCGAGTCAGGGGGATGTTAGAAGTAAAATAGAACAGTTTCTCTGACTGTTTTTACGGGATAATCTCCGAAACTTTTGCACGGATTTAAATTAAATTTTGCATGGTGATACCTTACATCCCTGACCAACATTTTAAATAAATTTGATCGCAGAACATTAATGACTTCACGTAGGATAGTTAAAAAGTTTACGTAATTTAGCCGCTTGGAGATTTCCGCTAACGCAGCAGCCGCGTCAGCACAGGTCGCAGTCCTTGGAAGATGAGACGGAGCAAGGGTGTCAACGCATGTTGCATGTCACACCAAACACCTTCCCATCCTCCAAGGCAAAAGTTAGAATTAGTTTAAATCAGCTACTATATTATACATTACACAATAGAAAATTCTTCACCGCATATTTGAGGAGACAATAAACTATTAAATAAACACTAACAGGTGATTTTAGTAACTTGTTGCATTGTACAATAGAATAATAATATCATTTCAATATGGTTACACTATTTGATTACACCCACAACCGTTTAATTAAACCGGTAACCAGGAATTAGGTACTAGTTCAATAGTCAATTAGGGTTACACGTAGGGCCGGCCGACGAATAAACTGATCCTAGTATTACTGATAATAATATGATAAGTCAATTAAATGAAATAAGACTGCTATGTTAAATAATTATTTGTGTAAACTATTTGATTATGTTTCAGTTAAATAGATGTAACAACCTCTGTGTCGTATAAATATAAGTATCGCTTGATATTTTGGAAGTTGTGGGTTTTAAGAACTCGATGGACAAGAATTATCTGATTCTGAAACGGCCGTAGCCCAATAGCTAGGTCGTCGGACTAGTGATCTTGAGGTCGCCGGTTGGAACCACACCCACTGCACTACCGAAGTAAACCTTAACCTAACCTTAACCTAACCTTAACCTTAGCACGAAGGGTTAACAAGAATACTAGTAGAGTGCAAACCCTGCAAGTAATCTATTAAAAAAAAAACTGTACAACTGTAATGAGATTTCTTCACGAGTATAGTTGGTTATGTTTGCCATCCTGCGCGGTTTCTTCTAATCTATTGCTCATAGGAACTAATTTATAAAACTTATATTTGCAATGGTGACAACATTTTGATCAGTTTTTCGGTATTGTTGTTACAAAATAACACGAAAAACATTTATTTTAAAGTGGAATTGAATATATAAAATTTGTCACCATGGCATACATATATAGTGAATTAAAATGATTGACAAGCTTGTTCTCGTGGCTTTGTCCCCATGCCCATTGAGGCAGTATCCCGCGGAATATCAATCCTAGTACAAACTCGCAAGTAATTTTTTTGCCGCCATTGCTGGTAAGTCACATGTTAAATATATAACAACCTCCGTAGCGTAGCGATATAAGTCTTGGAGGACGTGGGTTCGATCCCCACGACGGACAAGAAATCTTTGAGTAAATTCTGAAATTTCTTTCCTGTCTGTTTGGTTGTGGTACTACTCTAAGTGCCTCAGATAGCAAGTTTAGCCGTTGGTCCCGATTGTTTTAACATCAGCTACAACAAGCGTATACCATGGAACGGGTAGCCGTGTATTACATCACAATACTACGGTCACCAATCCGCCTGCCAAGCGTGGTAATAATGGCTAAACCCTCCCTCGCGACAGCTGCATCATGAGTGACCTTGGTGCAGCCACTCCAGTATATCTGTGAGTCTCTTTCATTGCCATTGACACAAAGACGAAGAAATACCTACAATCATTACAAAACCTCCGTGATCTAAAGCAAGTTAAGCTGGTGGTCCCCAATACATGATTATCATAACATCATCTATGATAATCTTAAACCAGGAAACGGGCAGTATAGTTTACTTGTGTCAGCTGTCCACAATACTGCGGTCACCAAGGCCTGCCAAGCGCGGTGACTATAGCAAAACCTCCTTCGAGAAAGACCTATGTAATAAGATATTTTTTCCGGGTATGATAGTAGACGTTATAAATTCGTATAACAGTCCCTCAATTCCACATAATCCAACATCACATTTACGTCCTCACTTAGAAATCAAATCTGACCTAACACCAAACCCTCTGAAAGCAGCCGCCTAAAAATATAACATTAAAACAAAAATATAAAGCGATGTAAAAGGGTAGTACACTAATGATTCGTATTTCGCCAACGGTTTTAATGCGTGCCTTTGGACATATTTAAAACACAAACTTTTCCGTACCCCTGCACCCCTACCCTCAACCCCTCCTACATTTCGGTAGTTAGCAAACGGGCAAAAGAGAAAACAGATCCCTACAGAGAGGAGCAAAAAATGCGTAGTTTTAGCTAATCTACGTCGACCCGCGCGGCGTTTTTAAACTCGGGCGGGGTGGTTTTAGGCATTTTAACACTGTACAAAAATGTAGGGGTAGGGGGTGGGCGCGTGTGTGGAATCGGACTTATGTGGAAATCTATTTATGTGATGTACCCCCCTCGCGTTAATATTGGTTGGCATGGAAACGGGCAGATTACTGCATCGTATCTGCTCGATTTTTCGCCACTTTTTCTGTTGTAATCAAATGAGGTGCGTCGCGTGTGTGAAGGGTGGGGGTGTAGGAAGGGGGTGACACGCGTGTACTCAATTATCCGCAGTGAATCAATAGCGGCGAGATGAGGGTAGTTCTGATGTTTGTGATGCTACTAATGTCTTTTTATCTGTTTAAATTTTTTCCGGGGCGTTTTTTTTTTACTTTTTTTTTTCGTTTCGTTTCCGTGGTTGAGCCTTGTTTGACCTATTTTAAAGCGGCTGCGGTTACCGAATAAAAATGTAGTGGGACGTTTTGTTCAATTCCTTTATTCTGTACCGACATGGGGATTTCGAATATGTTATTATTTTGTGAATGTTCAATATTTTGGGACTTTCCGTTGCGTGTTGCGATGAAGCGTTTGAGCGTTGCTATTGTTTTGAATATTGTTTTTTATTAATGACATAGTTTATTTTAATTGGAATAATAATCTAACCTAACCTAACCTTGATAGTGGTTATGTATTTGTGCCTTTTGGTGTCGAAATATTGGGGCCATGGGGACCGGGAGCCAAATTAATTTATAAATACCTCGCAGCGGCCCTCTTTAGTGCGGCACGTTCTCCGAGTGCTGGTTTTTACTTTGCACAGCAGGTAAGCATTGCCATTCAACGGGCTGCCAGCATTCTGGGAACCTTGCCAAGTAGAATATATTTAGAATAGTAGTATTTTATAAGTTAGTTTTATTTTAAATTAGCTACTTTTAGTTGTATATTGTGTATTTTATTCATGTAATATAAGATTGTAAATAAATTTGCATAATTGAATAACATGCAAAAATATATGGAACATAGTAATTATGATCATCATGTTCTATAATATTATAAATGCCGGTTGGTTTCCGGCTTAGAATAGACCACCCCATGTCTTCCCGTGGGTGACGTAAACGGCGACTAAGGGACATATGGCTGATGGATGGGCAGCAGTATCTATTAGCTCAAGGTTTACATCTTACTGCGATCACCAATCCGTCTGCCAAGCGTGGTGATTATGGCAATATCCCTCTACGATCCTGGCTTGCCAAGGTCTGTTAAGAGGAGGCCCATGTTCAGCTGTGGACGTAAACGGGCTGTTGATGATGATGATGAATATTATAAAAAAAGTTAAGTTTCTTAATTGTTTATGGGGTTGTAGGGGGTATTCTTTGGATCTGATAAACCGATTTTGTAAATACTTTTACTTATAGAAAGCCTCATTATTTGTGTCATAATATGGTGTTTTATAAGTCAAGGTTTTTACGGGACCGCGATCTACGCAGGTGAAACCGCTCGGGATAGCTAGTTCATTAATAAAATTAATTAATAGATAGATATGTATTATTCGATTTAAGCTATCGTAACAAAATATGAAACTGATTTGGAAAACTATTTTAGAAAACATCAGATATGAAGTTGTTTTCATCTATTCCAACAACCTTTTGTATTTATAATATAAGGTGCTTCCAAAGTATATGCCTTCCCTATAACAATGAAAAGTATAACGTGTAGTGAAGAAATTGATGTAGAAAATTACATTTTATTTTACAATACAAAAATAAAATTGTTAAAAACTACTTGTTTCATTGGAATAACCGTACTGTACTGGCCACACCCTCGGGGGTGTCGCGGAGTGAGGGAGGCTCACCTTGCGCTTGTTATTAGATTATATATTTTAATATCACTTCACAAATATATATATGTTACGGCTAATAGCCGAAGTGCGGCTACACCTAGTTTTAGCCGGCTACAACAACTACCGGTCCAGCCGACCACATGCGGTTAAACTCAGATCAACCTGAATAAGTCCCTGTTCAACTCCATTGGTTTAGGTTTTTTTTTTTTTTAACCACCCCAACTTCCTTTTTGTGTCATGCATAGGTATTCGAAGTGCGGCTACACCTAGTGTTATCCGGCTACAACTAGTTGTAGCCGGATAAAACTAGGTGTAGCCGCACTTCGGCTATTAGCCGTAACATATATATATTTTGCTTGAATTTCTTCACTTACTTTATTAGTATGAATGATACTATCAACTGATGGTATATTGGAGGTACCTTATTTGTGTAAAACAAATTCCGCCCGCAGTTTCTCACGCGATAAGGTACAAGTTGGAAGCGGACGACATGAAGCAGCGACAAACGACGTGCCAGTAACCAGTAGTGTCGCTGCGTCACGTCGTTTGCTGCAGCTTCATGTCGCCCGCTACCAACTTGTACCTTAACTCTCGTTTCTGTGGGAATTTCAGACTAAAGTATAGCCTTCCTCGATATATAGTATGTCTAAAACTGAATGAATTTTTCAAATCGGACCAGTAGTTTTTAAGATTAGCGCGTTCAAACAAACAAAATCTTCAGCTTTATATAAGGCTAAAGAACGCTTATCTCAGGAAGTACTGGTCTGATTTGAGGAATTATTTCAGTGTTACATAGCCCATTTATCGAGGAAGGCTATAGGTTTTATTTAATTACAGGACAGGGAACTACGCGTTTGAAACCGCGAGTAGAAAGCTAGTGTAATTTATATATGTTACGGCTAATAGCCGAAGTGCGGCTACACCTAGTTTTAGCCGGCTACAACTAGGTGCAGTCGGCCACATGCGTTTATAAGTCCCTGTTCGACTCCATTGGTTTAGGTTTAGGTTATTTTTTTTTTTAACCACCCCAACACCTTTTTGTCCCTTGCATAGGTATTGTTTAATTTAGAGTTAACTTAGAGGAACTTATAGGAACTTATTAAGGTTGACCTAAGTTTAACCGCAAGTTGTCGGCTGCACCTAGTTGTAGCCGGCTAATCCTAGGTGTAGCCGCACTTCGGCTATTAGCCGTAACATATTATATACCATAATCCGCCGATTGCAAAATAATTATAATTAATTAGGATAATTCTCATAATATGTTATTTGATAATACATTTACTGTATTGATTTATATTTTTCAATAAGGTGTACTTCTTCTTCTTCTGTAGGCTAGTTTATTAAGTACTTGCTAGCATCCTATGGTTTTACCCACGTAACTCTGCTCCTGTGGGTCGGAGCGTGATTTTTGTAGCCTATATGTTAATCGAGCTTATTAACTATCCCCGTGCAAAGGTTCAGCCATATCCATTCAGTATTTTTTGCGTGAAAGAGTAACAAACATTCATCCATCCATACTCACAAACTTTCGCGTTTATAATATTAGTAAGGATCTAGTGTAGTGAAGCCAATATTTTTAAAGAGCGCACTTCCTTCAATATTTTTAATACACTCGAAGAAATATTATAAAAAACCGGTCAAATCCAAGTCGAGGTCAACATGGCGTATCATACCACTTTTGGACAAAATACATTACCACCATAGCAGTGGTTAACCACAAAAACCATAATAAGGTATATAAAACGATTAATAACTTTTTGATGATTTTATAGCTTTCTTACCCTGTATCAGCCCTGATGAACATGGACCTCTTCTTAATAGACCTTGGCAAGCCAGGGTTCCATAGGGATGTTGCTATAACCACGACGCTTGGCTAGAGGATTGGTAATCGCAGTAAGAAAATGAGTATCCTTGTCGTGAATTTGATTCCCACGCTGGAATATTTTTAAAATGTAAAATTTTTGAATACACAGAGTTTTATAAATCTGATGTATTCCCGGAATCAAACTGGTTATACTGGAGAATGGACAGTGAAAGCATCAGTGTACTACAACATGGTAATGCAGTTGACTTAGAGGGAGTGGGTTCGATTACCGCGTCGTACTAAACGATTTTAATACTGCAATCTCAATTAATAATAACACATACTTTTCAATTTAGTAATTTTAATGACACTTCACAAATATAAGGATACAAATTAAGATTATTTTTAAAAACAGATATTTAACCTGTTGTCTCCTATTTAATTACATTCTACGTATATGCCCGGTGGGCATGTAAGTATTGGTTTCTTTTGACCTTGCCTTCTTAGGGTTCCGTGGGTAAAGGGATAATAAATACTTACGAAACATATTGTATTGTTAATATGTTTTTAAAATATTTTATACTAGCTTCTCGCGCGCGGTTTCACCCGCGTAACTCCCGTTCCCGTGGGAACTTCATAATGAAATATAGCCTATATTAATCAGTGATAATGTAGCATTCAAATGGTAAAGGATTTTTTTCTAAATTTCGGCAATAAATGTGTTTGCCTACTAAAAGTAAATGATAATAATTGGACCAAAACCCCGCGTATTTGTCTATTTGAGTATGTTTCGCTGGACCGTCTCATGTGGGCCGTGTTGAAACCGGTAGTAAAGTAACCCACTGAGTTTGTTTCGCCGGATCTTCTCAGTTGGGGCGCATTGGTTCCGGTGGTAGCATTAAAGCGCGTCCGTCGTTATATGCTCATGGTCCACCCAAATAATGACAACTATTTTGACATAATATAGACGGCTAAATTATAATAATAACATATAAATATATGATAATATAAAAATAATTAATTTTATTGATATAAATAAATAACAAATATAATTAATTAAATTTTTCTAATTAATGTTTGACTATTTACAAGTGCATGTAATTGGTTTACGTAAAAAAATGATTTTTATTTATTTATTTATTTAAATCGGTCCATTACTTTTTGAGCCAATACGTTACAAACATACTTACACACAAATCTTTCCTCTTTATAATAGTAGTATAGACTAGCTTGCCGCGTGGTTTCACCCGAGTAACTCCCGTTCCCGCGGGAACTTCATTACTAAATATAGCCTATTAGCCTTCCTCGATAAATCGGATAACACCGGATAATCGGATAAGTACCTGAGATTAGCGCGTTCAAGCAAACAAACAAACTCTTCAGTATAAGTCTCTCTATAATAGTAACTCTTCTCTATAATAGTATAAGATGACGACGTGGTTTCATCCGCGTCCCGCTCCCGTGGAAACGTCTTCGTAACATATCTATACAAATATTATAAAGTGGAAAGATCTGACTGTTTGTTTGTATTAAATAGCCTCCAAAGCTAATGGACCGATATTAAAAAATATTTTACTATTTTGTAATGGTAAAAGAAAGAGCTACGTTGTCATCGAGTAACAACATAAAATGGCTTTATTTAATTACTAGCTTCCCGCGCGCCATTTCACCGGCGTAACTGAAATAATTCAGCAGCACATAAGTACATAAAATATAATAATTTAAGTATCTCAACTAAGTAGGCACAAGTCAGTTAATAATGCCCAGATAAATTGTTGTTATATCCTACTTACTAATATTGAAAACGCGAAAGTTTGTAAGAATATTATGGATAATTACGGACAACTCCGTAGCGTAGCGGTATGTGGCTCGCTTTAAATCTCGGACGTCGTGGGTTCATTAAGATCCCACGGAAACGGGTTCCCGTGGGAACTTAATAATTAAATATGGCCTTTGTCACTCAGGGTGAATGTAGCTTACCCTGAGTGACAATCCAATGGTGGAAAGAATTTTTGAAATCGGCAGAGAAGTTTTTGAGTTTATTCGTTACAAACATACACGTAAAAATACAAATCTTTCCTGTTAACATTAGTATAGATGAAGTTCTCACGGCAAGGCAATGGGTGTAACCGCGAGCGGGAAGCTAATATCGGATAATGAAGTTCAAAGTCTTCTTCTTCTTCACATTCTTCATTACTGAAGGTTATATTCACTTTGAATATAGTCCATTCCTATTTTGTTTCTCGATCTTTAACCGATCGTCTAACATGTTTTACGGCATCGTGTAGTGAAAGTCCCGTCAACTTCTTTATTTGGTCTATCCAACATGCGGGGGCTCGTCCCATTTCCTATTACTTGTCCCATTATTACCAGTTGTTCGAAGTTATCAGGGTTCCTTCTAGCTATGTGGCCAACGTAGCATAGTAAGTAATAAGCAAAATAAATACAAGAATGTCCAAGTATAAGTATACTAAGATATCATATGGTAGACAGTCTTGTATTTATTATATTTATTTTAAGTTGGTTAAGGTATTTTCATTATTTGAATGTATGATTTTTAAAATTAAGATTTTATCAGTCCATTTTTAATATTTTAATAATAACGAATATAAATATTTATCTTTTATGTTATACTAGCTGCGCCCCGCGTTTCTCTGCTCCATTGGATCGGAGCGTGATGTTTACGTTAATCCAGCGTATAACCTATTCCTGTGCAAAATTTCAGCCAATTCCGTTAAGTAATTTTGGCGTGACAGAGATCCATATTTACAAACATACAAACTTTCGCGTTTATAATATTAGTAGGTATGGATCATTATTCATTACCGCGTTGATGGTTGAATATGAAATAAAAATGAAAGAACAGTCCGCCACGACGATGTGTAACGATTTTAATATATTTTTTATTAAGACAAATACAATTACTTCCAGTACCCAATAACCATGTATCATCATCATAACGTTCACTGCTTAGCATGGGCCTCCACACAAGGGTGGGCAGCAGCGTTTCCCTGTTTAAAGAAGATGTTTTAACACTGGTACGGAGGGTAGCCCCTCAACCAACCACGACCGGAAAGAATTATACACAAAAATGTATTAGCTGACGTCAGGATCGAACCCACAAAATCCAAAACTAAAAGCACACCGCTACGCCAATAAATATAATCAATAAGTATATTCAAATATTGCATATTGTAAAAAATATTGTAAAATATAATAATTTATTTTAGCGCCACCTATTGTTAATCTTTCATACTTCTGTGCTGTACTATGTACTACGAACTTTTAGGGTAGAAATGGTTTGTGTTATTCATCTTTTACAACCCCTCAACATGTCGAGGGTTAAATACATTTTGGTACTGCATTTACCCCATAGGTGTCAGGACAAAAAGGAATCAAGCGTTTTGTTAATCAATCGCTTTTGGGACCAAATATTCCTCGATGATACCGCGGGGATAAATATAAAATTCACAATGTTTTTGAAACAGATAAAATTTATATGAATTAATGTATTTTGTGTTTAAGTTTAATTTTGTTCTACACAAAATACATTAATCCGTCACAATTTGGGATTTAGAAAGAGTACCAATTAGAAATGCTATATTATAAATAGTTAAATAATATTACGGAAACCGTAGGCATTTTTATCTAAATTACTTTAATACCCTCTGGATAGCATTAAAACATCTAGCTATAGTTCACCCTAACCACTAATAATAGTAAAATACTTGTCTTAAAAAAAATCGCTTTGTTATTTAAACTTTTAGATTTACCACTCCAAAGATGGCGGTATAACGAAATGTAATCACAACGCCATCTATGATAATTTTCATGAACTATGTCTACGCGTAGTAGCGTGTCTAGTTCGCTAGTCGTAGCAATAGATCTTGCTACGGCGACAATGGCGTAGCCTACGCACTAGAGCTAGGCGTAGCGAAGCAATTTAATGTGTATTCTTAATTTAAATTGATTCCGAATGTTCGAAATTTAACGTTATATTTTCTTTATTACTAATGAAATTGATATTTAATTTGAAATTTTCCACATATCCAATGCAAATGACGGCTCAAAAGCTCTGATACTAATATTATAAGGAGTAAAGATTCGTATTTTTATATTTTTAGGTTTTTATTTGCAATAAATAAATACAAAAATAACTGGAACACTATAAAACAATAACATATTTTATTACAGAAGCCCAGAAGCATAATGTCGGATGTGGCGTTATACGTCAGACACATTCGTCGTATGTGTCTTTATCGTAAACTGACACTTACGACCAAATGCTTCTGAAGTATAATATAGTACATCAGAACTTATGCTTTTGAGGTCTAGAACGTTATCTAGCAAAAGTATAGGTTACATTTTTTGGTAAATTTCATACGGGGGCTAGAGCTAGAAAAAAAAATTGCAGATTTTTTGCACACTACGTTGTTAATTGTTAACCCCTCGTGCTAAGCTAAAACGAATGGGTTCACTTCGGCTACGGTTCATTGTAGACACCATGGCAAATTTCTGTGTCTGAATATAGTTTGTATCAGAGAGGTATAAGCCTCGAAGGTCGTGGGTTCGATCCCCACGCTGAGTAAGAAATATTTGTGTAAAATCCAAGATTTCTTTCCGAGTCTGGTTGGTTGAGGGACTACTATCCGCGCCTCGGAAAGCACGATAAGCCGTTAGTCCTAATTGTAATAAAATCATCTATAGTTATTAATCCAAGGAACGGGCAGCAACGTTTCCTTGTGTATATAATATGCATATATATAATATATAATACTGCGGTGACCAAACCGCCTGAGTGGAGGAGGCCCATGTTCAGCAGTGGACGTTATACGAGCTCATGATGATAAAATATTTATATTTTACATAGTAGGTTAGTATTTTAAGTTAATTATTATTTTATTTAGCAGGGACAATAAACACACACTTCCGCAAATCACTTTAAATTTATTTTATAAAAGTAACTTCAAATGAAATATTAAAGTCATCAATGCGAACTTAATTCATTCACGTACAATATTTATCGCTTATATTATTATAATTATATTTCTCAAACTCTTAGAATCTGAACTAACCTACTCATAAATCAGAATAATAATTTCGACATTTACGCAAGTAAATTAATATCATTAATATATGTATATTTTTACGCGGTTCATGAAATCTTCACATTTCAAAATTAACATATCTCAAAAACGATGTGTCGCGTAATTCTTGTCACGTATCACTCTCTAAATTCGTTTTTTTTACCTCTTAACTATTCCTATTTCAAATGAGCCGCGTAAAAATTTGTAAAATATTTTTTTCTCACATTTACTAACAGATATTTGCTTGGCACATAATATTTCGTTTGTCACGCGGACGGCACTAATACTGAAACTAAATAATTTATCAGTATGCAATATAACCACGAGCTTATTTCAATCCAAAAATGACTCAATAATCTCAAAAATCACACTTTCATCAAAAATCTTATACAAACCCATTTCAAAATTGTATCAATCCATTTTCGAGTCATTTTTGGATTGGATCATTTATAATTTCTGTTGATTAGAGCACTACTGTCAGTTAAATTTCTAAATATAACTTTGGGAGATTAACTAAGGTTGAAAACAGTCAATTTTTATAGCTCATTTCAAACAGTCGTAGGAATTTTCACGACTCAGAACTCTAAAATGTGAGTTGAATATATGCAACTGGTTTCAACCTCAATTCAAAACCTCCCAAATAGTCCATAATACGTATATCTTTATATTCATACCAATAAATCAATATATTTTGAAATGGAACATACGACCACTAAATACTATTTATATTAAACTTAATTACATGCAAGTATTATCAAAATCTGATGTATTTTGGTGTTTTAATAGTTCATCGTGTTGTATTTCCATGGAATGATGGTATTAACACTTTGTCTTATCTTATATAATACCTAATAGAATTAAATAATCCATCACATGTTAGTACAATTAATTATAAAATGAGCAAAACTAACACATATCTAAAAAAAAATTGTTACAATATAAATTTATTTATAAACTTTATGATCATACAAATAAAATGATTAATTAATGTTATATTGATTCTCAATTCCTTAATTTTTAAACATAATTAATTTTATCTTATATATGTTGTAGCGTTTGTGTGACACGGCCATTTTCAAATGTTAACAGAATTACTTACGCATTGTATACATTTAATTTGTCAGTATTCAGTTTACACGCCTGCAATTGACAATGTAAAATTATGTTTTATAATTTACATTACATTACATTTGGCATAATACGACGTACAAGAAATTCTAGAATACCAGTAGTGCCATCTAGTAATGGCCAGCAGAATCATACTTTGTTAAATCGCTAAATCGTACATCACTACATAGTATAAAACAAAGTCGTTTCCCGCTGTCTGTCTGTCCCTATGTATGCTAAGATCTTTAAAACTACGCAGCGGATTTTGATGTAGTTTTTTCAATAGACAGAGTAATTAATTTAAGAGAAAGGTTGTAAATGTACAACACATCAGCATTACAACCGTACGAATCCGGGGCAGGTCGCTAATATACCATATGTCCTAGACCCACGATCCCTTTTTAGGCAGTTGCTTGGTTTGTAGCAGCAAAAGTAGTAGTAGTTGGAAAAGCCTAGTTGCTAATTACATAAATCCTTAACAAAAATGTCTCGAAGCTATTGAATTGGCACTTAATTTAAAATCATAATAATATTATTTATAGCATTTGGTGATGCATAGTATTTTTTAGATGAAATCGCAATTAAAAGAAACCACTAGAGTATTTTTTTCATAATTCTGTCAACATTTAGAGTGTACACCAAAACTCAAAGTAATTTAAAAAAAAATTAATTTAAAAACGCATGAATTTTATATAGTTTGTCCGGGTTGTTTCTTTTTATGATTGATCTGGTCCGTATATGTTTTTTTTGTATGTGTCGTTCTTTGTAAACATATATATTTTTTTCTTTCAAGAAAAAGGTCTTTAATGTAGGATTGTTTTACCTATTATTAATTTAATTTCCGGAACTGCTTTGAACTTTAGAGTACACCCTTAATAAGCATCTATTGTCACTTAATTTACAAATACATCTGTACTGTCCTCGACAATACAGAACAAAAAAAACACATCTTTGCACACATTTTCAACTAATAATCGATTGTTAAAATAATAATAACAACTTATTTCAGAAATAAAATTGGGTTCCATAGTTTTCTCAGAACAAGAATTTCGTACATAATACTTTTTAAAATTATTATTTTCTTAACAATCAATCATTCTGTTGTCGAGCAAATAGATATTTAATGTATTTCCAACATCAAACTTGATAGGTACTAAATCTAGGTACTGGAATATTTATATAAGGTTATCTATCAAAAATACGAAAAGTTTAGATCAGTGATTCTCAATGTGATCGAGATTGATCCCCAGCGATTCACGATAGACTCGACAAGGCGTAACAACAATCCGGTTTACAAGATGTGTGTTTATATATAAATGATCTTTATAACACTTTAAAAACTGGACATCCCACCGAAACCAGTAGTTTTAAAGTTTAGAAACCGCTGGTTTAATCAATGAAGTATAAATTAAGAAGTTGGCTTTCATTTAATAATAATTTACGATTTACGACAGAATTAATCAAATAACGTTATGAATAAATACTAAAATTGATATGGCAACTTTATTTCTTAAATCAAAATATTGTTACCTAAAAGTTTCTGAGCCAAATGTGGTTTACCATACCAAAAAGTTTATATTCAAAAATGAATAAACTCATTTTAGTTATTAATAATCTGTGCCTTTAAAAATGCTCAATAACCAGTATATAAATATTCCGTTGCATTTAATTTATACAAAATACTATTAAACCTACTGAGCGACACACAACGATCAACTACAAATGCTGAACCACTATAACAGATTTACACAGAGCTTGCACACAAAAATGAGCCAAAAATATATGGTACTTTTAAAGATACTTTTCTATAACAAAAAATTAGAACTAAATACGCTGTGTAACGATATTTCTTTACATTGAACAGTATTCAAATCAAATCATTATGCTAGTATCACAACATAGTAAAAAACAAAGTCGCTTTCTTCTGTATGTCTGTCCCTATGTATTCTTAGATCTTTAAAACTACGCAACGGATGTTAAAATTTAAATTACGGAAACTTTATATGTATAATACACCAACATTGCACCCGCTCGAAGGGTCGAGTCGCTACTTTAAAATAAATTGGCTCGTCACACGAAAAAGTCAATCATTTAAATTTCGTGACATTAATTGACGGTTCCAGACAGTGATGTACAAGACTCGAGGCGTCCGAGTCCCTTTGCCTAGAGCTCGGTGTCGTTTACAGGGCTCGCCTCGTATGTATGGCGCTCGACGACTCGGGAGTCTTTTTCAGAGCTCGAGCTTTTTTGAAGTCTCGAGTCCTTTTTGAAGGCTCGAGCCCTTTTCGAAGGCTCGAGCTCTTTTTAAGGTTCGAGTTCTTTTGAGGACTCGAGCCCTTTTTGAAGGCACGAGCCCTTTGAGCGCATGATCGATCTCGAAGCATTTCTCTTTAGCGCACTGGAGGGTAGGGGTAGGGTAGGGGTAGGGTAGAGGTAGGGGTAGGGTAGGGGTAGGGTAGGGTAGGGTAGGGGTAGGGTAGGGGTAGGGTAGGGTAGGGGTAGGGTAGGGGTAGGGTAGGGGTAGGGTAGGGGTAGGGTAGGGGTAGGGTAGGGGTAGGGTAGGGTAGGGGTAGGGTAGGGGTAGGGTAGGGGTAGGGTAGGTGTAGGGTAGGGGTAGGGTAGGGGTATGGTAGGTGTAGGGTAGGGGTAGGGTGGTGGTTGGGTGGTGGTAAGGTAGGGGCACTCATCGCTAAAATTGACAGAAAAATGATTTAAGTCCCTGTAATGCAAAACCAAAGCGATATACGATAGTATAGCTTGTCTCGATATTCATCACTTGCTAAAACAAAACGTCTCATCAACCGCTCCAAGTCAAAGCCGCAATGTAATAAGAATGTTTTATTTTTCTCAGATTTAGTATTACCAGGTATTACTGAGGGTATTAGATTAAAAATAATTGTTTTTTAAATTAATTACGCATAATCTTAATCACAAAATGACTTAACGATGGAAGGAAACGTTTACTTTATTTTTTCTCCTCGCATTTGAACAGTTTTTACAATTAATAACAGTACAATTTAATCTTTTTTTTCGCACGGACATATGTTGTTAGCCCCGAGGCTTTTGCTACTTCACCGGACATAAAGGCGAGCAGAGCTCCAGCCTAGATAAATGGTTTAAACACTACAAACTAAGCAACCTGCGCAAGAGGGCGTCCCCTGTGGGACTTGGACCTCGGCTCAGGGCGGTCGCTGACGGGGAGATTTAGGGATTATGGCTTTTAGTTTAAGGGAGTTTTGTGAAACTGTCGCTTTACTTTACAGTTTGCTCTACTTTACCGAAGTCCGAACTTCGGGACTACGAGGGCATCGGAAGGTTACCAGCACAATTAACCATTTTAATATTTTTAACTGACGTTCGACTAGCGCTGTACACCGAAGCAGACTGATTGCGAAAGTGGTCACTTACGATTTTTGTACGTAAGCTAGGCACGCAAAGTAGTTCACGTTGCACAGGTAGTAACAGACAAAAAAAAAAGTGTCCTCTCCTCGTGGTATGAGTTTACCATACCACGGTATGGAGAGGGCGAGCCCCACATATCCCACCGCTAGCGCGCGAATACGCTGCAGCGGCGCTGGGAATGCGTAAATGCATTTGCCCCGGATAACAAAAAAAAAAACTACAGCTGCGTCAAAGTTACGGCATCTTACAGTTTGCATACACTACTGAGTGATAGCGAGATGATGACAATTATCTCGTAAGCCAATAACAGAGTTTCACGGCATTCATAAAGCTTGGTTGACTACATAGAAAGTAGCGAGGGAAAACAAAAGAAAAAACTTAAATAAGTAAATTCTGCAATAATAAAAAAAATAGGCAAAATGCGAGTTGACATTTTATAAAGTCATCGTTTTTAATATCCGAGTTACAAACCACGCAGGATAACATGTTGACGATAATTTGGTACAAGTGCACTGAAGCGAAACTCAAACACACGCACTGGTATGTTAGACCGAGACAGCAATTATGGCTACTATCTCTTATCGTAGCGGTGAGGAGCGCGGGTACCCCGCACGCTGCAGTCAAACACCAATCCACCACTATTCACTTGTGTTTGTAGAATTATCCTTTATAATTGGCACAGTCTTCACACAATAATAACTATAATTGCTAAAGGGATTAAGCACTATTATCGCTTAAACTTCCAACGGTCAAGATCCGCCGCGTTCACATCTAGCGACAGTTGCGGGTTAGAAGGCTCTTTTGAAGACTCGAGTTCTTTTGAAGGCTCGAGCTCTTTTGAAGGCTCGAGCTCTTTTGAAGGCTCGAGCTCTTTTGAAGGCTCGAGGCTTGGCTCAAAAAGATCGCGGCTCGGTTAGGCTCGGGACTCCGAGCTTACCAAGCTAACTGAGTCTTGCGATTCCGCCTCGAGGCTTCACAAATAACGCTCGACGCCTCGAGGCTTGTACATCACTAGTTCCAGATATATTGAAAAAAAAAGTAGAAATTTGAAGATACACAATGTACGGGATCCTTACGAGGTGTTGAGTAAGGTAAATCTGTTATGAATGCAACAGCTCGAGATGACTTCAAGCTCACAGCTACTTTAATAGATTTTACAAAACAATCAACTATTTCGCACATCAGTAGTGAGAACGGTGATCATACAGTCGATTGTGGTAGCAGGTAACAACTGAGTAAAATTAATAATAACACTATTAAAATAATTATACTAAAATATCAGTTAGTTAGCATTCTAGTTTACTGGGGAAATAATATTCTATCATACACACTATGTTAAATGACGACAATTTTAAGAGAGAAAGATCATAGTCTCAATGAGCTGCTCGATTTTTGAAGTACCTCACACTTCCAGAATGCCACAGCCAAATGACATTAGTGATTATTGTAGTGTGTCTGTGAGTTAATAAGGTCACCAGAGCTTATGGGTTGAAAAGGGGGTAGACCTGTTTATATTCATGTACTGGCACTAGCAATTATTCTTGTATCTGGACCCCAATGCCACTTCACATCAGATGAATCATTTGCCTGCTGTCAGCATAACGGTTACTATTTTCTCAATTTAAATTAAAGTATATACCCCATTTATATGGGAAAAGTATAATTATAATCTATTTACCAATTAAACTTTATTAAAATAACTAAATCTTCAAATATACTTGTTTTTAATAATACACCGTCTCTCACTTCTGTCTAACCCAACATCAAAAAACGACCTATCACATATATACATAATCCGACTTAACTCGTCCCTTTCAACTTAACTTGTACATTCCGACTTGCTAGACTCACTCTCTTCAGTAATCGTTATCATGGGCGGCGAGTCATATTCTCCAGGAGATGTATCATTTACAAACTTTTCAAATTTAGGAGACCCTGATGATAGAATGACATCTTTAACAGATTCGATCACATCCGATCTGATAGTAGGCAACGAACCTCTTTTTCCTTTTAAAGCATCTTTAGGTGGTTCATCTTCTTTTATAGTTGCCATTGGCAAAATCTCATCTTCTTCTCCTTCTAACCGTACAGGAAGACTATCAGCTCGATTGAGTGATTTTGTTGTATCAACTTTCTCAGCAATATGTATGGCTACCCCATTTTCTATTTTTTTCTGATCATGAAGATGCTGTAGACTATATTCTCTAGCTTGAACATCGGATAGCAGTGGTCCGTCAGTTGACCCTTCAATGCAGTACCCAGGACCTTGCAAAGCTTCACTGCCTATTATAGAGTCTTGCTTAAATATGGCTGCAGTAACTACAGGCTTATATGGATCTGTTGGCGTTTTACTAATCAATGGTTCTTGCGAGTTATCGTAGACTATTCCTTCTGGTATTTCATCCTTTGTTATTTCATATCCAGCATATACAGGGTAACCAAAAGGACCTTGCTCGTATCCTATCTGGGTACTGTAGGAGTAACTTACGTTATGAGAGCCAATGGAAGACATACTTAAATCAGAAATTGACAGACCAGTACTGGATAAGGCTAGAGCTCTGTCCCTTTCAAACCTATCATTGCTTCTTTCGCTGTCTTCTTCTATCTTCCTTTCTAGTTCTTCAGGAACACGATGTATGAGTGCTTGGTTGGTGGAAATTTGAGGATCGTGATGTGGAGAGCTCTGGATAGGCTTGTTGGGTCTGTAAGCAGCAGACTGTTGAACCTCAACCACGAAGATGCCATCGTTGTCGGGTGAATACTTCATTTTTGTTTCTCTTCCATTTTTTGTGATGTCCTGGAAAGTTAAAGATACAACATTAATTAAGAGAAATAGAAAATCTACCTAATAAAATAGACATATCTTTTGATTGTCAATTCTATAATATTATGATTATTGCATATGATAATTTTTCGCCATGTATATGTTATGCCAATGTATGAAAGTGAATTTAATACGAAAAAAGAATAATGACAAAATATTATTATCTTAATATATTGTTTGGCCTATAGCTAGATGCTTTTCCAGAAGTACTTGTAAATGTACTAGCTGTATGTACCCGGCGTAGACAGTCAAATATTCTGACACTCTGTTTTATTCCTACACTTTCAAATCGAACTCAAGTTATGCGCGTACATACATTTTGGCGATAGGTTTTTATTTTAATAGATAGATATTTTATTTGCTCACAGCAGTGAGTAATAATATAATATGTTTATACTATGGCTGGTGCTTTTTTTTTCTTTTTTTCGTGTGGACTTACGTAGGCCACGAGGCTTCTGCTACTTCGCCGGGCATAAAGGCGAGCAGAGCTCCAGCATTATTAAATGTTTTAAAAACTACAAATTAAGCAAAGAAGGCGCCTGTGGGGCTTGGACTTCGGCTCTCGGCGGTCGCTGGCGATGAGATTAAGGGATTATGACTTTTTGTATTTTAGGGGAGTTTTGTGCAACTGTCGCTCTATGTTACAGTTCGCGGACCTCTCGGACTTCGGGTCTACGAGGGCATCGGATGGTTGTGGCTGGTACAAGCGGTTCTCAAGCTAAGAGGCTACATCGTGAATAACACTATAGTACCTACATGTCTACTTACATTTCTCTCCTCCGTCTCAACAATAAGATGATTGTTTTTCAAAGTCATAGTAAAAACAGATCCGTTTGCTGGAATGGCGTTCCCGTTCTCAGCGTCTCCGGTTCCAGTGGTCTCTTTTGTTGGAGATTTGAGCTGGAAATAAAAAAAAAACAATAAATGACACTAATGTTACTTTTGTACGTTTTTTTTTAAATAACAGTTTTGGACCAAAACAATTTACATAAAGACAATATAATAATGCTATCATACGAGTGACTTTCAAGTGCTTTCTGTAGTATGGAGGGTAGTCTCACACACATTAACTCGATCCGGAAATAAATCTTAGATTTTATACAATATTTTTGTGTCGGACTGGTGATCGAACCTAAGACCTCCATAATTTAAGTTATGACGCCACGGACGCTATCAAAAATCCAGTTTTTTACATTTTTAAATGTTTTTGAATACTTTACGGAAAAGTTCACAATATACTATGTTTAAAAATTGAGATTAATAAATTTCGACCACCGGCAGGACTCGAACTTGAGGTCAAGCCCCTAATGCCTTAACCAATTAGGCTACGGTGGAACCCTACCGGTCATCGAAATTAGGGGCTTAACCTAAGATGCAGGTTCGAATCCTGCCGGTGGTCGAATTTTATTAATCTCAATTTTGAAACATAGTATCCACTTATTTATAAAAAAAGTAAGTAAATTGGTACGAAACAATTACATTTTTACACCTGCAATATTCATATAATTTTTAAACTATGAAAAAAAACAAGTTGGCCACTTACAGGTCGTAAAAAAGGTAGCCTGCTCTAGACAGTAATGTTATTAAAGCAACTAGATGCATATTTTACACCATTCTATTAATAAATTGTAATCCCAAACATTTCTAGGTAAGTGTTAGAGTAATACCTAGGCCAGAATTAAAAAAAACTGGTCAAGTGCGAGTCGGACTCGCGCACGAAGGATTCCGTACCATTTTCAAGCATCTACCCGTTACCGCTATTGATATCGAGCAGAAAAAGTCGAAAAAAAAGCTTGTTGTAAGGGAGCCCCCCTTAAATATTTATTTTATTTTATTTTTACCTCATCTGTGAAAATTGCAAAGGTCTAGCTATCGGGGTTCTTGAGATACAGCCTGGTGACGGACAGACATACAGCAAAGTCTTAGTAATAGGGTCCCGTTTTTACCGTTCGGGTACGGAACCCTCAAAAGGTAGCCTGCTCTAGTCAGTTATGTAATTGTGTCATTAAAGCAACTAGATGCATATTTTACACTAAACTATTAATAAATTCTAATCCGCGCCGTTTCCAGGTAAGTGTTAGAGTTATACCTACTGCAGAATAAAAAAAAAGCATTGTCAGGTATTCTAATGTGTACTCGCGAACAATCTGATCCCCCGCTCCCCCGGAAAATCACAGATCTGCCCTGGAACAATGTTTTGCCTTTCTATTTCATTCTGTATGTAAATACTTGTATCAAAACTTTATGAACTGAGGTCAAACGCAATTGCATTGGAAAAATTGAAATTACTATTTTACAAACTCCGAAGTGCAGTAGTAGGCTAAAAAAATATATTGAAAAACTGGAACGACTCAAACTTTTACTAACATTGATACCCAAGTGGAGGGGTTTGTTATTCTGACCATTTCAAAAATATATCAAAAACTGTGACGTGATTCAGCGATGGGCGACTCGAGTTACCTAACTCGAGTAACTCGGGTCAGACCATAGGCGAGTCAGCCCGAGTCAAAATATCTGCAAACCGAGTTGACCCGGAGCGCGAGCGGCGGGTGGTGCGGTATTAATAGGTGTTAGTTGATAGATAGATCACCAAATACCAATGGTAATTTTAGTTCCTTATTATTTACTAGCTAAAAATATAACCATTCTTTTGCGCTACATAAGTAGTTCGGTTTGTGATGTTATGTTTGTAAACACTTTTAATAATAATAAACGTCTGATTTTTGAACGAACTCAATTTTATTCGACTACCGTTGACTCGACGCCACTCAGCCCGCCGGACCCGACCCGGCGAACCGTGAACGGAGCAAACTAGCAACCCGCGGAACGATGCACCGAGTTGAGCATTTACTGACTCGGATGGACGATGCGGCGACGCGACGGACCTTAACAGACTGAGTCGAGTCAACTCGAGTTGCAACCCGAGTTGGTAAGCGAGTCAACTCGACTTACCAAAAAGTCGACTCAGCCCATCGCTAACGTGATTACGTTAGTGAAGAAAATTTGTTTTGAATAAAATCGTCTCCCAATACAACCTGTGCTGGCTGAACCTCAAGGTGCATCGTTTTGTGAGAGAGGTAGCACCACGCACTAGTACTGTGTCATTTTTTATGACACAGTACTAGTGCGTGAATGAAATGATTATGATTATTATTTCAAAGAAATTACTTCACTAACGTCATAAATTCTTCATCCTAAGCCCGTATAATCCAGGGAGGGTATTTGCCATAGTCACCACGCTTAGCAGGCTGGTTGGTGACCGCAGAATTAAGTTATACCACACAAGGAAACGCCGCTACCCTTTCCTTGATATACGATTTTTACTTATAGATCATTTTATAACAATCAGGACCAACGGCTTAACGTGCTTTCTGAAGCACGGAGGGTAGTCTCTCAACCAACCAGATCCGGAAAGAAACCATAGAATTAACTCAAAGATTTCCTGTCCGGCGTGGGGATCGAACCCACGACCTCCGAGATTTAAAGCGAACCAAATATCGCTACTATACGGAGGTTGCCTCGCTACTTACTACACTATTATTAAAAGGATGGCATATATTTGGAAAGCACTATATATTTTTCTGCTACCACCCACGCAATAATATAGCCCCACGATAAAAACTCCAGCGTCATTGAGAGCAACACAATTTATCCAAATGATGATGACGATGATAATGACTAACTCGCTAACAAAGATCCCGAGTCGCTAATGACCTGGATTGACAAATCATTCACCTTCGCCCACGTTGCGGTGCCAGTTATAAGCGTAAGCGAGTTACGGCAAATAAATAAATGGTATACATTATATGCCTAGGCAACCACATTGCTAGATACTGCAACAGTAATGTGCGTTGTAAATTTTGCAATCGTCGCCACCACAGATTGCTGCAGTAAATAATAAACAATCAAAAAATTACTTTCATGCGGTGAAAATATCCAAAGAAATCAGACCGTTCAAATCAAAAACAAGGTTTGTCAAAACGACGTTTAATAAAGGTTCAGTCAAAACAGATAGCATATAATCACAAATACAATTGCTAGTTAAGTGATGGTTCGAATTTCCAAAATAAATATCGAACTGTGGGTTCGATATTTATATTAGGCTTCAATAGCAATTCTCGTCTCAATTAGACCATTATTTATTTATGTTACTTAGTTGTTAATAAGCGCACTAAAATTACGTGGATCGCTCACAAATTATAGATGTAAATAGTGGCAAACGTCCACCCGTTCACCGAATGACCGAGACATATAACGCACACTTCATTGACCTGAACATATTTGGATTGTCCAGTCATCAATTTAAACGCGCAGAAATTGATTTTTTGTCCACCAATATATAGTCTTTACGCAGTTTGGTCGCTAACATTTTTAAATATAATTTAAGAAAGATATTCTTTTCTCTGTCTCTTTCCTTCTGATATTTTTAATAACTTGTAGACAATGTTGTGGGTTGTTTGCTTACGGATTCTATTAATCACATTATAATAAGCAATAGTTTTTTTTTGTCATTAAATATTTTCTATAGCATCTTATTTAATAAAAGAGTATCGATAATTATCGATACTCATAATTATAACTGACCAAATATATTAATAGTTTATAAAAAGTATGATTATTGATTACCGAATCTTAAAAAATAAAATTATTATCGCTCAATTCATCGCCTTGAATATTTATAAGCTTCTTTGCGAAATAAATTGTATAAGTTATTAATAAACAGTTTATACCGCTAAGAAGCTTAAAGAAACTAATCCAATACCAATCCCAAACAATATCTTCTTTTTTTGGGTATAAATAGCTTAATATCTTGAATCATCGGTTATAATCGCTCCTTACTTAGACCAAACCCAAGACCACACTAGAAAGATCTCTAACATTTCATATAAAAACTCAAAATAGTAACAAGATTTATTTGCCGCACATCGCACGAAAGCTCTTTTTAAATTGGTTTTATCTTTATTTCAAACTTGTGTATAGAAATTCAGCAGTATTCAAATTTAAATTTCATTTTCGTTGATAGGCAATTTCAACTTTATTTTGCTAAAGATAAGGTTGAAATTTATGTGATGGTACTTTTTAAGATTTGTATTTGAAGGATAAAATAATAAAAAAAGGTTTTCGTCATTTCAACTTTTGACAAGTAATGAAAGGTAGTCAGGTGCTATCGACCTAAAGGATTACTTTGAAATTAAAGTTATCCCAAAATGGTTATGATATAATAATATTATTTAAAATGAAGGGACTTTTGTGTTGGAACTTAATATTTTAAACTTATAGTAGGTAGTTACGTATATAATTACGATGTTTAAAATCGCTGATAAAAATTAGCACAAAAATACTTTTTAATTTTGACAGAATCTCCATATAAAAGCAACTGTCAATTTTAAAATTTACTCTTCTTATATTTTTTATCTGTGGTTTGAAAAATCGTAAATTTTCGACATCTTTAACGGTCATAATAATTCTTCTGCACCTTCTATTTTGTGAATAAAGTAGATTTTCTTTCTTGCCCTGACTTTGCTCGAATGTTCCAATTATAATTTACTTCCGAATATTTCTCAGAATAGGCGTGACGACAGTATCAAAAAATTAAAGATTTAATGTTTTTAGGGGAAAGTACATATAAAAAGAAATTATTACACTTATTTATTTTTATCTATAACCTTGAGATTAATGTGATTTTTAATAAAATAAAAGATTAAAATACTGCAATCGGCCATTTTGACTGAAACACCAATCACGGCGCATGACGTCACGATATTGTAACCATCAAAGAGAATTTAACCACTACGTTAGGTTTGGCGGACTCAATGACATTTTTTACAATAGCGTGACGTCATAGCCGACGCCATGACACTTGAGGCCTTTTTTCGCGCGCTATTTAAAATTTAATAGAAATATGGCTTAAACTTCGTTAAATTTAAATTTATTACCGAAATATTGTGTTGTTCGTACTTAGAAAATGACTACCCACCCACGTTGCGCAAGAGGATTTCAAAATCTTGCCTCATGCCTATTGTAGTCCCTGCAGAATTAGACAGTAGTAGTTTCCCTACAATTCTGTAATTTAACCTTATTAAAATCTGTTACGTAGTAATTATAAAATTTAAAAAACACTTTGCTTGCTACTTTTTAAATCTTCATCATTATCATCAGCCCGTATAACGTCGACTCCAGGAGCAGTGGACGTTAAACGGGCTGATGATGATGATGATTTAAAAAGTAGCAAGCAAAGTTTTTTAGTCCTATGATAGGGCCGAGAGGACCTGGGGAGGGTATTTGCCATAGTACCAACCCGCCAGACAAGCGTGGTGACTACTTATGGCAAATACCCTCCCTCGGTAGCAGGCCCTTGTTTAGCAGTGGACGTTTTACAGGCCGATGATGATGATAACGATATTAAATATTAACGGAAAGTAAAAAAGATAATAAAACTACTGAAGTTATGTAATTTTAATTAATTAATCTGGAATAATACTTAAGAGCAACATTAAGGCATACAACATATTTATTTCTTCAAGACTTCTAATAAGCAGATATTTTTTCTAACAATTACTCAACTGGCAACGAATTTATTGATGATGGAATTACATTTATTAAAGTCCCTCTGCAATCTTATTAATATTTTACAAACATAAGTATTATATTAAGTACTTCTTCTCATTTAATTTTGGGAATTCTCTCGAAACTAGTAGTTAGAAAATTGCCAAAATGTCATAACGAAATTAAAATTAAAATTTACATCTAGTCTTCATGAAAATACATACAAAATTTAATATTTTGTCTAAATATAATAAACAAAACAGTCCAGAATACCAGATACTGAGAATATGTTTCACATATTATTATATTTTTAATACTATGCATTAAAACCGACTACCAACACATGTTTCAAACTATTTTAAACCATAGCATAATATTTATATGTATCAAAACCAACGCAGCCATTTATTACAGAGAAACTCACTGCACAGTCCAACCGCAATTCAAATATATACCTACCGCCATACTTGTTCACAAAAACGTGCTAAAATCCATCATTCTAAAACATTAAAAAAATGACATTAACTCCAAACATCAACAACAAAAGAAAAACGATATAAAGTGTGAACCAAAGCAGACGCCCACGCCGCATACCTAGGTCTCAAATGTTAGGTCTACCGAGGTTATTGGCCGGTCGTCGCCCGCGCATTTTGGGGCACTCTTATTTTTTTTAGGCCCCCCTCCAGCATCCAATCGAGTTGCAGTTTTTAGATGCACCTACTTCAGTCGTATGACTATCTAACGACTTGAATAGTGGAATGTGTGGAGTATGCATTGTTTGTATAATTATTTGTTGTACCTATTGTATAACAAATAATAACTTATTTTTATAAAAATAAATGTAATGATAATATTTATCTTATGATTACATTTATTTTTTATATATTTTTTATTCCGTTGTATTACAAAATTTGGAGGATTTTTGCCATAGTCACCATGCTTGGCAGGCGGATTAGTGACCGCAGTAATATGTTGTATTACACAGGAGAACGCTGCTGCCCGTTTCCTGGTATACACTCGTTATAGATGATGTTATAATAATCGAGACTAACGGCTTAACGTGCTTTTCTGAGGCACGGAGGGTAGTCCCTCAACCAAACAGCTTAAGGAGCTATTAAAATATGTTTAGTTGATAAGTAACTAAAAATATTTTCTTAGCTTTTGTGAATTTCTAACAAATAAATAAGTATTTGCAGTTAAAGCAGCTATAAATAGGTCCTATTATAGCTTCAGGCTTTAAGTGAATGGTTATTAAGGAAAAAATCTTTAATAACTTAAACGTCCCATCTAACATACCTACAACCAAAAAAATAACCGCCTAATTCGACTCAACGGATTCGTAAGCGCATACGCATTCATCGAGAAGTGCGTTGCACTATAGCGAGCCAGTTTGACTAGATTTTTGGCAACGCGCGGCGCAGTTCCTCCTCCCGCGCCTCTCCCCTCCCATGCGCCGGCGCAGTTATGACTTTCTGATGCAGTTTGAAAATATTATATTTTCTTAATTAGTCTCGGTTTGGAAGTACAGACTGATTTTATCATTGATGAGTTTTTAATTTTGATTAAAATTAATGGCGCTCAGGTAGAAAAGAATTATTGGTTAATTTATTTTTACTCGTAGGTCTCCTTAATAAATAGTATTTGTGAATAATTACAATCTAGACCTTCATAAGGACTATTAAATAGTCCTCAGAGGTTACATTAGATAGTAATCGTGTATAAAAGTCTTAATTGCTACCAAGGATTGATTCTTTAGATACATGACTCTTAAACTAATAATAATATATATATAATAACTAATATTAATAATAATAATAATATTTCAATAATCTTCAGTTAACTGCTGGCCGGCCGACGATTAGCATCAAAATCCTTGATTGAATTTCAATTTAATATCAAAATAGTATTGTATGTCAAAAAATGTACGTTTTTAGCTTAGTTAAATCCAGATTTCTATTGATTTATGGTATTTTAGTGGTCATAACATCGTCTATGACAGTTGTATAATAAGACAGGCAGGCAGCATTGGACAAGTAGTAGTTGGACAAGTATGGCAACAATGGCAAGTAGCCATATTGCCGTATCTTAGCATAGCAAATGTACACTAAACTGTTACTGCACACATTAAATTATTAAATAGAAGTATAGCATAGTATAAGTACGCTCATTGAGCTGCTCTACTTAGAGAGTACTTCGACTTTACAGAACACCACAGCACACAGCCAAGTAACGCTGTATCCCCATGCATGAGCCAGAGCCAGAGCTCACGGGGTGAAGGGAAAAGGCAGTAAGTACATGTAAGGATGGCTAGTGCTGAACATCTACTGTATTGGTTCTACCTGTTATTGTATTTGGACTTCTATCCCACTAAACATCAGAGAGATCATTTGCCTGGTTAAATGCCTATGTTCAGTAGGCCCATTAGGATTATGTTTAACAGGCCCATGTTCAGAAGGCCTATGTTCAACAGGCCGATGTCTAACAGGCCCATATTCGACAGGCCTATGTTTAGTTGTGGCCATGATACTGTCACCACTGAACTCACTCAACTCACACTGTGGGCTGATAGTCCATGTTTCCTAATTTGGCCACTAATTTAGGTTATAGCCCGATGCACTATATCAAACTGAACACAAAACTTTTTAACGAAGACCAATTTATTTAAGATTTAATCAAAACGAATGGTCAATTACTGATCATAAAAGTTTTGGCAGGCTAACTTAGAATTACGCCGATATAACGTTACTTGAGCATTTTATTTCGAAAAGTTGTTTTCCGGTGGAGTTTATAATTGGCGCATTTGAATTCGTTAATACTCGTTAGGTACTACCATTATGCCGCCACTTGTATACAGGGTGTCCCAAAAGATTACGTAGCTGGGAAGGGGGGTGATAGGGATGGTCACAAGGGTCACCAGAAAAATATAAAAAATTCCCTCTGGGTGTTTAAAAAAATAAATGGCATTTTTTAAAAGACTAAAAATTGTACACCTTGTCCTAACTGTACCTACAAATATGGCTGTATTTAAAAAAAATGCTGTTATGTAATCTTCAATAACAACAAGGTCATCAACATCAACATCAAAAATAACAAGGTGTAAAATTTTAAGTTTTTAAAAAAATGCCATTTTTTTTTTAATACCCAGAGCGGATTTTTTTTTTATTTTTCTAGTGACCATTGTGTCCACCCCTGTCACCCCCTTTCCCAGCTACTTAACCTTTTGGGACACCCTGTATATATTATGTATCGGAAATGCTTTAACTGATTTTGATTAACTTTTTTTATTGAGTAATGAAATTGTAGACTAACTACCGTATGCAAGAACAACATTTGATCCTATGAGATGTGACTAAATAAATCTGTAATAAAATGTATTTCTTCTGTAGGAGGGGCTTGACGTTGGCTACTTATATACTTGGGTTATTCCGAGGTTATATAAATAATCCAGGTGTCCTGGAGTGTATCAGCCTATGTGTGCCTGATGGGTTCGTGCAACGCCGACGACGACCCAGTTTGTTTGTGGTGCCGCGCGGGAGGACTAACTTGTTAGGCAAGGCCTCCCTCACACGAGCAATACACACATTGAATTTAGTTGCTGACCGAGTAGACATATTTTCGTGTTCAATGAGTGAGTTCGCAAAAGTAACATTGCATGTATAGTGTTATCTGTAGGCACATATTTGTATTATTATTATTTTTGAATTTTGTTTAATATTACTGCACTATTGTATTGGGTAACTGTAATGATAGATGTATGTATGACAATAAATAAATAAAATAAATAAATATATAAGTCTGTTTTGTGAGGGAAATACATTATTTATATTATAATGTTAGCCTTACCACGCTTCATTGTGGCACTGGTTCCATGGTAAAATGAGGAATAAGGCCGAGACCGAGACGGTGACAGCGACGCAGTGGCGACCATTGCCAAAAATCAAATTGCTTGTTGTTCATAGAGAGCGGCCGCCTATATATAGTTTTATGAGTTTGTTTTTACGAAGACTCCAATACTTTGCAGTGACCTTAGGAATGCAACCTCAGATTATTAATCTTAATATGAGGCTTCATCGGGATACTTTCAAAAAAAGGTGAACAACGCCATCTATTGGAAATAACTGTTAAATAAGCGGCTTTGCTGCGATTGATATAGTACAAGTTGTATTTTTAAGTTAAGTATGTTATATAAGTATAAGTTAACTATGCAGATTGTATGCGATTTTTAACTGTATACAAACCATCATAACATTTTATAGCATATACTAGCTTTCCGCGGTTTCAACTGCGTAGCTACCGTTTCTGTGAGAACTTTATGATAAATATAACCTATAGCCTTCCTTAATAAATGGACTATCTAACACTGAAATAATGTATCAAATCAGACCAGTAGTTCATGTGATTAGCACGTTCAAGCAAACAAACAAACTCTTTAGCTGTATACATAAGTATATATTTTATCATTATTGTATGTAATAGTTGTTAAAACTTGTTTCAAATATATTTTGTTCACAAGAAAAGTAAAAAAATCCCCCCTCCTGTCCTATTCAACTAAGAATGCTCATGTATTTATCACACAAACAACACATCACAGAACCATAAATATATAACTGGCGAAGCTTGAGAATTCAACAAGAACATTTATTAAATTTATATAATACTTTTCATTGAATGCCAAAGAGATGCCGAGAGCTTACGAGTAACGGTCAAACTGTCTTACGAAATACCAATAATGTACGGTCGGCAAATTGTACTTGTACTTATCGAATGTCTTTATATGAACACAGGTATTTAACGAACAAAAAATATGTTTTAACGGGTAAGAAGGTCCTTTGTAATGCAATGATTGCGAATAAAAGTAATTTTTTACTTACTTCGCTGTCCGTCTGTATGTCACCAGGCTGTACCTCAAGAACCAAGATAGCTAGACAGTTGAAATTTTCACAGAGGATGTATTTCTATTTCTATTTCTCAAAATATAATACTCTACTCCACTACTAAGGGGGGCTCCCATACAACAAACTTTTTTTTTCCCCTATTTTGCTCGATATCAATAACTATATCAGTCCCTCTACTTACCAGACCCGGAAAGAAATCTAAGAATTTACACAAAGATTTCCCGTCTGGAAATCGAACCTAAGACCTCCGAGATTTAAAGCGAGCCAAATACCGCTACGCTACGGAGGTTGTCATAGGAGGCTGGATAGATTGTTAGCGGAATAACATATAGGCTACAAAACATCACGCTCCGACCCACTGGAGCAGAGTGACTTGGGTAAAACCGCGGGGCGCAGCTAGTATTTGTACAAATGTTAGTATTCTTGTCTCATCTCTGTATATATTTTTCAATCAAATATGCCTACTATTCATCGGAATCTGGGCCCCGAGTCTACTATCGTGTCGTATCGTAATGGCGTTTCCATGAACTGTCAATGACAGTTCAATGGTCAGTTTTTTCCCATTTGATGATCTATTTGACAACATTATGACGTCATTATGGTGTCACAATGACATTAGCGTAGTTGAATATAATAACAAATGATACATTTATAAGTTTTGAAATCGCCTAAATAAACATTACAATCTCCCTAACCATCTCCCCTGCTACTTCTGTTGACGGCCTTTTTCTGCGGTAGCAACACCGACTGAAATTCCAGCGTCGACACCATAGTGAGATTAGTAGATTACCGTTTTTGGCATAATGATATCATGATGGAACTACGGTGGCACAATACTTAAAAAAATAGCAGGCTCGGCCCCCTGAAGGAAGATCCGGCTTCTTACCTATTTTATTTACATTCAATACAAAGGGAAGCCTTCATCCCTTATTACTATTATAGCTCTTTGAAGCACCCACCTTTCATGTAAGCATATACTTATAGAATGGCGATAAAGCGGCTTATTTTTATAGAATAAGTAAAACGGGCTTTGTATTTTATTGCACGTTGCCAGTTTTTATAGTTCCGTACCCGAAGGGTAAAGACGGAACCCTATTACTACGACTGCACCGGTGGCTCAGTGGTTACGGTAGTTGCTTCTGGGACCTGGTGTTCTGGGTTCGATTCCCACCCGGGACAATTATTTGGGTGAACCACAAATAATTGTTCTGAGTCTGGATGTACTTTGTGTCCGTGAAATGTATGTTGGTAAAGTCCGCCGCGACACGCGAAAAAAAAAAAAAAAAGTTATGTTGCCGCTATAACAACAAATACTTAAAATAAAATAAATATTTAGCTCACAAAAGTGTTTTTTTTTTGTCTTTTTTGCTCGATATCAATTACGGCAACATGTAGGCACTTAAAAATGGTACGGAACCCTTTATGCGCGAGTCCGACTCCCACTTGGCCGGTGTATATCTGCATCTTAGGTTAAGCCCCGAATGCCTTAACCAATTAGGCTACGGTGGAACCCTACCGGTCACTGGTGATACAATTTATACCAAATGATACAGGGCTTACGTGCTTTAACTTATTTGATTTTTTTGCTGGTCATCCATCATATTCAAAATTCATTCGTAACACACTTATCCAATAACCCAATTCACTCCAATTTCGTTAAAGCAGAGGATCACTGTACGTTAACTGTCACTCAAACCGAATCTCTTCCCTTGCGTAACTTAATAAAATGTTACTGTTTCACTTCTCCCCTGACATTTGTCTAATGTAAAATTCAGCAGCCTTTCTTGGTACACTTACGTTAAGTTACGTTCGTACAAACATGATGTTAGTGAGCATATTGCAATGTAACATTGATTAAGTGCTACATTACATAGTGCAGTTACAATGCAGCATCGCATCGTTACAAAATAACCTTTTTCTTTTTACGTAGATTAAAATTAAACAGGGGTTTTTTACACTTTATACTTTTATACTTTTCGCCAGCAGTTTAATAAAACCCAAGTATTACCCCTGCTAACAATCTCCGTAGCGTAGCGGTATTTGGCTCGTTTTAAGTCTCGGAGGTCGTGGATTCGATCCCCACGCCTGGTGGATGGATGGTTGAGGGACTACACTCCGCCTCGGAAAGCACGTTAAGCCGTTGGTCCCGATTGTTATAACATTATCTATAACAATCGTATACCAGGGAACGGGCAGCATCACTTCCTTACGTGTTGCTTCATAATACTGACAGCAGTGGACGTTATACGGGCTGATGATGATATAGGGGGTATATCATCATCAGCCCGTATAACGTCCACTGATGAACATGGGCCTCCTCCCGAGGGAAGGTATTACGGTATATACGCTATAATATACACATACATATTTCAAACAAAACACATAATTATAATGTAAGAACAGTATCCACAGCGTTGGCTACATTCATCAAAAACTTTTCCTTTGAACAAAAACCCCGCATTCTTCCCGCATAGTAAATTCAGCGAACATTTGTGTAATGTAAAAACAACAGTAAAGAGTCTTAATGCTGTTTTTATGGCAGATATTATCTTCATACAGTGTCTAGCAAAAATTACTGCAATACTTTCACAACAGCTAGCATCCCGCGCGCGGTGCCAAGTTTTCGTGACGAACTTCATCACTAAATTAAGATTTTTTAACTCCTAATGACGTAGTTTTCTAATGTCGAAGGAATTGTTACAATGAGTACAATATTCCCGGAGCCTATTCAATACAAACAAACAATCAATTCAAACTTTTTTATAATATTACTATAGACACTCATCATCATCATCATTCTCTTGCCCTTATCCCAAGTTATTTGGGGCTGGCGCAACATGTCTTTTTCTTCCATACTTCACTATTAGCCGCCATCTCGACAGTCGCCCCCTTTCTAACCATATCACCTTTTAAACAGTCCATCCATTGCCTTTTTGGTCATCCCCTTCTCTTATAGCCTTCGACATTTATATTCAAATCTTTATCACTATAGACAACAAATAGTACAAAGTAATTATTGCATCAACTTTCAGTTTTGAAATTTTTCATTCCGCTTTACAGTTGAATCTTTTAGAATTGGTGTGATATGCTATGTTAAGGTATTCCTCGAAGCGCTACCATTTTGGGGCGCTCCGAATGAGGCGCTCCTTTTTTATTCCTTGGAGCGCTCCTTTCAGTAGCGCCTCCCAAAAAAATATTTTAGTTAGTAAGAGTAGTAATTCGTACTGAAAGGAGCGCTAAGGAACCGAGGAATAAAAAAGGAGCGCCTCAAAATGGTAGCGCTTCGAGGAATACCTCGCTATGTTTTGGTGGTATTATGATCGTTAAATCTTGGACGAAATGTACCAAATTATTATTCAAAATATGTTTGTCGTCTAGTTCAATTACGTAACTGTATTGTCATGCAAAATAGTTTTTCTATTTTGGTACAACTATGCAAATAGGTGATTTTCCGAATGTACCTTAATAAAAAAGCAAAATTAATCAGCTTACCTGACACAATAAATTTAATATAAGAAATATTATTAAAATGAACACGGTGACAAATTTTGTTTACCAAAGCTATGGTTTTGTTATAAAATTTAATCATCGAAGAACTGGCACTACGAATCAGTACGCTATACTCTGCACGAATCTGCTAAGCATGATTAAAGACCCCCATAACCACGACAAAAATATAAAGAAATGACTTAAATTCATAGACTGTGTGAAAGATGACAGGTGTCGGAAAAGTGTGAGTAGGAAGAGACTTCTTATATGGTAGAATAGAAGAGGATGATATATTGCTATGACTCCAAATAACCCGAGCAAGTAAGTTGATGATGATAGACAAAAAATCATAGTTGAACCTAGCTTGACTAGCCATCTACAGCACAAGTTCGACGGGACAAAACACGGTAACATTAAATATGTTCAGTTAATTTTGTTATTATTATATGTATCGTAAAATATGAAATCTTGGCCCACTCAGTCGTAATTCTAATTTTGTTACTCGTTTAGGTGTAAAAATTCAAGTTTGAGGTCATAAATTGTTTTACGCGTAACGCGGGTTCGCTTACAACGAATGATGTTAACGTGCAATAAATAATTCCTTAACGGTCGAACTTGAGGAAATTATATTACCGTATATGGAAAGTTAATGTATCACATAATATTGATAAAGTCCATATTAAAATTCGACCACCGGCAGGATTCGAACTTGCATCTTAGATTTAGCCCCTAATGCCTTAACCAAAATTAGGCTACGGTGGAACCACAGCCGGTCGCGGAAATGTACTAATCTCTTTGTAACACGTCTCTAATGAGGACGGTTCGAATCCTGTCGGTGGTCGATTTTTATTAATCTCAATCTTAAAATATATGTAGTATAAGGTATACTTTTCCATGAAGTATTCAGAACATATAAAAAAATGGACTATACGGTAATTGGTTATAGCAGTGAGATGGTGAGTAACCTTGAGCTTATAGATGCTGCTCCCCATCCATTAGATGCATGTCCCTCAGTCGCCTCTTACGATACACACGGGAAGATATGGGGTGGTCCGGATAAAACCGGATACCACACGGCTCAAAAATGTATAAGGTTTCGAATTTATAACCCACATAAAACTAATCGGAACTTCAACTGAAACTAATTACATCATCATCATCATCAGCCCGTATAACGACCACTGCTGAACATGGGCCTCCTCTCGAGGGAGGGTATTTGCCATAGTCACCACGCTTGGCAGGCGGGTTGGTGACCGCAGTATTATGTTGTACCACACAAGAAACCGCTGCTGTCCGTTCTTTACGATTATTATAGATGATGTTATAACAATCGGGACCAACGGCTTAACGTGCTTTCCGAGGCACGGAGGGTAGTCCCTCAACCAACCAGACCCGGAAAGAAATCTTAGAATTTACACAAAAGATTTCTTGTCCGGCGTGGGGATCGAACCCAAGACCTCCGAGATCTTAACCGAATCAAATACCGCTACGCTACGGAGGTTGTCTATATCTATAAAAATAAATAAAATTGAAGTATCTATTTGTAATGGTACAATAACATGTTTTTAGTAAATGCAAATAATGAATATACTAATAACAGAAACACAATTAAAAAATCGTCTATCTTTCTGTATGTTTGCTTGTTCCCACTAATCCCAGTAACGGCTTTTTACAGGATATTCATTGGTAGTATTTAATAGTAACTGTCCTTTAAATTGGGTCAAATAGCTACATATCTTAACGCTGCAATATTTAAACCATAGTCTAACACATCCAAAGCTGTTCATCTCAATGGCAGATCGATTGCTTTATCAAGTTCAGAACGCTTTGAAGAGATGCCCCAGATAGATAGGTACCGAGAGAACCAAGACGATACATAATTCACAACTAGATCAAAGATATCGCAAGCTACTGAGTTTAGGCTTATCTTTTATCTCTAATACCTAAATTTTGGTACCTACTATTTCTATACTAATATTATTAAGAGGAAAGATATGATTGGTCGAAACTATTGGACCGATTGAAAAAATGCCCAAATGACGTAAAGTGATGATATATAGTATCATCATCATCAGCCCGTACAACGTCCACTGCTGAACATGGGCATCCTCCCGAGGGTATAGTCACCACGCTTGGCAAGCGGGTTTGTGACCGCAGTATGATGTTTTATCACACATAGGAACGCTGCTGCCCGTTCCTTGATATACGATTAGGAGGGTTTTTGCCATAGTTACCACCCTTGCCCTGCGGATTAGTGACCGCAGTATTATGTTGTAATACACAGGGAAACGCTGCTGCCCGTTCCCTGGTATACGCTTGTTATAGATGATGTTATAACAATCGGGACCAACGGCTTAACGCGCTTTCTGAGGCACGGAGGGTAGGCCCTCTACCAACCAGACCCGAAAAGATATCTTAGAATTTACACAAAGATTTCTTGTCCGGTGTGGAGATCGAACCAACGACCTCCGAGACTTAAGCAAGACAAATACTGCTACGCTACGGAGGTTGTCAAACTCAAATGATATATAACTAGCTTTCCGCGCGCGGTTTTACCCGCGTAACTCCCGTTCCCGTAGAAACTTTATAATAAAAGAAAAACTACCGATAAAAGAATTTTTCAAATCGGAGCAGTAGTTGCTGAGATTAGCGCGTTCAAGCAAACAAATCTTCAGCTTTATCTATTATGGCAAATAACTTATAATTATATACTAACTTATACTTATAATTATAATTAGGTACCAATTCTATGCGTTTTTATACTCGTGATAATTTCTGAACGAAATGTCCGATTGGAATAAAACAAAACTACATAAATACCCTTGATAACATAATGCTTAAGTTGGATAAGGATTAATATTAACCCTGATAATGCTGGAGGAGCGAAACACGTGTCGGGTCTTCGGCTGGTGATTGTAATTTGGCATATTTTTATTTTCCTATCTGCATATTGTGCATAATATTTTCAGGCGATGCAAAAGGTGCATCCCAGCATTTAGACTTATTATGCAACTAATGGAATAAACACTAGATATGTTGGATTTAGTGGCAAGTGTGAGTGGTTCTCTGACCAAATTGGAGACATCCTCGCAAAAGGTCAAATAAGATCCACCCTGAACCGACGTGCTTGTATGAAGAATGTTATGAGAGTGAATGAAGCGAAAGATGTGTGTAGGGATCGTAGCAAGTGGAGGTCCATTGTCTCTGCCTACCCCGCTGGGAAACAGGCGTGAGTTTATGTATGTATGTTAGATTTAATATATTCGACCAATATTCACAATTTCACCAACCAAGGGAAACAAAAATTTCTTATAGCATAAGTGCTGCCACTGGGGCGCCATTTTTCTCTGTATAATGAGCGCGTAAAAGAAACGCAAGAATTTCGTGCATAGAAATATGTAAATGTTTCTTTTCTTTAAACTTTATAAAAAACGAAATTTCGTAGTGTTGTTAAATAAAAGAAAATTGATTTTGCATTCTTTTTTTTATAATGACTAACAGAATTTGTCAGTCTACTAGTATTCTTGTTAACCCCCCATGCTAAGCTAAAATTATAGTGTTACGAGTGGGTTCTCGTCGGTAGTGCAATGCAATAATTTTTCAAATCAGTCCAGTAGTTCCGTAGCCTATTTAACGCAAACAAACAAACAAATGTTTCCCCTTTATAATATATATCATCAACAGCCGGTTTACGTCCACTGCTGAACATGGTCCTCCTCTTAACAGACCTTGGCAAGCCAGGATCGTAGAGGGATATTGCCATAATCACCACGCTTGGCAGACAAATTGGTGATCGCAGTATGATGCAAATGTTGAGCTAATAGATGCTGCTGCCCATCTATCAGCCATATGTCCCTTAGTCGCCTTTTACGACACCCATGGGAAGACATGGGGTGGTCTATTCTAAGCCGGAAACCACACGGCAATATTAATCAAGACTTAATACTAATTTTAGAGTACTTAGATACAAAAATATAGATAAACAAGATGAGATCACACATAAAAGTTGAAAGGAACACAGTTTTAAAACGTGTTATAAAATATTTTATTGTCTAAGTAACGGGCCCGGAGTAATAAACAATGCATTCTTTTAAACGTAATAAAACTTAATACAATGAGAGTGGCTCTTTATTGTGCTTTAAGGTAATGTCATTTAGTTTAAGATTGAATGAACTTGTTAGGCCGCGTCCTGGACGCCAGCGGGCGGAGCGGGCGGCGCGATCGGTGCGGGCGGTGCCTAAGGAAAACCTGCCGCCCGCACCGTTGTCATCGAGAACAGCTTCACACAAATCTATGAACTTTGATAAAGTCGCGCGTGCCGTCGCCTGCGCCGCCCGCTGGCGTCCAGGACGCGGCCTTATAGATAACTCGCTTTGTATATATCCATTTTAGGTATAATTTTGCTAGATTACTTTTAGCAGAGACTTTTCATACTACTAGTATTCTTGTTAACCCCTCGTGCCAAGCTAAAATGTTAATGTTTCCAGTGGGTTCATGGGTCGGTATCGAACCGGCGGCGACCACATGATGTCTGTACGATAATCTATTGGGACTAAAATTATTAATTAAATAAACTAATACAGATTTACCGTGGGAGCGGAAAGCTATAGTCATCATCTTACTGCGATCACCAATCCGCCTGCCAAGCGTGGTTATTATGGCAAAATACCTCAACGACCCTGACTAACCAAAATTTGTTAAAAGGAGGCTCTTGTTCAACAGTGGAGGTAAATAGGCTTATCACTACATAGTATAAAACAAAGTCGCTTTCTCTGTCCCTATATCCCTATGTATGCTTAAATCTTTAAAACTACGCAACGGATTTTGATACGGTTTTTTTGAATAGATAGAGGGATTCAAGATGAAGGCTTATATGTATAATACATGCACCCGTGCGGAGCCGGGGTGGGTCGCTAGTATATTATAAACTAACTGCGCCCCGCGGTATTAACCGCATTACTCTGTTCCAGTGAGTCTCAGCGTGATATTTTGCAGCTTATATATTAATCCAGCATATAACTAATCCCGATGCCAAATTTCAGCCAATTCCGTTTAGTAGTTGTTGCGTGAAAGAGTAACAATATATACATACATACATCCATACATACAAACTTTCGCATTTATAATATAAGGAGGATAGCTGTAGTCATTACATAATACTTAATATGATATTTTTTGTGGCATTAATGATCCTCGATTTCGTACTATTTGGGTGGCATTAAACGAAACTATATTAAGAGAAAGTAAGCAAGAGACGTTTGTAGCTATCGATCATGTGCAGTGTGACCATCAAATGTTAAAGTAACTCGGACTGTCTTTATATAGGTATCTAAACATTCGCGATTTGTACACATCATAGGCGTGACGACAGTATCAAAAAATTAAAGATTTAATGTTTTTAGAGGAAAGTACATATAAAAAGAAATTATTACACTTATTTATTTTTATATATAACCTTGAGATTAATGTGATTTTTAATAAAATAAAAGATTAAAATACTGCAATCGGCCATTTTGACTGAAACACCAATCACGGCGCATGACGTCACTATATTGTAACCATCAAAGAGAATTTAACCACTACGTTAGGTTTGGCGGACTCAATGACATTTTTTACAATAGCGTGACGTCATGACAATTGAGGCCTTTTTTCGCGCGCTATTTAAAATTTAATAGAAATATGGCTTAAACTTCGTTAAATTTAAATTTATTACCGAAATATTGTGTTTTTCGTACTTAGAAAATGACTACCCACATTGCGCAAGAGGATTTCAAAATCTTGCCTCATGCCTATTAAAAGTATACGCGGGTCTCAATCGCGGTACGATTTAAAGGCAAATCATTACCTCTGTAATAATCCGAATGGAATAATAAAATGGTAATGATTTGCCTTAAAATCGTACTGCGATTGAGACCCGCGTGTATACATTTTATTATGTCTTTATATTATTTCAATTGAAATTACTTTAAAAAGCTGTATTATTTTAAGTTAAAGTATATCGCTAAATAAATTTCAAAATTGAGATTAATAAATTTAGAACACCGGCAGGACTCGAACCTGCATCTTAGGTATAGCCCGTAATACCTTAACCAATTAGGCTACGGTGGAAACCTAACCGATCATCTAAATTTATCAATCTCTTCTATAACACGTCTCTAAGGGAAACTGAATAGAAGTAAGTAATCTTAAAAATCTTATCTAAAATTTGATCGGAACTAAATCTACGCCGTAGTCTACGATCGTAGTCATAGAACTAGATCCATACTACTACGCCGTAGCTACTAAGTTACTGCATAGTGTAATAGGTGATGGTAAATTCGATCATTCCCTGAGCGTTGGTCCTAATCCCTTAAGGGTGACCTTTTCCGGATTCTTGGAAGTTAATTTTGTACCCGTTACCTTTAATGCGTTTAACAATAATGTGTCTATTTGTCATTTATCGCACGACAGACAGACATACGGATCATAAAATCTGTAAGATCAAATAATGTTACGTTTGTTTCTAGCTACTGAAATAGTATTTTTGTTAGATTTAGTATCACGTTAATACCTAAGTGCTGAATAGATTTCATTATTCTTCTCCAACATTATGAACAAGTCGAATCGCATGTTTTTTTCCACGTAGCTGAGTTTGTTCAAAGTCATTTTATAAAATTTTACTTCTATTAGTTGTTTTTGTATTAGAGCCACCTTTCAATATTTATTTTATTTTATTTTTAGTATTTGTTGTTATAGCGGCAATAGAAATACATTATCTGAGAAAATGTTAACTGTCTGGCTATCGTGGTTCTTGAGATACAGCCCGGTGACAGACAGACAGCGAAGTCTTAGTAGTATATAGTGTCCCGTTTTTACCCCTCGGGTACGAAAGCCTAAAAATTATAATTAGTCCGTCAGTTAGATTCCCAAAAAATATTGGACACGTCTTTTTATTTATCAAATCAATAAAAATTTACAAAGATACAGAGCAACAACAAACTATAAAGTTCAGGAGACGTTAGGCTTGTGTCGTTAGGTATGTACTACTAGGTAAAATTGTACCTAAAAGTGACGTCACACGAAATTTCAACGCGCTGTATCTTCGTCATTTGTTGTTTGAGGAACGAAAAAAAAATACGTTTCCAATATTTTTTGAGAATCTAACTGACGGACTAAATAGAATTTTTTATTCTGCACGCCTATCATCATCAGCCCATATAACGTCCACTGCTGAACATGGGCCTCCTCCCGAGGGAGGGTATTGCCATAGTCACCACGCTTGGCAGGCGGGTTGGTGACCGCAGTATTATGTTGTAACACACTAGGTAACGCTGCTGCCCGTTCCTTGATATACGATTATTATAGATGATATTATAACAATCGGGACCAACGGCTTAACGTGCTTTCCGAGGCACGGAGGGTAGTCCCTCAACCAACCAGACCCGGAAAGAAATCTAAGAATTTACACAAAGATTTCTTGTCCGGTGTGGGAATCGAACCCCCGACCTCCGAGATTTAAAGCGAGCCAATTACCGCTACGCTACGGAGGTTGTCGCACGCCTATACTTTGTCCTTAATTAAGCTACCATCATGGTTACCATATCAGGCTGTCAATACATCCGTAATATAGAGTTGTATTCACAAACGCTTTGGAGAAAGTTCTTAGGGTGTGTATTCATTAACTGAGCGGAAAGAAGCGGAGCGGAGTAGGACACTGAACAACGGATTTTTTTCATTTAATAATATTACTACTGTCTAAGAATGTTATCTTTATTTTATTAAATTAGATTTTAAAAGAATAAATTTATCGCTTTCTCCTCTATTCTAACTTGCCGTGCCCGACAGGGTCTATATTTTGTACTAGTTTTGCCTTTGTACCAACTTATTATACATATAGTGTGCAATAAATGAATATGAATAATTTTGTCTGACATTTCTTTGGTCACGGTTTTAAAAGGATTACACTAATTTTAATAATAGGAAATGTTTAATAATTTTTTTGAACTACTGGACCGATTTTTATTTTGTTTGTACCATTAGAAGCTAGATTATCCAGATGTAACGTAGGCTAAATTTAATTACTACCTTCCTGCGAGCGGTTTCATCCACTTAACTCCCGTTCCCGTAGGAACTTCATAATTAATTATATCCTATAGCCTTACTCGATATATGAGCAACCAAAATCGGACGAGTCTTTTTCGAGATTAGCGCATTCAAGCAAACAAACACTGTAGCTTTATATATATTAGTAAGATGGAGATCCTTCAGGAATGGGAACCACGCGGTTGAAGCCACTGTTTAACTATTAATCCACTTAGCTCCGTTCCGTTCAACTCCACTTTACTAAAAACACTACCTAAGTCTGCGGTTTGCCTCACCTCAAACTCTGTAGCTTTATAAATATTAGTAAGATGGAGATCCTTCAGGAACGGGAACCACGCGGTTGAAGCCACTGTTTAACTATTAATCCACTTAGCTCCGTTCCGTTCAGCTTCACTTTACTAAATACACTACCTAAATCTGCGGTGTGCCTCACCGCTGAAATATTAGCTTCAGAATTGTCTCATTTGTTTAGTGAGACCTGTATGTTGGTATGTGTGTATTTAGGTTATAAAACATTTCTCCGGCACGTGCTGAAGAATGAAAGCAAATTTAAACTTTTATGTTAGGAATAAAAACTCTGCCTTTAATCTAATTAATTCGCAAGCTAAATATTTTGAAGAAAGCAGCTTTTTTTTATAATGACGTCACAAGTATTAATTTAATGGGGTGTGTTTTTCTTCCTCAAAATAACATTTATCATCAGAGTACTGGACGACTGGACATTATTAACTGAAAACTGGTTACAGTACAATAAATATTATAGCGATGGCTTCATTAGGTTTTTTTTTTCTGATTGCTGGCATATTTTTGCAATCTACTAGTATTCTTGTTAACCCCTCGAGCTAAGCTAAAATGCTTTTGTTACGAGTGGCTTTACGTCGGTAGTGCAATGGGTGGGGTTCGAACCGGCGACCTTAAGATCACAAGTCCGACGCCCTAGCCATTGGGCTACGGCAAATAGGTAATACTCAAACATACAACTCATGAAATATGAATCATACTTAAAAATAAAGTTTTAACATATTAATATCATCATCATCAGCCCGTATAACGTCCACTGCTGGACATGGGACTCCTCCCAAGGGAGGGTATTTGCCATAGTCACCAAGCTTGGAAGGCGGGTTGGTAACCGCAGTATTATGTTGTACCACACAAGGAAACGCTGCTGCCCGCTCCTTGATATACGATTATTACAGATGATGTTATAACAATCGGGACCAACGGCTTAACGTGCTTTCCGAGGCGCGGGGGTTAGTCCCTCAATCAACCAGACCCGGAAAGAAATCTTAGAATTCACACAAAGATTTCCTGTCCGGCGTGAGAATCGAACCCACGACCTCTAAAATATCACGCTACGGAGGTTATATGCTATACCAATCCGCCTGGCAAGCATGGTAATTATGGAAATGTCTGATCTTAACGACATTTTTTTTTGACCGGGGTCAAATGCATTTACGCATTGCCACCGCCGTTGCAGTGTATTCGCGCGCTGGCGGTGGGATATGTAGGACTCGCCCTCTCCATAGCGTGGTATGCTAACTCATACCACGAGGAGGGGACCCTACACCACTAAAACCCCCCGGACACACCTTCGATCTGCCGTTGGCGGGGGTCTGGTTCGCATGAGCAATCCGGCCCCCCGACGGCACCCGCGGCCAATATGGAACCGCGGGATCTCCAGGGCCACACTTACAGTGGCCCATTTGCCCAATTAAAGGGACGCCCGGAGTGTAGAGGCGTCCCTACTCCTCATGGGTCAGCCTCGAAGGGAGCGGGGCCCATGTTCCCCACTCCCCAAGGCCAAGCCTAGGGCGGTAGGCGGCGGGGAGGAGGGGACCCTACACCACTAAAACCCCCCGGACACACCTTCGATCTGCCGTTGGCGGGGCCGGGCACGCTTAAGCAATCCGGCCCATCTCTCAACGACCTTGGCTGGCCGAGGTCTGTTAAGAGGAGGCCCATGTTCAGCAGTGAACGTGAACGCGCTGGTACAGTACAATACAATTGAAATATAAAACTCCGTGTAGTACATCTCACGGAAAAACATATCTCAGTTAAATTGCGCCCGACAGCTATTCTCGGAAACTGCCTTTCTCTCATTAGCCGGGATTCGAACCACGACCTCTAACGATTTATTGGGTACGATACCGTCTGATCCGGTTATGGAAATTGTAGTGATGGTAAGTATATGTATTGTTTTATTCAATTGAATAAGATATCAGATTCGATTCCCAATTTAGTGTCATTTTGGTCATACTAAACACTGAATCGGAAATCGAATCTGATATCGTTATCAGAAAATTCACAGTTAACTTAATTAATTAATTAATAAAACTAAATTTAAATAAAACACATATTGTAGAACAACCTCCGTAGCGTAACGGTATTTGGCTAGCTTCAAATCTCGGAGTTCGTGGGTTCAATTCCCACACCGGACAGGAAACCTTTGTGTAAATTCTAAGGTTTCTTTCCAGGTCTGGTTGGTTGAGGGACTACCCTCCGTGCCTTGGAAAGCACGTTAAGCCGTTGGTCCCGATTGTTATAATATCATCTATGATTACCGTATATTAAGGAACGGGCAGCAGCGTTTCCTTGTGTGGTACAACATAATACTGCGGTCACCAACCCACCTGCCAAGCGTTGTGACTATGGCAAATACCCTCCCCCGGGAGGAGGCCCATGTTCAGCAGTGAACGTTATACGGGCTGATAATTATGAAATTACATATTGTTAGATTCCAACTCAGGGTGAGTTGAACTCGTATACAAAGTGATAGGTATTATGAGTTGGGATTTTTTTTTTATTTCTGTCTTTCTTTCCCAACAATAAAATTAAATTTCTGCTAGAGAAAATGTACGAGACTGTTGTTATAAATATATTAACCTACTAACTCCCGTTTTTGTAAGAATTTCATTATTAAATATAGCCTTTGTCCTTTTTCGATAAATGGGCTATCTAACCCTAAAAGGGTTTTTCTAATCGGAGAAGAAGTAACTCAGTAACTTACATGAGTATATCTGTCTGGGTCTATTTTGTTATGAGATTAATTATAAAATAATAAGATCCACCCTAAACCGACGTTCTTGTGTGAAGAATGTTATGAGGGTGAATGAAGCGAAAGATGAGCGTAGGGATGGTAGCAAATGGAGGTCCATTGTCTCTGCCTACCCCGCTGGTAACAGGCGTGAGCTTATGTATGTATGTAATAATGAGATGTTTTTTCCTAGTGCAGGTATTGTTTTTCGGACGGACATACCTAGTTAGCCATGAGGCTATTGCTACTTCAACAGACATAAAGGCGAGCATAGCTCCAGCCTTAATAAATGGCTTAAAAGCTACATACTAAGCAACCTGCGCAAGAGGGCGCCCCCTGTGGCGCTTGGACCTGGGCTCAAGGCGGTCGCTGGCAATGAGATTGGATTTTAGGGGACTTTTGTGCAACTGTCGCTCTACTTTATAGTTCGCGGGTTTGAACATCAGTGGATTATGTATCACTCGATCGAGCTGATGTTAAGTGGCGTAGATGTTTAAATACAAGGTACAGGTTGCACTTGCTAGTTATAGTTAGGTACCTAAGTAGTTTTATTCATAGAATAAGAATAACATCCTATTAATAATGTTTCTTTTTAATTGTGATTTTGACAAGTACAAGTATATGTAAATACCTAAGTGCTGAATAAATTCAATATTTCATTATTTCATTATCATTATTGGGTCAGAGCCCACTCGTCTCCTAAGATTCGCACCCTGTGCCCACTCGTCCCCTGGAACTTTTGAGGGGCCCATTCGCCCCCTGAAGAATATTTATTTTTATTCATTATTCTAATATAAGTACATGTATATGTGTATACTGCAGCTTGGTAGTCCGGGTACAGTCGCGCAGAAAAGGCTAAAATAAAAAATATAGTAATTCGGTAGAAATCATGTTTATTTCAAATAAGATTAACACATAAAAAACACAATGTCCTAGAAACTAACGAAATACAACTCTTTTACAAAAATCAGCCTTGATTGACCATCATATAAATAAACATTAAATATAAAATATGCAAAAAAAAAATAGAACACATATCAACAGTAAATAATCACTTCTTATTTTTTGTATATTTACCAACTACATACATGCAAAATCATAATAACTTAAGTCTAAAAAATTATAACAGTACAAAAAGAAAACTAAAATCACAGTAATTATTGAAGACTAGATAAATCAACATATATTTTTTTTGTATATTAACCAACTACATGCAAAATCGTAATAACTTAAATCTAATAAATTTTAACTAGAAGGACCTACATAAAAATTGGCTAAAATCACCGTATTTTTCACTGAAAAAGTAGAAAAAGTAATATTTTATCATACAAAATAGAAAATTATGTGAGTGCATACACAGTAGCATACTAAAAATCTATGTTTTACCTTAAAATAAAATAAAGTATTTAATAGTAACTATTAAAAAGTAGCAGCAGTTGAATTTTTTTTTCTGTGTCTTCGTTCCAATTATATACACGTAATTCTTTTGAAATAGGGATGTATAGGTAAATAGTAGAACTTACGTTTTTTCCTTCACGTACATGCACTGATCACTTCGCTCACTAATTAAATTTAATAAGTAATCCTACAGGATACGCTAATGAAAACTTTCACTCGAGACAGTATAAAAATCAGTACGCTTGGATTTGCAACTATAAGTAAACTTAATGTAGTAACACATTCCTGGAATAAATACGCCGAAGTTGTCTAGTACTGGTGTTAGCCAATCAGGTGCAAGTCCTTTCATCGAGCGTCTATTGTTTTGGGCTACGCCTTTGTTATTTGCTCGCGCGCAGATACTATGGCTAAGATTACCCCTCCCGCTTCGGCATTCCACCTTATCTCTTATTTATAGCCCGTTTTTTTAACAAGCCATTCGTAGTGAGACAATTTTACATCGTAAGCCTATCGACAGGTTATATTATTATCATGACGGATTATCATTCATCATAGCTCTTTTTTCAATGATCTGTTATGATTTATTAAATTAATTCCGTTAATAAACTGTTCACAAGTGTACTATGTTAACCGTTTCTTATGTAAAATATAGCTAATTGGGCTAATTGGGGACCAATAGGCACCTGAATAGGTGCCGAATCTTTAACTTATATTATATATATATTAGAGGGGACGAATGGGTACCTTAAAAAAATATTTTTTATTGAAATATTAATTGGTCCCCTACCAGGAGACCAATGGGCACCTATATAGGGGCCGAATCTACAACTTTTATGCTGGGGGACGAATTTTAGGAGACGAGTGGGCTCTGACCCTCATTATTCAAGGACAGCTAAATAAATAATGGCTAGTAATAGACATTCACGGTATTGGCAAATACCGTAAATGTCTATTACTAGCCATTATCCAGCTCTCACACTCTACTAAATTATGCCATTTTATGTCCTGGGTAAAGCCAAATTGACATATTTTATACATAATTGTTAAACTTGCAAACCTGAAATTAAAATTACCTACTAGAAAATCACGACACCACAACAATCCTTTAAAACTCTGCACGTCAAAGATAGTAGATCTTTATCAAACTTGCTTTTAAAACGACATAAAATATGCAAATGACCGCAATTAGGAATCGAACGCGCTACCCATCGTCTAAATATAACGACGCACGTATAGTTGGACCACCTGCTAATTAGAAGGCAGATGTTTCCGACGTTTGAAAGTTGACATGTTTCGTAAAAAACTTGTGGTGAGGGGTGCTGTTGCCGTTCAACTTTTTATTTAATAAACATGTTAAAACACTTTTGGCCACATTGTTCACATTGGTAATTGTACAATAAATAAAAAATCATTATTATATCACCTATCATCAAATTATAATTATAATGATTTCATATTATAACTAGCTCCCGCGTTATTTTTACTCGCGTAAGAACTTCATAACAAAATATAGACTACAGCCTTCTTCAATAAATGGTTTATATAATGCTGAAAGAAATTCTAACAAATTCTAATGTAAATGAAAATAACACAGTAAGTGTGTGCCTCATAAGAAAGCTTCAAGTCGCTCGGCGAGCTATGGAAAGAGCTATGCTCGGTATTTCTCAACGTGATCGAATCAGAAATGAAGGGATCCGCAGGAGAAGGTCACTGACATAGCTCAACAGATTAGTAAGCTGAAGTAGCAATGGGCAAGACACATAGCTCGAATAACAGACGACCGATGGAGCAGAAAGGTTCTCGAGTCGAGACCATGAACTGGCAAGTGCCGCTTGGGATGACCGCCTGCACAATGGACCTGCGACCTCATAAAGGTCACAGGGAGTCAGTAGATGCAGGCCGCTAGCTATCGTTCCCGCTGGAAATCGATGGAAGAGGCCTATGTTCAGCAGTGGACCACAACAGGTTGATGATAATGAGGAATTAAAAAATTATGCTATTTTAATCAAGCGGTAAGATAAAAACAACTCCTACTTTTTTAAATTGGTATATGTTAATACAAAAATATTACTAGGCGTTATTCGATTTATATTTTAATTAGTGAATGAAGCGAAAGATGTCTGTAGGGATCGTAGCAAATGGAGGTCCATTGTCTCTGCCTACCCCGCTGGGAAACAGGCGTGATTATGTATGTGTGTAATTAAAAGCTAGATTTTCCTTGTACCATTTTACCATTTGACAAATTACTTGTACTACAGTTATTTTCTACTGTTAGTTTTCCACAGAATATTTTCTATGAAAATAAACTTTTCATTATAAATTCAACAGTATTCTGAATAATTTTCTAGTACAAATCATAACTTAACCAAACTTAATTCTAATTAGCTCTACATATTTGCAAATATGTAGAGCTAATTAGAATTAGTAATTTAAACATTATAACGAATGTTTGGAATACGAGATACAAAATTAAGTAAATATTAGAATTCACGTTTGTAATTAAGTACAACGCTTAAGGGTTACTTTAAGGGGATTTGGTCCTCGGCATGGGGTGGTCGGTGACAGGGAGGATTGAATCTTCTTTTTTAATTAATGGCAATGAATGTAACATGTAATTCTGCCAAAAAGAATAACTTTCAGTTTTTTCGAGGGGAGTTTTGTGCAACTGTCACTTAACTTGAACTCTCGACTCGATGGATGGATGGATGTTTGTTACTCTTTCACGCAAAAACTACTGAATGGATTTGGCTGATAGTTTGCACGCGGATACTTTATAAGCTGGATTAACATATAGGATACAAAATATCACGCTCCAACCCACTGGTGCAGAGTAACGCGGTAATATATATCGAACTGTGACCACGATATCACGATTCTTAGAGTATAAAATATAGGTCTCATTTTAAAATCTGTAGTTTTGTAATTATAACTGCACTTAATTATTTTCACCTCACTTTTTTATTATTTACACTAACAAACACATATAAAAATAAACTTTATTACTATGGCTGATAACTGGTGCCATCACCTGTTCTCAAAAATATCAAGAGTACCTACATTTATTATTGGCAGAGAAAGTGTGTTTGGGCTCCGTTTGAACATCAACCCGTCTTTCATATACCTAAAGGTCACTATATAAAAACACTACACGTATAAAACAAAGTCGCTTCCCTATCTGTCTATCCCTATGTATGCTCAGATCTTAAAAACTTACACAACGGATTTTGATACAGTTTATTTAAAAGATAGAGTGATTCAAGAGAAATGTTTATATGTATGAAAGTAGCTGCGTCCCGTGGTTTTACCCGCGTTACTCTGTTCCAGTGGGTCGGAGCGATATGTTTTGTAGCCTACATGTATGTATTAACTCTTTCACGCCAAAACTACTCAACGGAATTGGCTGAAATTTTGCACCGGGATAAGTTATACGCTGGATTAACGTATAGGCTACAAAACATCACGTTTCGACCCACTGGAGCAGAGTAACGCGGGTAAAACCACGGGGCGCAGCTACTGCCATTATGATTATTTGTGTCAGTCAACGTGACAGCCTCGATACTTTTACAATTATTATTATTATTATTATTATTTCGGCACGAGGAAGATGGCGGTGGAAATGTTTCTCATGTTTGTTTAAAATTAACATTTCAACACTTATTCAAAACTGTGACAGATTCATTAGGGACCGTCCATATATTAAGTCTTTCGGAAGGGTAAATTGCGAGGGGAGCTATAACCCTCGTGGTATTAGAAAATAGAGATGTTCGATAGTTTTTTTTTTATTATACACTTGTAGTTATGAATAACCAGCCGTAGCCCAATGGCTAGGGCGTCGGACTTGTGATCTTGAGGTCGCCGGTTCGAACCCCACCCATTGCACTACCGACGTGAACCCACTCGTAGCACAAGCATTTTAGCTTAGCACGAGAGGTTAACAAGAAAACTAGTAGACTGCAAAAGTATGCTAGTATGCTTTTTAAAAAAAATATATGATAACATATATGTGACATAGGTCTCGCTTTAAATCTCTGTGTTTAGATCCCCACGCCTATACAAAAAAGTGTTGTGTAAATTCTAAAATTTATTTTCGGGTGTACTTTGTTAAGGACCACCAAACTGTTATACCAGGGAACGGACAGCAGCGTTTCCTAATATGCAGCATATTATTATTATTATTATATAGTAACTACACCTGCAGCTTCACAAGCTGATGTGTATAATATGGTATAACATAATACCGCGGTCGCCCGCCTTCCAATCATATGAAAATTCATTATCACACAGTGTTTCTTTAAAAGGTAGGCAGTTTTATGACTTTTTCGAAAAATATTACAACCCCATGAAATTAATTCGAGCACACATCATACCGAGCACAAAACCCAACTTCAAGCTGTTACGAGTCATTCAGAATAATACTCACACTCACCATTGAAAATCAATGGTGAATTCGAAGTAATTCGGATCATTACCGATAGATGGTACTAACTGCCTTAAAGACGTGTTATAAAAGAGATTGATAAATTTCGATGACCGGTAGGGTTCCACCGTAGCCTAATTGGTTAAGGCATTAGGGGCTTACCCTAAGATGCGGGTTCGAGTCCTGCCGGTGGTCGAATTTTACTAATCTCAATTGTGAAACATAGTAGGTAATCTTTTCCGTAAAGTATTCAAAAACATTTAAAAATGATGTATTATTTAGAAAGTGTGGCGTGACTGTTGGACGAGCCTTAACACAAAATGGTGGCAGACTTATTAGCACATTTTCATTTTTTTTTTCCTCCCGTTAGTCGAAAAGTTACAAAAGGTTGCCAAAAGAAAGTTGGCGAGTTTTCTCATGGAAGAAAACGTGAATTGAATTTTGCCGGCCTCTGCGTTACTTCGAAATTAGTTTGTTATCTATAAGAATTTACTTCGTTTAAAAAGAAAGACTGAGTTCGATACCCTGTTGAAGAGCTTGAACGCACTACATTTTCTTCGAAAATTCTTTCACCAAAGCTACATTCACCTTGAGTGACATAGGATATATTTAATTATAAAGTTCCCACGGGAACGGGAGTTACGCGGGTGAAACTGCGCGCGGGAAGCTAGTTATATATAAAAATAAACCAATTACAAAGATAATAAGTTTCAAGATACATATACATTTAATAGTAAATAAAATAATAAATAGTATGCATAAAAGATTAATATTGTAAACATATTTAATAATTTCAATTGATTTAATAACATATTCATTTAAAGTTATTTAAATAAGTGTCTCCCTCTCTCCTACTTTTACTTTGCTGTGCCCGACAGGGTCCACATTGAACTGAATTTGTTGTTAATACCACCTAAAAACACTGTTTATATACAATTTACAATAGTATTGTTTACAATACTCAGTGATAATAGTCAATAAAATAGTCAATTGCCGTGTGGTTTCCGGCTTAGAATAGACCACCCCATGTCCCCCCATGGGTGTCGTAAAAGGCGACTAAGGGACATATGGCTGATGGATGGGCAGCAGCATCTATTAGCCCAAGGTTAACATCTTACTGCGATCACCAATCCGTCTGCCAAGCGTGGTGATTATGGCAATATCCCTCAACGATCCTGACTTGCCAGGTTCTGTTAAGAGGAGGATGTTCAGCAGTGGACGTAAACGGGCTGTTGATGATGAAAAACACTGTGCAATTCAATAAATGATTGAGTATTGAGTATCCAAGTTAATCGTGTTTCCAGAAACTCTTTTAACATTCAACAATTGTTTTGACAGTTGATTAGTTAATTTTTACGTTGATTATGCTTTAGAAACTCTCTCAAATCGAAAAGTTTCGTTTTTTTTTGTTGTACAAAACATAATTCAAAGTAATTTTTATCCATCAGATAAATAAAATATACTTTGGTACCATCAATCAATTAAACCTGTTTAAACTCTTAATGAACGACTTTACAAGTTATTCGTTGGGAAATTATTAATCAGACGAACAATTTAGATCTAAATTGTGAAGTTTCGAACACCATTAATCTTCAACTTCGGTACATTTATTATTATTAAGCATTCATAAATAAGTTAAATATATTTTTTGGTTGTCTGTCCATCCATAAAAAGTCGAAAATACTAAGAAATATTAAAATTATTTATTTTGATTTTAAAAGTTATTTATTGGTGTTGGTTAAATAAATTAAAACTAAAAATATCATAATTACCTTTATAATGACATAAAAAAAATTAGCATACATATACCTTTTCATTGATGTAGTTCCTGTCCCCGTGGGAACTTCATAGTTAAATATAGTATATGTTACTTCTGGATAAAGAAGCTTCCTAATTGTGAAAGAATTTTTGAAATCGGTCTCATAGTTCCATAGTTAGAATATTCAATGAAAACAATCAAATATTTCTTTTTTATAATATTACTAGCGACCCGCCCGGCTCCGCACGGGCGTAATGCTGATATATTATACTTTTACACCTTCCTCTTGAATCACTCTATCTATTAAAAAGACGCATCAAAATCCGTTGCGTAGTTTTAAAGATTTAAGCATACATAAGGCTATAGGGACAGAGAAAGCGACTTGGTTTTATACTATGTAGTGACTATAGATAAATACTTCGCGAGCTTTTCATATAAATGGTAAACAGGATACTCTTCCCTACCCTATCTCCAGTTCGTAGTATGACTCAAGTAAATTAGCAGGAACCAACTAGTGCGAAATACAATACAAAGTGCAAACGCTTAAACTCGTATTACCGTTACGCCCAAAAAAGATCCTGCGGTTTCGTTGCCACCACCAGAAACAAATCACAAAAATGAAAATTGAACCTTATAGCTGTTAACATAAGGTGTATTTATGATTTTTTTAGATTTTATTTAGGTTTGTTAAGATATATTCGGTTGGGTTTTTGGTAGGCCATTGTATGGGGTAAGAACAATTGATGGTGTTGTAACACCATAGTGAGGAATGCACTCCTCATCATAAAGTTGCGTTTTAGCTCCTGCTTGTGTCGGAATTTGATCGATTTTGACCGATTTTTATGGTTATATAAGTATCATTAGCCCGTATAACGTCCACTGCTGCATGGGCCTCCACCCGAGGGAGGGTATTTGCCATAGTCACCACGCTTGGCAGGCGGATTGGTGACCGCAGTATTATGTTGTACCACACAACGAAACGCTGCTGTCCGTTCCTTTATATACGATTATTATAGATGATTTTATAATAATCGGGACCTACGGCTTAACGTGCTTCCCGAGGCACGGAGGGTAGTCCCTCAACCAACCAGACCTGGAAAGAAATCTTAGAATTTACACAAAGATTTCTTATTCGGCGTAGGGATTGAACCCACGACCTTCGAGATTTAAAGCGAGCCAAATACCGCTAAGGAGTTTGTCTATATGATATTAAGTATGTATACCTACGTATTTCTATGAATTCTTGATAGGAAATGTGTATTTGTTACCTTATTATTAAAAAGAAATAAGAATATATGAAGACTTAGAACATATGAAAAACTCTATATTAAATTTAGAAATTTGAAATGCGAAAAACCTTGTTAAAAATAATACTAGCCCAACTCCTAAAACCTTGCGTTAAAACATCCTGTCAAGCACAGGTGCTCGACTTTCGATCGCGTTTATAATAGGGCTGTCAAAAAATCAGAATAATATTTGAACTATTATCTGGAAGAAAGGAATAAAAACCAACGAACCGACGCAATAGAATAGACTTTAAGTCAATGTTGTAAGTTTTATAACAATTTGTCATCTTTGTGGCGTATATTCCCTTCTAACATTTGTGGTTCATTTTCAGTTTCATACTAATATGTCAAAGTAAAAGCAAAAGAAAGAATATTTATATAGTTATAGTTTAAATTGACTATGGAATTGGGTATTGCTAGGCTGGAGGTCAGTCATGACATATGGATTTGAATCGAGGTTTCTCACTCTGTGCTCCATAAAACGGCTCAAAGTTGCTCAGCGATCTAAAGAAAGAGATTTGCTTGTAATCCCTGCGTAATCGAATTAGAAATGAAGAGATCAGCAGTAAAACGAAGATCGCTAACGGACTAGCACTCAGAAATGGTAATAGGCAGGACACATAGCTCGAAGAACTGTTGGCCGATGGTCAAGGAAGGTTCTCGAGTAGAGACCACGAACTGGCAAGTGCAGTGGGACTACCGCCTCCACGATGGACCGACAACCTAATAAAAGTCACAGGGAGTCGGTCGATGCGGGACCCTAGCAATCGCTCCCGCAGGAAATCGATGGGGTTCCTCCCCCCCTACTGCTGCATATGCTCCTGTATATTCAGTAGTGGATGACATCAAGCTGATATGATAATGATGATAGCTAGAGGCCAATCACGCTACAATAGTACTATAATGAATAGAAATCTCGAGGTCGACGAGATCTCGGAGGTCGTGGGTTCAATCCCTACGCCGGACTTAAAATCTTTGTGTGAATTCTAAGATTTATTTCCCGGTCTGGATGGTTGAGGGACTACCCTCCGTGCCTCGGAAAGCACGGTAAGCCGTTGGTCCCGATTGTAATAACATAATCTATAATAATAATCGTATATCAAGGAACGGGCAGCAGCGTTTCCTTGTGTGGTACAACATAATTCTGCGGTCACCAACCCACCTGCCCCATGTTCTGCAGTGGACGTTATACAAGCTGATGATGATGATGAATAGAAATCTTAAAATTCACACAAAGATTTCTTGTCCGGCGCTGGGATCATACCCACGATCTCCAAGTATCAAAGCTTACCGCTACCGCTACACCACGGAGTTTACAAAACTGCAAATTTAACTGTAAAGCAGTATTAATTGCCAAGTTATAACTAGTTACGTCCACTGAGCCATGCAAAATTTCGTCGTTCAATTTAATTGGTTGACGGAAATTGGCAAACTATCGACACTTTGGGAGACTTTTACAAAGTTTGAGAAACTCCGTCAGGATCGTTCAGTTCGTTCCTCCATATACCTACTATGAATTGTGATTAATTATTGGTTAGACAATGTTTAATTTTAATCATGATTGGAGAGGAATACTTAAATTAGTTTCATTTGAAAACGTACGGAAAAATCAGTGAATTTCAAATAATCGTAAGTAAGATATTTGAAACTAGTATTTTTGGTATCAAAGTACATGTATACCAGCTGATCCGACTTTGTCGTGTTTTAACTAAAACTATATATTAAATTGAATTTTTAATACTAGGTATCATAGCTCTGAACTTGCCATCATGTGCACTAAGAGCAGCACGCATTCTGTCAATGTTATATCAAACACCTTAAGGTTACATTAAAAAAGTTTATATTGTCAAAAGCGCTATGATTAAGATTTACAAATATTTAACCACCATATTACAGTTTATAATGTAACTAGCGAGCTGCCCCGACTTCGCACGGTTGCAATACATATAAACCATCCTCTTGAATCACTCTATCTATTAAAAAAAACCGCATCAAAACCTGTTGCGTAGTTTTAAAGATCTAAGCATACATATGGACGAACAGACAGCGGCAAGCGACTTTGTTTTATACTATGTAGTGATAACATTTAATATGGTGGTTAAGTATTCTTAAAGTTTATAATTTTTCGCGCAATTTTCATAAGAAACTTTTCCTGACAAAAACAAAACAAACCAAAAAAAATATTGCGAAGTCGTTCCAGCCGTTCACGCTTGATGTCGTGACCAAGAGAAATAGGGATTCATTTGTTAATATAAAGATAGATTGCTGCTGTTACTAGTGACTTCATCCAATCAAAATAGCTACGCCATAGAGGTTATCTACATATAATCCTATAACCAAGTTAACCTGCAAACTCAATAGTATCCGTTGGTTAAAGTTTTCACAAAACCCGCCAGATGTCCTACCACGTAGTCCCAAATTCTTATTCTTTATGTTCATTAAACTATTTATAGATGTGTGTATACCCTAAACATGTACTTAAACCGGCTTGCACACACGCCCTATGTATGTGTGCAGTTATATAATGTGTGTGTGTGTTGTGGTGTCACACACACATACAAAACGAAGGGCAAAGGGAAATTTCGGCAATAATTTCGTGTTGTATAGTTGTTATGAACAATAAGGTTGCAGCTTTTTGGGTGTGGTAGTTTGAAACTAGAGGTGAAATTACTGGAATTTGAATCGTGAACACCTGGGATAAAATTAGATGATAACATAATATGATATATATCGTATTTACACTCAACATTGAGAGGAGATGAGATACGAAATAGTAGCAGACATATTTAGAACGAGTAATTTTACTATAATATAGGAAACGTCAAAGCAAGACAAGTTGATATATTTGTGAAATGAAAGTTAAGTAGAGAAACAACATATCGTGGGTGTGAATTCTAAAAAGTATCTTTAGTAGTCATTTATACACAATCTCTGTGTATAAATTTCTTTTTGATATAAATTCCCTCGATCTCTAAACTGTAACTGTTGCCGGCATAAATACTTTTTGTTGTGTAATTTCATTGTTGTTTCAATAATCATTGGACTTTTTTGAATAAATATTAAATTTATTATCGCGACCGTTGCGTCTTAGTTAACATTATAGAAACTCACGGAGCAAATGTCCACCATTAATTCGTTACTAAGGTCTTTGAATGAAATGCTTTTACATGTAACTTTACACATGAAAGCTCGCACATCCATACATCGCACAAACTGTGCTGCAACTTGCAAGCTTGCAACGAAACATCGCATTAGTATTGGCTCCCTGCTTGTATGTGTGTTTGTATGTATGTATGTGTGTGTGTGTGTGTGTGAGCGCAGGCTATCATTATTCGTAAGTACTAGAGTATAGGTAACTTGCAGCGGTGGGATTTTGGCAACCCGAGGTTATCGACTACTTAAGGCACAACTTTTTATTACTTTGTATCGGGTTTAGTTTGAAGTTAGTACATCATCAGTATTTATGCTTGGAAACTGCGTAGCAACTCATTTCTATTGAATAATGTTATTTGTACTTATTGTTAGTACTTACTTGTTCTGGTAACTTTTTTTTGGGGTTTTACTACTTGTTGGGTATTAATAACAATAACACAAATAAAAATAAATTGTCTGTATGTGTGGCTGTTTGTCCCGGCTAACGGTTGGACCAATTTTTACTGGACTTTCACTGATAAAATATAGGTTAATTGTATTTTGTCTGTTTGTTTTGTTTGTCCGTGTATTTAGGCTAATTCACACTGAAAGAAAACTGATATTGGAAAGGATTAATTTTTCATCACTCTATTACACACACACGTGTACACAGAAACGAAGTAGTGGCTAATAATCTACACTAATATTATAAAGAGGAAAACTTTGTTTGTTTGTTTGTTTGGTTGTAATATTATTAAGAGGAAAGATTTGATTGTTTGTTTGTATTGAATAGGCTCCGAAACTACTGGTCCGATTTGGCATTCTCTCCAAGGTGAGGCGGTACTCTCTATCTTCACAGAGCTCAAGTTCGCTCCTCAATGGAATACTGTTCTCATCTTTGGGATGGGTCTGCTGGATATCAGCTGGATGCTCTGGACTCATTGGAGCGCCGAGCGAGGAGAGTCATAGGCAATAACTCACTGGTGGAGGCAAGTCTTCAGAGCCTCGAAAACCGTAGACGAGTGGCCTGCCTATCAGTTTTTTATCGGTTGCATTTCGGGGAGTGTGCGGAGGTTCTACATAACCTGATACCCCCTTCACCCTTCCATCACCGGACGACTTTCACCGTTGGAAAGCTACACTATCCCCGCATGACATAGGCTATATTGAATTATGAAGTTCCCACGGGAACGAGATTTACGCGGGTGGAACCGTGCGCGGGGAGCTAGTTTTACTATATTTTAAAAGTTTGAAGTGTTAGTAATGGGAAATTTATGCTTTTTCGAGGAATTTAGGTAATTATCCTTTATATTATAGACCTTTCTAGATATTAATGGATTTTTCATCCTTTTGAATATAAAAGATGATTACAAAAGGTTTGCGTAGGAAGTATCCAATGTTGGACCACTTAGCTATAATTACTTGATGTAGGTACGAGAAAAACAAATGTAGTGCCTACTGAGACACCAAAAGACTAGACTACCCCACCCACATATTCTATCCTAACGTACACCTTTTGCTACCCTACATCTTCTACTCTTTGGTCCATCCACGGCATACGGTTGCCTGGAAGAGATTGCTTTTAGCGATAAGGACGCCTATTGCAAAATATGTGTTAATGTTATAATTATTTATTGTTTGTGTTACTATTTTATTTTGCAATAAAGTTTACTTCATTCATTCATTCACCCCACGGCTTCCCATGGGAGACTTAACAGGCGACTCAGGGACATTTAAGTGATGGAAGGACTGCAGCATCTATCAGCTCAAGGATACTCATCATCTTACTGCGGTCACGAATCCACCAGTTAAGCGTGATTATAATGACAATATGATGTGTCTTCATCATCTTCATCAGCCGGTTTACGTCCACTGCTGAACAAGGGCCACCTCTTTAACAGATCTTGGCAAGCTAGAGATGGATGAGGACTATAATATTGCCGTAATCACCACGTTTCAAAATTGAGATTAATAAAATTCGACCACCGGCGGGACTCGAAGCCATATCTTAGGTTAAGCCCCTAATGCCTTAACCAATTAGGCTACGGTGAAACCCTACCGGTCATCGAAATTTATTAATCTCTTTTATAACACGTCTCAAAGGGGGACGTTAGTGCCATCTATCGGTAATGATCCGCATTACTTCGACTAATATCTTCGAAGTTGCATTTGGTATTAAATATTAAACGATGACACCGCCCGAATACTTTACGGAAAAGTTTACCATATACTATGTTTCAAAATTGAGATTAATAAAGTATTCATAACATTTAAAAATGTAATCACCACGCTTGGCAGGCGGATTGATAATCGCAGTAATATGGGAGTATCTTTGAGCTGATATATGCTGCTACCCATCTATCAGATGTATGTCCCTTGGTCGCCACTTTCGATACCCTTAGGAAGATACGGGGTGCCTATTCTATCCCGGGAACCACACGGCCAATATGATGTTATTATATATTTAATCTTATATACCGTCGGCTTATTGCAAGAAGTCATTATGTGACATATTCACAATTTGGAGATAAACGGTACTTTAGTTCGATTTAGGTATTTTAATTATTATCTTTTAATAAAAATAACTTGGGCAGCTTAGTGAGTTTTTGTAAATGCCTGATTTCCAAAGTTTCAGTTATAGATTCAATGACAAGGCCGTAACGCCTAAAAATTTACTAGATAGAAAGTAGTGAGTTTTTTCCTTTTGTAGAATGTGTCAAAAGAAGTTCACTATAGATAAAAACGTAAGTGTTTAGTGTTTTTTTGCATTTAATGAGTTCTTGAAATAAGCCGACGATACACAAGAAATCGTCGAGAAATCAATAATTTATTGACCAATATAAACTATATCTCATTTAACTGATATTCAAAAGATAATTAAACTCAACATTGGTTCTCGGTATTAATTATTCGAAAATAACAAAATTGCGGTAACTGAAATGAATTTTAAGTGAAACCAAGTCAGAATCAATAACCGTCAAGCACTAATTAATTAAATAACGAACCGGGTATTACAGGGCCGGATCAGTGATGTTAAATGTGGGCAAAAGTTCGACGGGAAGTAAGTATAGACGTGAATATAACATTTTTTCTTTGTAACAATGCTGGAAGAAAGCAAAATTTTTAAATGATTAAATAATTGAGTGCGGCCCCGAAACCGAGACCGAGATCTCGATCGAGCCTTAAATAAATGTAAATATGTAAAATATTAATGGTTGCTGAAAAAGTAGAAACTAGTAATAAATAAAAATAAACGACACAACAAGCCCCCGAAACTGCAGAATAAAATAGAATCAATTTGTAAGTAGTATTGGTAATACATAAATATTTTAAAATAGTAATACAGTCCCTTACTCAAAACAAAATTAAGAAGGTTATGAAAACATCATTAATTTCAGTCGTAAAACATCCACTGCTGAACAACGTCCTTCAAAAACAACATCCTTCGGTTAGATGCGGCCTCCATCCACCATAATCCCGCCGCCCTAATCTGATCATATGTCCGTCAAGTTGGTGGACGACCTAAGCTACGCTTGCCGATCCGCGGTCTCCATTCAAGAACTTTTTGGCCCTAACAGTGACTTATGTTCACTTCTACAAACTAATTCGTTGGTCTATATCTGTAACCTGCGTTCTTTTACGTATCTCCTCATTCCTGATTGGATGTTGTAAAGATACCCTGAGCATAACCCTCTCCAGGTTATAAAAATAAATGGCTATGATTAAAACAGTACAGATACTTACGGCTTCATTAAACAAATTTCTAAATAACAATGTTTATTTCTAGGTTTCCACAAATATAGCTAAGTTCTACTTTTTAACCTTTTGCAATAGGGCCCCATCCCTTACTCCGTCCCCGTTCACCATCGTTCTTGTTTTGTAATGGCGCCGCTCGCTCACACCAATCGGTTAATTAATACCATTGTCCTAGGAAAACGATTTGTTTTCTACACACTGACACGTCAGCACGGAACGTGATCCGGAATATTGACGTTGAAATTACTTTTTTACGGATTTCATCGGATGCAGTTATATTTTTCGGTCAGACATGTATAAATTTAGTCGGCCAAGACGTTTTTGCTACTTCACCGGACATAATCGGATGAATTATGTAGGTTATTGACAACTTAAGCTTGGCGTTATGAGTTTCGCTTTAAGTTTCAGAGGTCACCTACCCGCCAGCCGACTGTGGTGACTATATCGACTCCCCCTTTTAAGGGCCGTGATAAACATGAAAAATTCCAATCAAACTATTAATTTACTTCTAAAACGTTGATTTTGTTTAAATTTATCATCCCGGGAGGCAAAGACCCCTAAATTAAAAATTGTAAACTACAAATGACCTAAAACTTAGGTCATAATATGTAGTTTACCTATACTTCTCCGTGTACATATACCTAAATAAATAAGGAGTACGGCTCCAGCCTTTTTAAATGTTTTAAGAACTAAAATACTTAAACCACGAACTTTGTTTGTAGCACAATATAAGTCAGAATAGTTTATGTTTGAGACGTATACCTAAGTAATAAAATAGTTCTTCTCTCTGTCTGTCTGTAGTGCGGTCTTCGGCTGGTGATAGTAGTGGTGCATGTTGCTAATATCTCTCCTGCATTTTGTGTATAATTTTTGTGGGCGGGAAAGCGGTGCAAAAATTGCGTTACAGCAACTTTAAGTGGAATTTCCACTAGATATTTTTGTCTTTTTAATTTAGATTGGATATGGATTTCCGCAAAGTAACGCCTGATTCTATCTATTAATTAATAAAATATAGTTAATTGTAAACAAAATAGATATATAAAGCAAAGTCACTGTTTTCTATCCGTCTGTTTCATCGATAACATCTTTAATAGCTTCCCGCGCGCAGTTTCACCCGCGTTACTCCCGTTCCCGTAGGAACTTAATAATTAAATATAGCCCATGTCATCTGGGGATAGTGTAGCTTTCCAACGGTGAAAGAATTTTTCATATCGGTTCAGTAGTTTCGAAGCCTATTCAATACAAACAAAAAATCAATACTTTCCTCTTTATAATATTAGTATAACTAGCGACCCGCCCCGGCTCCGCACGGGTACAATGCTGATGTATTATACATATAAACCTTTCTCTTGAATCCCTCTATCTATTAAAAAAAACGCATCAAAATCCGTTGCGAAGTTTTAAAGATTTAAGCATACATAGGGACATAGGGATACAGGGACAGAGAAAGCGACTTTGTTTTATACTATGTAGTGAAGAGGAAAAATGCTCCTAAACTTTTGTCTTTGAATTTCTTCCGAAAAGTTTTAACCAGTTGAAACTGATATAGAAGACCTTAAAATACCGAAGCCGTTAACCATATTTAGCTTTAAATAATCGTCATTTAATATCAAGAAATTATGATCATAGAAGGTTTCATATTAAATAACGAATCCCCATTAATGCTGGTATTTATAATGTATGTAAATCTATCGTATGTTGTTGATTGAATGTATTATTATGTTTACCTAGTTTTTGTATAATAACATAATCTTATTTACCTATCTCCATACCAAAATTATTGCTATTAAATTAATAGACCTCCATTTTTGAATTACACACTATCTAGCTCGGTCATTTACTTAATGAATTCCATTATCCATCCAAAGGTTGTCTGGAAGAAATGCTTTGCTTTGCTTTATAATGCCACCTCGTACTGTGTCTATTATGTTTCCTTTCCCATGTTTACTTATGTGTGTACGATAAAGAGTCATCATCATCTTCCTGCCCTGCTCCCATAATTTGGGGTCGGCGCAATATGTCATCCTCTTCCATTTTTCCCTATTAGACGTCTCTTCCATACTCACACCATTCTTAGACATGTCATCTTTCACACAGTCCTTCCATCTTTGTTTTGGCCGTCATCTTCCTACATATCCACCTTCTTCATATTCAGCATTCTTTTCGTCGCATGCATGTCATCCCTGCGCATAACGTGCCCATGTTCAATATAGAGTATTCTATTCTATTATATCCTAAAGCTAACCTTGTTCATTAAAGCGTTCACTGCCTACTCTCTCCGCATTAGTTAAACAAGTCGAGCCAACGAAACGACTCCTGCACGAAATATCTCATTACACCATTTGCGAGGTTGCCGAAACTGCATTTTTGGCTTCTAGAGAGTGTCCATCTATCCCTTTCTCCCATCCGAGATAAAGAGGGATGGAGGTAATTTGACCTATGCGCCGACGACCGATTTTGGACGGTGCATGGATGTACGTTCGGGCATTTGGTTTCTTTTTTATTTTTTTTGTTTAATTTGCGATACGATGCAATGGTAGCTATGGGTACTAAGTTATTTTTATGCTTTTAGGTCCGTTGGAAAGAGGGCATTTGAATATTACTTAGTTGAAATGTTTTAAGAGCATCAGTGGGATAGTAACAGCTTTTGTTTTAGCTATAATGTAACCAATTTGGTCACGGCAACAGCCGTGAAAGCCTGGGCCGATTTCGCTATTTATTTATTTTTTGTGTTTGTTATTGTCATTTTGGTCAATTTAAACTTCAATTTCAATTTCAATTTATACAGTTAGTAGAAGATCCGACCCTACATCGACCTTCACCGAGCTGATAATAGAATGAAACATGTTTTATAATAAATTAAGTATATTAGAAAATATATTAAAAATGGTTTGGCTAAAGTAATCCTGGACAGACTTTTTTTTAATGATTTGAATTAAATGTTTGCAACAATTAATTTAAAATCATTAAAAAAAGATAAGATAATAAGTAAATTTTATTATTACTAAAATTATTAAACGTATAGAACGTTCAGCTGTTAGGTTGGACCTGGACGAACTACTGGGTTACTAGGTACAAAAAGGTGTGTAGACGACAGTTACTTTCACTTGATTGGATAATAACAAAATTATAATAACAAACAAGCGCTGATTTTGCGTAAATTTAATTTAATCTTTTCAAAATTTCATTAAAATATTTTTTTAAATAATAATTAAAAATAGTCTGCCCAGGATATTTTTGGCCAACCCATTTTTAATATATTTTCTAATATACTTAATTTATTATAAAACATGTTTCATTCTATTATCAGCTCGGTGATGGTCGATGTAGGGTCGGATCTTAGATTAAGTGTTTGACATAAAATTGACAGAATGCGTGCTACTCTTAGTGCAAGTCACGGTTAGTTGAGAGATATCACGCCTCAAAAGGTTTAGTCCACATTCAACCCCTACAATCTCTACCCCCAGCCATGTTCAACCCCTGAACGTTGTCCACGTTCAACCCCCTTTCACGTTCAACCCCCGACTTTTATTTAGCAGGTTTTTTGATCCATGTTCAACCCTCAATGGACAGTAAAATACAAAAGTTTTTTCTCATCTACCCTCAATTTTTTTCTGCTATCCTTAAGATTTACCTTGAGTACCCTCTATTTGTACCATATTTCTACTATAATATCTATGAGTGAATTCTATTCCGTCAATACTTGTTCCGTCGTTATCAAGTACATTACTTTTTATTTGTCATTTCTTATAATAATGGCATTCTCATTTCTTATAAAAATATTCCGTCTACGAGTAGTGGTTTGATTCATTTTGATTTTGTGAATTCGAAGCGCGGAGGACGTGTCTTAGAAGGTCTTCAATATTACAAAAAAAATGTGCTTTCTTTAAAAGACGCAAGTGATGACATTATAAAAAAAAATTTCGTCGTATAAAAATGTGAAGTCTGATCTATATAAGAAAAGGAATAGGAGGAATAGCGGTAGGTGTTAAAAAAACCAGATATGCTAGAGCAACCGATGTAGAAGTACCCGACATTTAAAAAAAAATCTCCTATTTGCTTTGCTTATATCAACCTAACCCGCTCGTCGCTTCGCTCCTCGCTAACCTAAGCTGCATTTTCATAATTATTGAGAATTAAAAAATATATTTGTTAACCAACAATAGTATTATCACAGTTCATGCAATCGTAAAAGTGTGATTATTTTGATAAAAGCTCTGTTGTCGGTAACTTAGTAATCTTGTCGGAGGTTCAGTACTTTAGTCGGAAGTTTAGTTTTGTTATTCGAAGTTCAATTTTCCTTAAGGAGAATAAAAATTCAAACATACTCGTATTAAAAAAAAAATCGGTATGTTTTGTGTTATTTTGTCCATAATTAATTATAACGCTGGTTAATTAGTATAATAGTCGGCCACAGATCGCTGGAGATTAATTTGTTTGTCGGAATCATTATTATTATCCGAAAATAAATACACTTCTGTTCTCACTAATACTTTATTTTGAATATTAGATACCTAATATCTTGGGGTTGAATATGGACAATGAAAAAATTACAAATGTATTGAAATCCACGTTCTACCCCTGGGGGTTGAACGTAGACAACGTTTAGGGGTTGAGCATGGCCGGGGGTAGAGATTGTGGGGGTTGAACGTGGACTAAACCCCTCAAAATAAATTTAATATAATATATAGTTTTAGATAAGACAGGACAACGTCTGTCGGTTCGTTCAGTACTAAGTTAAATATCGTTTTTCAAATTTATCGTCTTCCTTGGCTGGTGGTAATCTGATAGTTGCTGCTGCCTGTATATCAGGTATATGTCTATAGGATGAAATGGGTTGTTCTAAGCCGGAAACCACACGGCAAACAATTTTGATATCGCACGTGTTCGTTGTAGTTTTTGTTGACCGCGGTTTTATGTTGTACCACACGAGGAAATGCTGCTGCCCGTTCCTTGATATACTAGTATTATAGATTATGTAATAACAATCGGGACCAACGGCTTAACGTGCTTTCCGAGGCACGGTCCAACCAGACTCGGAAAGAAATCTTAGAATTTACACAAAAATTTCTTGTCCGGTGTGGGGATCGAACCCACGACCTCTGAGATTTAAAGCGAGCCAATTACCGCTACGCTACGGAGTTTGTCACACTAACGTTACATCGCACCAATAAAGCATTCAGAGAGCCGTGAGGGCTATTTACAAACAGGGTCCCAGAGATAGCTTGAGAGAAAAATTTTAAGAGATAAATATTCTAACCGTAGCATCACAATATATTTATGAGAATTTGTTATATGTCCATAAAAATATTGACTCATTTTGTAAAAAAAGCGACACACATAGTATAAATACTAGATATAAGCATAATCTTGTGGTTCATGCTAGCCGTCTCCGCAAAATAAGTAATTCTTTTATGGGGCAATGTATGCGGTTCTATAACAAACTTCCCAATAGTATAAGAGAATTGTCTATAAATAAATTTAAAATGACTATTAAAGCCAAATTGTGCAGCAGGGCTTATTATAAAATTTCCGATTATCTTTGTGACAAAAATGTTTGGGATTAAATCTCTGCAATCTTAATGTAAAATAAAGTATTTTGTTATTAGGTTAATAAAAAATTGTTATGTATTATTAGATTTTAAAAGAGGATTCTACTGAGTTTTTTGGCAGTGTTTCTCAGTAGTCGCCACGTCACACACTGCACGGTAGGAAAAAAATTATGACGATTCCAAAAAAATGAAACCATTTTTACGGAATAAATGAATTTTGAATTTGAATAACAACTAAATTATCGACATACCGATGTTCGATATAATAAAAATCGAATCATCAACTTTTCAAAGTAGCAATCCCCCCAAACTCAATCTCTGTGGTTAAGACAAATGTTGTGAGAATCGAATTCTGTACGACAGGTGTTAGAAGCAACTACCGAACAACTAGTAAAGTTTGATGATCCGGATTCGAAACTTAGTTTCTGAAATTATAATTGTTCATAGTGTTGAGACAACGAGACTCGCTCTTGGCCAAAGAGGAGACAAAAGCACCATTTTCAAGTGGGCAAAAAAAAAGTTTGTCGTGGGAGCCCCCGTTTCAGATTTATTTTATTTTATTTTACAAAAAATACATAATTTGTGAAAATTTCCCCTGTCCAGCTTTCGCGGTAGGTACTCGAGGTACAGCCTGGTGACAGACAGACAGCGAAGTCTTAATAATAGAGACCCGTTGTTACCCTTAGGGTACGGAACCCTATAAACCAGTGCTAGAAAGACGTTATTTATATCTTCTCTCTGGCAGGAAATAATGTCGTGTAACGACGTTAGTGAAGAAAGTTCAACCAACCAGACCCGGAAAGAAAACTTAGATTTTACACAAAGATTGAGTGGGGATCGAACCCACGACCTCCGAAACTTAAAGCGTGACCTATACCGCTATGCCATATAGTGGTAGGATGTATTATGTATGTTTATGAAATTATTTATTTAGTAAATAATTACCGACTGCGCCAGAAAGAGGTTTATGTTTTTCGAGAGTACCTATGTATGTATAATTGTTTGCTCTGCAGCCTGAACAGCTTGATGGATTATAGTTTGAGATGTGTCATTAGATTCATGTTTACTGTAATAGTGACACTGGGTATATTAAAATAAAAATAAAAACAAAATTGCGTATTTTTGGCGCCAAATTAAAGTTTTTTGCTCGGTCTGTAGATTAAACAGCTTGATGGATTTTAACTTGAAAGATGTCATTAGATTCATGTTCACTGTTAGAGTGGCACTGTACCTATACAGGGTTATTTGTAAAACACCGATAACCTCTCAGGACTATATTACTAACATCATAAACAACAACTTTTGTTCTACGACTTTTTACAAAACATAATACATTTACCAAAAACAAACCTTCAATATTTCGTTGTCCTATCTAACACATTTCAACTCTGTATTCCCCGCTCCCCTCGCTATTGTTGGTACTATCGCTTTCTTTTGCTTCGCATAGACTTCATAACATTTAGAGCGTTGAATTTAAATATTTTTATTTTTGTGTGTAAATCTGATGAATTAAAATATGATGAATTTTTAAAAGTCATAGAACAAAAGTTGTTGATTATGATGTTAGTAACGTAGTCCTGAGAGGTTACCGATGTTCTACAAATAACCCTGTATATCAACAAAAACGAAGGTGCATTTATGGCGCCAATTTTTTTTTTCTAATTACCTACACAGTAACGCACTCGGGTTTTTTAGTTTATTAAGTTACCGTTTTTTTTGTTCATTTTGTTATATATGTAAATGTTTTGTTGAAATAGTTTAATATACTCAAAATGGTTACTATTGTTGTGTACAATGTTCCTGCCCGTTCATCACAAATCTCACTCTGAATATGGTTTGCTGGAAAAAAACTCATATATGAGTTAAGCTCGCCATTGTACATCATGTTTAATTGTTGAACTCTCATAACTTGTTTTCATGTGTACAATAAAGAATAAATAATATATTTCACAGAAATTTCTTCACTTACGTAATCACTACACATGATAATATTAGAAATATACTGTTCAAAGGATGGTAGGTATTTAAGTACCTAATAAACTTTTAAGTTCACTCAGTCCTCAAAATATATCAACCTCTTAAACATTCCAATGAATAAAACATTGTACAAAACGCATAAATCTCTTTCAAAAAGCCCTAGGTTAATGTTCATTTCCTGAAAACGAGGTCACAACTAAGCAGCTGGTTTATTTTCCAAAAATATAAACAGAAACGAGACCCTTTAAATCATCGCTACAAGGGATCGCCCTGGAGGGCGGTAGATCCTTTCTTGTATGACCTTCGAGTTTTACGTAACTATATATAGCCCTAATTTAGTATTGTGCCTAAAGCCTTGAAGTAACTTTAGTCCGGGTTTGTGCTTAAAGACGCTTTGTTCCTTTTTCTAGGCAAACTTATTGTATGACCTACTAGCTGCTCCCCGCGGTTTTACCGGCGTAACTCTGCTCCAGTGGGTCGCAGCGTGATATTTTGTAGCCTATATGTTATTCCAGTTTATAAACTACTAGCGACTCGCCCCGGCTTCGCACGGGTGCCATGCTGATGTTTCATACATATAAACCATCCTCTTGATTCTCTCGATCTATTAAAAAAACACGCATTAAAATCTGTTGTGAAGTTTTAAAGATCTTAGCATACATAGGGACGGACAGACAGCGGGAAGCGATTTTGTTTTATACTTTGTAGTGATCTGTAGTGATTCGCGTGCAAACTTTCAGCCGAATCCATTCAGTAGTTTTTACGTGAAAGAGTAATAAACATCTATCCATCCATCCATACTTACAAGCTTTCGCGTTTATAATTTCAGTAGGATTTTCCCTAAACAAAACTTGTTCTACTTCTTCCTGCCCTTATTCCACTCTAGTTAGGGTTGGCAGTCGATACAGCATATTTTTCTTCCAGTCATCTTCTCAATACTAACTCCTTTCTCACACATAGGTATCCCTTTTTACGCAATCCACCGTCTTGAATCTTTCTCTTCTTCACTATTTATACTTATATAAAAAAGCTGAAGAGTTTGTTTGTTTGCTTAGGCGCGCTAATCTCAGGAAATGGTCCCATTAGAAAATATATTTCTGTGTTATCGAGGAAGGCTATATTTAATTATGAAGTTCCCGAGGGAACGCAAAAGGAGAAGGAATGGGGAAGCGCGAAACCGCGCGTGACAAACTATATTTTATAACTCAAACGATTTTCGCATTTTCACACTCATTATTACACTTTTTGTTTACGATTATCCCACGAGTTTTTTGTTTCTAGTTATTTTATCACCGTCGAGTTTTAGCACAGTACACTATAAATTGAAACGTTGGGAACGACCGGCCCGCCAATAATATTACCGACCCGAAATATATGAAAATGTTCTGACATAAAAAAATCCTTTCCGAGTCTGGTTGGTCGTGGGACTAACCTCCATTAACCTTAGGTTCCGATTTTTATAACATCATCTATTTCAATCGTATGCCAGGGAACGGGCAGAAGCGTTACCTTGTGTGTTACAATGTAATACTGCGGTCAACCCGCCCGTCCAGCGGAGTGACTATGGCAAAACCTTTCCTCGTGAGGAGTCCGATGTTCAACAGGAACGTTATAATTATAGTGGCTGATAATGCTATATAAATAACAATATGACATATAATATTTGTCTTAACAAAAGGATTCAAGTGATATCTCCTGTCCTAGTAGGTACCTATAGGTATCCTACTCATTTAATATACCTAGTAGTCTAACAGTAAACTACTTCGTCAACTCCACCAGTAATATTCCACTGCTATTATCCAATTTGCACTAACCTAGACTGACAATGGCGTCGTATATAACACGCTAACACGTATCTATCATTATTATAGTGCACATCCTGATTTATTGACAATGCTCAAACGCCTGAGAGAATTATGTGAGCAACAGTTACGGCGACACAATATGAGTAGAAAAGTAGTTTATATTGCCATCTATACTTGTATAGTGGTACTAAAACTAAACCACAAAAGTGTATTATCACTACATAGTATAAAACAAAGTCTAATTCCACTGTCTGTCTGTATAAATGCTTATATCTTTAAAACAACGCAATGGATTTCGAAGCGGTTTTTTTTCGATGACTAGAGTGATTCAAGAGGAAGGTTCATATTATGTATATATATACATCAGCATTGCACCTAGTAATCTATAAATACAGTTGACCAGGGATACCTGGGAAAATTGTGCGTAATATGGAGAGAAGCAGTGCCGTAAATAGGGTGGTGCCACCGGTGCCCAGGCACAAGGCGTAGACTCTGGGGGGCGCAAGAGTGTGGCTAGACGAGGCAGGACTATTATTTTTTCGGTTTGCTCCTAATATGGTGGCCAACGCATTTGCACTAGTGAACTTGCGTTTGAGTTTTAGTGAGTGAGACACCAGTAAAAACAAGGTCACAGTCATAGAAGCTCGTCGCACAGTCGAGCAGAATGCATATATTGTTTTTTAATTATGGTTGAATTTCGACCACTAGATCCACTAGTGTAAATAAAAATATGTTAATGTCAGTACGACAGAAAGTGATTCTTAGAGGGCGAAAAGTTCGCTGCTAACTGTTTACAAATACTTATATAGGTATACTTAACAGTAAACTCACCTTATAAAGTAAACGTAGACTTGTTAATTTAAAATATGTAAACCTATTGCTTATGGTGGACTGTACCTAGGCACATATAAATTATATTATTTATTTTTGTAATCACATAATACGAAATTGACATTATTTTGCGAAATAAATGCGTGGTCTATTTTTTTCCTTCAGTAGGTATAGGTAACTACTTTACCTTGTAACGCTATTATGTAGATTTAATAATTATTTATTTCATTATTTCTAAACTTCTGCACAAAAAAGTACATTGGAGGACTTAATGCCAGAGGCATACTCTACCAGTCAACCATTGGGTGGTGCAGAGACAACGTGGTAGGTGCATAATAAAATAGGTTAAACAGACTAGAGAAAAAAATACCAATCATAAATAATAAAATTATGTTATCCATATTTATTTTTGGAACGAAGTTCCTTATCGCGCTTTGTGAAAGGGGGCTAGACGGAAAAAAATCTTACGAAAAGTTGTCACGACACTTTGCTATAGCCACTCAAACGTTCAAGCCGTTTAATGTTTGTTTGAACGCGCTAATCTTAGGAACTACTGGTCCGATTTCAAAAATTCTTTCAGTGTTGGATAGCCCATTTATCGAGGAAGGTTACAGGTTATATTTTATTTTCAAAAAAAATAGGGATCCGTAAGAAAATTGCGATTTTGTAACCCAAGGTGTAAAAGCGAAAACCTATTAATGCGTGCGCTGCAAAAAATATTGACAATAGAACAAAATGATGTACTACGGGTTTGTAGGTCTTATTAAGATCTACAAAAAAGTCCGCGAGAGCATATATCTAACTATCATAGTTTAGTCACAATAACCGCTTTTATGTTCATAAAAAAATATTAAATCGTCTGAAGAAAGAAACTACGTTAAATGTATATAATAATATTAATCCTTATCCAAATCAAGCATTTTGTTATCAAGGGTATTTATGTAGAAGTAAAATACTTTTTGTTTTATTCCAATCGGACATTTCGTTGAGAAAATATCACGAGTATAAAAACGCAAAGAATTGGTACCTAATAATGAGTTATTTGCCATAATAGATAAAGCTGAAGAGTTTGTTTACTTGAACGCACTAATCTCAGCAACTACTGGTCCGATTTGAAAAATTCTTTCAATGTTAGATAGCCCATTTATCGAGGAAGGTTATAAGCTATATTTTATTATAAAGTTTCAACGGGAACGGGAATTACGCGGGTGAAACCGGGCGCGGAAAGCTAGTAAATAATAAGGGGCACAATGGTGTTTACAAACAAATACTTTCGAAGGAACTTCGTTCCTACCTGGTGTCCCACGACATCTCTCAAGTTTTTTTTTATTTTATTTATTTATATATACTTTTTCCTAAATATGATATAGTAGTTGATAAATAGTAGATTTCATACATATTGCATTTAATCTAATGCAATAATACCGTCCTACTTGTTTTAATATATAAAGTCATACATTAAAATTCACAGTATTTATTAGTAGTTCATTACTGGGTATCTTCTTACACAAAACTAACTAAAACTGAATATCAAAACACAGACAGATTTAACCAAACTTGTTTCAGCTCCTGCTAATTGCGAACTGATTCTTATAAAACTGAAAGCGCCTGAATTAAATATTGAAGCAATCAGTAACGAATCCAAAAGTTGCTCCGTCCAATTGAATAGGTATCCCGCTGTACTATAACTTATTTAAGCTAGATTCAGAAAGAATTCAATTATCACACTAATTATATAAATTAATAGAATATAGGTAAAGAATAGTTTAAAAAGACCGAATCTTAGCCAGTCGCCAACACAGGCCATCGTCTCATCAGCCTTCCTTTCCGAGTGGAAAAGCGTGATTTTTGTTAAAAAGTAATTGAAACGCAACCATTTAGTATGACTAAGTACTAAGTACAAAGTGTAGGTAGGTGTCACTATACGAAATCTATCTTGTTTATGTTTTGTTCTGTTCATTCTTGTCTTGTTTATGGAAAAGTTTGTATATAATAGTTTTGGTTTTATCAGCCAGCAAGCCTTTCGAACATAAACATAAGTAGGTGAGTATCTCCTACACACCAGGTATATAAAAGGTATATGTATTTATAGATTTACCCGAACCTCGGATTCTTCAAAGAGCCCCGGGGACGTATGAACACGGATATTTTATTGGCAGAGTGTTCAGAAAGTTTTATAGCATTATATGTGTTTACTGCCTACGGAAAGCTGTGATATTCATAATATCCAATCTGGATTATGGGATTACCTTTTGTGTTACTGTCTTTATTATCTTGGGAAATTAAAAACGTTGAATTAATTTGTGATTTAAATAAAACTGTGAAAGTGATCACATCCTCTTTATATAGGTATTCTATTTACTTCAGTGGCACCCTGGGCCTGGGTCCTAAACCCAATTAGGGTGCCCTTACGTGTGTCACTCAGATATAGTGTGGCCACTTGCAATTTTGATGCGGTTTTAAATTCTTCTTAAAATAATTAGATAACAGAAATAAATGTCACAGGACAGATGGACGGTCTATGTAGTCTGTAGATTTGAAACATTTGCTATTGCTTCTATTGTTAGTTACCCAGTCAGATATTTCATAGAGTAAGAATTATCTGTTAGTTATTATTAGTAGCGGTAATTGGCTCGCTTTAAATCTCGGAGGTCGTGGGTTCGATCCCCACACCGGACAAGAAATCTTTGTGTAAATTCTAAGATCCGGGTCTGGTTGGTTGAGGGACTACCCTCCGTGCCTCGGAAAGCACGTTAAGCCGTTGGTCCCGATTGTTATAACATCATCTATAATAATCGTATATTAAGGAACGGGCAGCAGCGTTTCCTTGTGTGTTACAACATAATACTGCGGTCACCAACCCGCCTGCCAAGCGTGGTGACTATGGCAATACCCTCCCTGGGGAGGAGGCCCATGTTCAGTAGTGGACGTTATACGGGCTGATGATGATGATGATCTTATTACATTGTAATTCTGATCAGTACAAGTGTTTATAAATACCTAAATGATGAATAAAATTCATTTCACCTTGATTTTTTTATTGTGTCTTTGTGGCGAGATTTTTCGCCATCAGCATTATAGAAACATAAAATTAGAATTTTAAAATGGACTAGTATTTATATAAGAGTTTTGCTATTGGCTTCTAGTGATAAAACTTTGTAGTTTAATCCCCTATTAACGACCATTTTTAGCATTATATAGTTGCTTCTCAGGCAACCTTTATAACGTCTAAAAACAAACATGAATGAAAACCGAATCGATGGGTTACATGATAAACCTACCCCCGTAAATATTTAAACAAAACCTTTATAAATTGGGGAGGTTTAAAACAAACGATAATTAATTGTACCCCGAATTAAGAGGGTTTTTAAACTCGGAAATAAAACGGAATTTTTACGCTTTTGATCCGTGTCTATATCGGTATAATGCTTTTAAATGTAACGAATATGTGTACATTTAATGTATGGGGCATATTATGTATGTAATATGACAACCTCCCTAGCGTAGCGGTATTTGGCTCGCTTTAAATCTCAGAGGTCGTGGGTTCGATTCCCACGCTGGACAGGAAATCTTTGTGTCCAACCAACCAGACCCGGAATGAAATCTTAGTATTTACTAAGATTTCATTCCGGGTCTGGTTGGTTGAGGGACTACATCATCTATAATAATCGTATTACAAGGAACGGGCAACAGCTTTTCCTTGGTTGGTACAACATAATACTGCGGTCGCCAATCCGCCTGCCAAACGTGGTGATGATGAAATATTTCATACTCTAGTACCGTAAAGCATCACTTTTTGTCGTTGCATATTCAGCGGAATAATTTGGGTTTGGTAGCAAAAATTGATAGAGGTATGTCACCGGAAAATAATAAGAATTGTAAGTTGATCAACTTTCCAGTTATTTGATAAACTAAACAGTTTTCGATTGGTTGAAAAAAACCTAGACCTAACTCAATAGAGTTCAACAGGACTTATTCAAGTTGAAGATGTTTTGTGTATCATTATAATTAAGTTAATAATATAATAATTATGCGCGTTCACTGAAACTGGTAATTAAATTAAATACAATTTAGTTAAGGCGCGGTGAATAGACGACTTTAACGTATTAGTTTTGTCACTGTTGCTCCGCGTAGAAATGAAAGAGAAGCGAAGAGACGCCGCGATGGCGCAACGTTTCGTTCGACTCGTTCGAGTTATTTAATACATTAATCCTTGCAAATATCTTATTCCAATCGATAAATAAAAACAACAGTTCCCTTTATTATTATATATTACATCACTGTTATTAATATTATCAAGATTTGTTTATAAATAATACAGTTACAATTGCTACAATTTCAATTTAAATGGTTATTTTATGGTTTTTTTTTATCGAGAGAATTTACCGAAAACGTGTTTTGAACACAACGGTCGCCCCATAAATATGATCAAGATTAATATATATTTTTTTAGCTGCTCTAAAATGTAAACATTTGGCTAAAAAACTGTTTTGTGAAGCCTATTTTGACTAAGTACAGCGCCTTAAGATCCACCCTAAACCGACGTGCTTGTAAGAAGAATGTTATGAGAGTAAATGAAGCGAAAGATGTGTGTAGGGATCGTAGCAAGTGGAGGTCCATTGTCTCTGCCTACCTCGCTGGGAAACAGGCGTGAGCTTATGTATGTATGTACTATTTAGTTCTGATAGCCTAGTTAGGTATTAGGTATAAAGAATGTCATACCTTTAAATGTCTTATAAAGTCTGGTGTAGTGCGTTTACTGTGTTTTTAAGTTTCGTTACTTCGAAAACCTTTCATCGAAAACTCTATACCTACTTAAGCTCCTTCGGGGTCGTCTGTCCATTGCAGTACGTGCCGTTTCTCGAACTGCTATTTTTTCGCATGATTCTATCTACCTATTTCAAAAAGAGGAATATATTTTTAAGAACCTTCTATAGTTTGAGTGACCGGCGCGACTTGAAGAAGGCTCTCGGTTGGAGCCGAAACCGTGGTCGAGAAATCGCCAAAAATTACACACGTGAGTCAAACCGGACTGTATATAAAATACCTTATATAAAGACATACCTGCTGATTAGCATCTGGTTTCTCGCTGCTCTCAGAGGCTGAGGATTCAGTAGGCTTCTTGCAGAACGTGGGGCAGTACCGTCGGCATAAACATCTGCAAACAAAAGAGTTTATGTAAATAGAGACAAGGATAGCGCCCTACAAAATTGCTAGCTGCAGGAATGAGATGGCAACAAAAAAAATGTAGTAACGTGTTAAAAAAAATAACGCATTCAAAGGTGCTATATCTATACTAATATTTTGTATTGAATAGGCTCCGAAACTACTGGACCGATTTAAAAAATTCTATCACCGTTGGAAAGCTACACTATTCCCGGATGACATAGGCTATATTTAATTATGAAATTCCCACGGGAACCGGAGTTACGCGGGTGAAACCGCGCGTAGGAAGCTAGTATTATAAAAAGGTAAAGATTGTGAGGTTGTATGTATGGGGTAATCTCTAGATCTAATGAACCGATTTTCAAAATTCTTCTACCAATAGAAACCACATTATTTGTAAATGTTAAAGGATATATTTTAAAACTAAGATTTTACGGGAACGGCATTGGAGCGGGTGCAAGCGCGCAGAACTGCTAGTTTATTTGGCACTAGCTGTGCGCCGCGGTTTTACCCGCGTTACTCTGCTCCAGTGGGTCGGAGCATGACGTTTTGTAGCCTATATGTTAATCCAGCGATAACCTATCTCGGTGCAAAATTTCAGCCAATTCCGTTCAGTAGTTTTGGCGTGAAAGAGTAGCAAACATCCATCCATCCATCCATCCATCCATCCATACTTACAAACTTTCGAGTTTATAATATTCGTAGGATTTAATATCAAGTGTGTTTACAGCTTCCTCTTTCATCGTGGTAGTAATTTATTTAAGAATAGCTTCTCATGCGTGGTTTCACCCGCGTAGCTCCCATCCCCGTGGGAACTTTATAGTTAAATATAGCCTATTACATTCCTGAATACAGAAGTTATCTAACGGAGAATATATTTATGATTTTTTTGAAATTATTGGTATAGTAGATTCTGAGCATATTCAATTCAAACCAAACAATCAAATCTTGTGACGTGTGGTTTCCCGCTTAGATTAGAACACACCCCATGACTTCTCATGGGTGTCGTAAAAGGCGACTAACTAACTAATAATCTCAAGGCTTTCATCTGACTGCGATCACCAATCCGCCTGCAAATTGTGGTGATTATAGCAATATCCCTAAACGACCTTTTTTTTGTCCTTTTTGAAATGTATCTACGCATTCGCCGCTGCAGCGGGGGCCGGGTACGCATGAGCAATCCGGCCCCCCGACGGCACCCGCGGCCAATATGGTACCGCGGGATCTCCGGGGCATCCCTCAACGACCCTGGCTTGCCATGGTCTGTTAAGAGGAGGCCCATGTTCAGCAGTACACGGGTTTTTGATGATGTATCAAATCTTTTCTGTTTATTATCTACACTAATATTATAAAGAGGAAAGATTTGTACCTATTTTTGTAGGTATGTTTATATGTTTGTAATTAATAGGCTCAAAAAGTACTGGGCCGATTTAAAAAATTCTTTCACCAATAGAATGCTACATTTTTCCAATTTGACATAGGCTACATTTCATTTTGAAAAAAAATAGGGATCCTTGGTAAAATTTGAACAATGTAACCGAAGGTGTAGAAAAATGAGTCTTAAATTGTCTTTCGTCGAATGCGCTGCCGAAACTGTTAGCGATAGAACAAAATAATGTACAACAATATTGAAGAACATCATAATGTCTACAAAAAACTCCGCGGTAGCATATGTCCAACTATTGTAGTTATGTCACTACAACAACTTTTTTCATTTTAAACATTAATGAAAATGCTAACCAAATTCAAACCATGCTATTTATGTGTTTATATTAATCCTTATCCAAATAAATTATTTTAAGCTCAAGAGCATTTAACTACCTATAAAATAGTTTTTAATCTATATCTATATATATAAAAGAAAGTCGTGTTTGTTACAACACTTATAACTCGAGAACGGCTGGACCGATTGCCATGGTTTTTGATTTGTTGGATTTGTTTCCGTCCCGAATAGCAGAATACATTTTAAAAACAAAAGAAAGTCGTGTTAGTTACACTATTTATAACTCAAGAACGGCTGAACCGATTTGGCTGAAAATTGGTAGGGAGGTAGCTAAGAACTGGGAGAAGGACATAGGATACTTTTGGGTAGGGGTAGGGTAGGGTAGGGTAGGGTAGGGTAGGGTAGGGTAGGGGTAGGGTAGGGGTAGGGTAGGGGTAGGGTAGGGGTAGGGTAGGGTAGGGATAGGGTAGGGGTAGGGTAGGGGTAAGGGTAGGGTAGGGGTAGGGTAGGGGTAGGGTAGGGGTAGGGGTAGGGGTAGGGTAGGGGTAGGGTAGGGTTGGGGTAGGGTAGGGGTAGTGTAGGGGTAGGGTAGGGTTAGGGTAGGGTTAGGGTAGGGGTAGGGTAGGGCAGGGGTAGGGTATAAAAGTCCACCCGTGCGAAGACGGGGCGGGCCGCTAGTCTTATATATATAAAAGAAAGTCGTGTTTGTTACAACACTTATAACTCGAGGACGGCTGGACCGATTGCCATGGTTTTTGATTTGTTGGATTTGTTTCCGTCCCGAATAGCAGAATACATTTTAAAAACAAAAGAAAGTCGTGTTAGTTACACTATTTATAACTCAAGAACGGCTGAACCGATTTGGCTGAAAATTGGTAGGGAGGTAGCTAAGAACTGGGAGAAGGACATAGGATACTTTTGGGTAGGGGTAGGGTAGGGTAGGGTAGGGTAGGGTAGGGGTAGGGTAGGGTAGGGGTAGGGTAGGGGTAGGGTAGGGGTAGGGTAGGGTAGGGGTAGGGTAGGGGTAGGGTAGGGGTAGGGTAGGGCAGGGGTAGGGTAGGGTAGGTGTAGGGTAGGGGTAGGGTAGGGGTAGGGTAGGGGTAGGGGTAGGGTAGGGGTAGGGTAGGAGTAGGGTAGGGGTAGGGTAGGGCAGGGGTAGGGTATAAAAGTCCACCCGTGCGAAGCCGGGGCGGGCCGCTAGTATTAAATATAGAAAGAAGTACCTATAGAAGAAAAACAAAAGCCGTTTAAGTTCAAACAAATTAAAAAACATGCTTTTATTTCAAACTAAAATTATTCAGTTGTCTTAATTATTTAAGTAAATTTGACAAGTTGAAATTCAGTTCTAATTAAGAACAATGAAGTATATAAACGATATTGAGATAAATATAATAAAGAAAAGTTTTGTAGATGTTATATTTAACTCATCTAATTTATTGAAAACCCGCCAAAACTTTAGCAAAGTTTGAGATCTGAAATTCTAAGAAAGTGTATTAATAGCCTACGTTAATATTGTTTAACTTGGCAGAGATTCATGAGGTTGTTTTGCGCTAGCCTCATAATCCATGTTGGACCATTAGCCGAAGTCCCTGTGGTCCTTAAACCTTTTAGGTCCACGAAACTTTTACTAGTTCACGGTAAATGCGCAGGGTATGGGTAGATTTATTAAAAACTAAAAACTGGAAGAAAAATACTGTGAAGGAGGACGCAAGATGGACTTGGGTGTAAGCCAAGACGGTCGCTGGCGGCGGCATTGAGGATAATGACTTTTTTTTCGGACAGACATTCGTAGTTAGCCACGAGGCTTTTGCTACTTCACCGGGCATAAAAGCGAGCAGAGCTCCAGCCTTAATAAATGACTTAAAAATTACAAACTAAGGGATTATGACTTTTAGTACAAGGATTATGACTTTTGACAAGTACAAGTGTATGTAAATACCTAAGTGCTGAATAAATTTCATTATAGTATTTTAGGGGGTTATGCCGTGTGGTTTCCGGCTAAGAATAGACCACCCCACGTCCTCCCATGGGAGTCATAAAAGGCGACTAAGGGACATATGGCTGATGGATGGGCAGCAGCATCTATTAGCTCAAGGTTTACATCTTACTGCGATCACCAATCCATCTGCCAAGCGTGGTGATTATGGCAATATCCCTCAACGATCCTGGCTTGCATGTTCAGCAGTGGACGTCAACGGGTTGTTGATGATGATGATGATTTAAGGGGGTATTGTGCAACTGTCGCTCTACTTTACACATCGCGGGTCTTTCCGACTTCGGGTCTATGAGGATATCTTTCTGGTTTTTTGTAATCTATGGGTCGGGAGGACGAGGGATAGTGACTAATACGGAGGATTTTTAAGGGGAATTTTGTGCAACTGTCACTCTACTATTACTTATAGTTCGCAAGTCTCTCGTACTTCGGGTCTGCGAGGACATCGGAAGGTCATTTGCAACAAAAGATATAGTACGATCGGTCTACGGAAATTCTTTAATTTTAACAACATTTATGTAGTTAGCCCCGAGGCTTTTGTTATTTCACCGGGCATAAAGGCGAGCAGAGCTCCAGCCATCGATACCCACGCCGGACAGGAAATCAAAAAAAAATATACTACACTATTAACAATGTATATAAAAGCGCGATGGAAAAAAAGCCAAATGAAGTTAAAAATAGTTATAACTTCAGCAACTACGAAACGTAATGGGAGCCATATGCATACTTTTTTCAGAGTCAAACAAATCTTTTTTTTTTTATCGCAGAGTTTTGCAGTTTTGTTGAGTTGTTATTTTACTAGTATTCTAGTTAACCCCTCGAGCTAAACTAAAATGCTTGTGTTACGAGTGGGTTCACGTCGGTAGTGCAATGGGTGGGGATCGAACCGGCGACCTCAAGATCACAAGTAAGACGCCCTAGCCATAGGGCTACGGCCGCTTATTTATATAACTAGTAAATTAAAAGCAAACTCATTCAATCTACATACAACGTAGGTACCTACGGTGACCCCAACTTTCCTGTGTTTTCAGGGTTCCGTACCCGAAGAGTAAAAACGGGACCCTAATACTAAGACTTCGCCGTCTGTCTGTCGCCAGGCTGTATCTCAAGAACCGCTATAGTTAGACAGTTGAAATTTTCACAGATGATGTATTTCAATTGCCGTTATAACCACAAATACTAAATAAATAAATGTGGGGGGCTCCCATACAACCTTTTTTATGCCCTTTTTTAAATTATAAGTATTAAGCTAAAATGCTTGTGTTACAAGTGGGTGGGGATCGAGCTGGCGACCACAAAATCGCTTGTGTGACGCCCTAGCCATCTAGCCACGGCCGCTTAATACCATTCTTAACTATGACTTGAAAGTGAATATTTATAAAAGAAACTAAATGACGTCCAAAACCAAAAATTACGAACACTAACTAAAACCATAATGCCCTAAAATTGAACACTTATCATTACGGTTTGTATCTAGAGTAGAGATTATATTTATGAAATTACAACACTGCCCTAACGAACCTTTGAAAGTTACCTCCGAACAGATACGCCCTCTATAAAAGGGCTAACGTTATCTCAACGCTCCAGCCCTTCGGATCTTGGAGCGAAATTGAAAGTTACTTTGTAATAGCATTACCAAAGCTCCGCCGATAAATTTGCCCCTAAAGCTAAAACAATAGTCTTCTAAACCTTATTATTTCACTACGGTGGGACCTTTGAACAAAGGGCAGCTAGTCTGGTTCAAATTCAAGGCTTAAAAACATTGGTCTTGTGTAAGCTTGCAATTTTATAAGCGGTGTTTTGCGGTTTTGCTTGAGTCTACGATGTCTTTCATCATCATCATCATCATCAGCCCGTATAATGTCCACTGCTGAACATGGGCCTCCTTCCGAAGGAGGATTTTTGCCATAGTCACCACGCTTGGCAGGCGGATTGGTTATCTATGGTTATTATGCTGTAAAACACAGGGAAAGGCTGCTACCCGTTCCCTGGTGTATGCTTGTTATAGATGATGTTATAGCAATCGGGACCAACGGCTTAGCGTTCTTTCCGAGGCACAGTGGGTAGTCCCTTAACCAACCAGACCCGGAAAGAAATCTTAGAATTTACACAAAGATTTCTTGTCCGGTGTTGGGATCGAACCCACGACCTCCGAGACTTAAAGCGAGCCAAATACCGCTACGCTACGCAGATTGTCACAAAACACACACACACACACTTTACAAGCACATAATTAATGACGGCACGCATACCAATCGCCTAATAAAAATGTCGTCTAATAAAATTTCCACTATTGGACGTAGAAATAACTTTTTGTTTCCACTATGGTTAACACGCTTGATATGAAGTTGAATTTTAGAGTTCAAACTACATGCAAAAAGTTACTCAAATTAAAAAACTTTATCCTTCCAACAACATCATAAAACTGCAAATTTCACAGCCACTTTCAACGGTTTTCCAATATAACCTGTGCTCTACCAACTACCTTAAGAACAAAGCAAGTTAAACAGACTAGATGGTATTCAATGAAACACTTGGCCGCACTCCAAACTTCACTAAATTTATTTTAATACGACTTAATTTTCCTTCGGGAGGCGGCCATTTTTGAGGGTACATGAATTTGCAAAGGTATTAAGGAAGGTGGAAAACTTGTGGGTTTAATTTTGTGGTTGTTTCAATTTTATTGAAAGAAGAAATAGTTTGTATCAGAAAATTGTTGCTCAGTTCAGTTCGTTCAATGTTTTTCTTTAATGTTTCCGAGGTAGAAGTATCACTTCTCATTTTATGGTAGGAATATAATAAATTTAAAATCTAAGAATTTTTGAAAACTACCCGCAATATCACAACCTCCGTAGCGTAGCGGTATTTGGCTTGCTTTAAATCTCGGAGGTAGTGAGTTCGATCTCTACGCCGGACAGGAAATCTTTGTGTAAATTCTTAGATTTCTTTCCGGGTCTGGTTGGTTGAGGGACTACCCTCCGTGCCTCGGAAAGCGTGGTGACTATGGCAAATACCCTCCCTCGGGAGGAGGCCCATGATCAGCAGTGGACGTTATACGGGCTGATGATAATGATGATGACCCGCTATTTACGATATGAAAATATCAGTTTCTTTTTCAAATTCTCTCAGCTTCAGCTACTATTATTGTAAATGGTGAAGGTAAGAAATGAATGGCGCCCAACGTGGGACTTCCGCCAACCTTTTACAATTCAATAAAGGTAATGAAAGGATTGATAAAGAGGAGGATATATAGTCGTTGCAAATTTGAAATCTCCTGTGTAAGAATTGACTATTCGAGAAAATTGATTTAAACTACTTACAAAAAACTAATACTTGGAACTTTTTAAACACATATTATCGCGTGATATTGAGATATTCACACGGGAGTTTCTACATTGAATAGATTTTCAAAATAAATTTTCTAATACATGAAGACCTTCAACAAAAGTGTCACTTGTGGAATTTTAAATTTGCAACGACCGACGTCGCGACGATATGAATAATATTAATGAAAAAGTTGGCTTCTCTCTAAACACATTGTAACACATTGAACGGCGATCACATGTTATTTTTTTTTATAAGAACATCCCAAATACTCCCAATTAACATGTAACGTATCGTATTGTAGTAAGTATTTAGGGTATATGATTTAGATTGATGTAAATATGCCATGCAGTTTCCAGATTAGAATAGACCATCCCTTATGTCAACCTCCGTAGCGTGGCGGTAATGGGCTCGCTTTAAATCTCGGAGGTCGTAGGTTCGATCCCCACGCCGGGGAAAATTTTTTGTGTAAATTCTAACATTTCTTTCCGGATCTGGTTGGTTGAGGGACTACCCTCCGTGCCTTTGAAAAAGCACGTTAAGCCGTTGGTCCGGATTGTTATAATATCATCTATAATAATCGTATTCGGAACGGGCAGCGGCGTTTCCTTGTGTGGTACAACATAATACTGCGGTCACCAATCCGCCTGCCAATCATGTTGACTATGGAAAATACCCTCCCTTGGGAGGAGGCCTATATTCAGCAGTGGACGTTATACGGGCTGATAATGATGATGATCCCATAAGTTCCTATGGGTGTTGTAAGAGGTGACAAAGGGGCATACACCTGATGAATGGGCAGCAGCATCTATTAGCTAAAAGAAACTCCTATCTTACACCATTCCGACTGCCAAGCGTGGTGATTATGGCAAGATTCCTCTACGAACCTTTTTCTATTTTTTTTTTTGTTCGGGGGAAATACTCTTACACATTCCCACCGCCGCTGCAGCGTAGCGGTGGTATGCTTATTCCTCTACGAACCTGGGTTGACAAAATCTGTTAAGGAGGAGGTTCATATTCAACAGTGGACGTAAACTTACTAAACTAGCTAACTGGAACTATGCGAACATGTAAATGGATATGTTATTTTTGATCAATGATTTTATACTTACGGTGGATAGGGCATTTTAGTAAATATTAATGATTACACAACATTTTTTTTTTAAATAGAATAGAGTGTATTTAAAAGAATGACCTCAAAAGCTTTTAACTACTTTTATACTCTTTATGTTTTAGCCTTTCATTGAGATTCAAAGCTTTTTATACCAACAGCCTTTTTCAAGTGCCTTTGAATAAAACTTACCTAATTTTAACACAAGCTAAAAAAAAATTTTTATTTAAATGACTCAAACCTATTATTGCTCTTTAATATGATGCTTTTTAATGTTTATGAACTATTGAAATTGTTAGAAAACATCATACCAAATTTAAAAAATAAAAAATATTTTTACAAAAATCCTTAAATAAACAGAATTGTGCTTTTGCTATCACATTTATGTTTGTTTTTATGGATTATGATGTCATTTTATAACCACTATGTTTAAATGTATGGTTATAAAACTTCAGTTCACTAAGAAACCTAAGGCTATCTAAAAATGTGCCCAGCTTTTGCGACTTGACACTGTAAATTTCGCCATCAAACTACGCGACTTAATAATTTTATTAAACCGATCTAATTTTCTCTTGTTACTATTATAATATATGACGGTGTGACGGTGATGCTGAAGTAATTTCTAGACGAGAGTGATAACTGTCACTCTGGTGAAGTGGACGCGTCAAATGTTGCACGTCACCGACGGATCGCCGATACTATTTTAATTCATTAGAATCTTCGCCATCTTCTTATTAATTGCCCAACACGCCTAAGTATGACGGAGTTGCCTAAAGATTGTACCGATTCTCCATTATATATATATGTAAGCATATATGATGACGGTGAAGGTAAGAAGCGAATGGCACCCAACGTGGGACTTCCGCCAACCCTTTATGATTCAATAAAGTTAATGAAAGGATCGATAAGGGTATGAATTTATCTCATAAAATAATTACATTTAGTGAAGTTATGTTATATTTTTCTATTACGAACCAACATTATTAATGAGAGGTTAAGAACAAAAAGTGACTGTGGTAAGTCTTACAAGAATGATGATATAAATGGTAAAGATAATAACAAAAAATAAAGCTGACCAAGCAAATACTTCCATGAAGTTAAAGATCTAATTTAACTTCAGTAAAGTATTTGGAATTTGCGTAAAAGCAAAAACCTGCTTATAAGTCTGCATATTGCGACTAGCAACCACGGTACCCTATACTACTAAAGGCCCAATTCACGCTTAGTTGGTTTAACACACTCTACGAAAACTTTGCAAGCAACATAACGCTATAATCATTTAATTCCATTTAAATCCTTTTCACTAAAACACTCGAAACATTTCCAACCACAGAAAAATGAATGTGAGCAATAAATAAAGTTGAAACTGCGACAAACACGCCTCTCAGCAACAAATATAGGTCGACTACCCTCCACCAGTGCAATAACTATTTGTTAAACCATTCTGCCGTGTGCAAGTATCCTTATATTCATATATTGAGTTTAACAACAAAGTTTAAGGAAAATCTGACTCTATTTTACCGGTTACAAAGACGGTTTTTGAACGTTATAAAAGCGTCGTTGAATAGTGACAGCCACTATTAGAGTCCGTTCATATAAACCGAGTTGGGTAGCAGTACATTTTATGATATGTGTTAGTATTTATAATCATGTGCCGAGATAAAATATTATGGTCTTTATCTCATGTCGTTTGTCAAAACATGAGGTTGTGAGGCCGTGAAGTGCTCAATGTAGGACATTAAATTCAGTCGACTATATTCAATTTAGTTCTCTTTCACGCTCCGGCAAAGAAATATCACAATCTGTGTCAAAATTTTCATAACAATCTGGTCAATCATTTATGTAAACACGGTTGTACGGTTACACTTCAATGTAAACGTTACACTGCCAATACACTATTTCCACAAATTAGATGCAGGCCGTATAAAAAAAACACTCTATGATACTTTCCGAGTCGGTGTGTGTGAAAGTTATCTATTGAATGGAAGACACATGAAGTAGGTAATATGTTCGCCGTTATATAGTTTTCTACTACTTAAGGTATATTTTCAAAGGTAAAAGATGTGACGACGGCTATATTCATATAATAAAATGTGGATTTGCCAGGGTGAAAATAGTCACAACTGATCAAATTTTACGAGACCTTTTATTAATATGACATATTGTTGTCGTTGCGAATTCTTAGTGTTATTAGATATATAAAGTTTTCCTTTGCTCTTTGCTAAAACTAAAATGGAGCCCAACGTGGAGCCTTTTGCAAGAGAAATTGTGCAACAAGCACTTTGTTTTGAAAATAAAACAATTAATGTAGATGGCAATCATTGTAATAGTTATTGTATTAATTAGTAAGGGTTGGAAATTATAAATTAAGAATCTTATCTGATCAATGTCTACCTCGACCACGAGGTAATCAAACCTTATTTCTAAATACAATAAAAAATTCACTCTAAAATTATTATTTTATTTGAAATAACAAAATAAAGTTTTTGATGAAAATTCCTTTAGTACTCTAAATATAGTTCTCCCCGGTAAAATTAAATTAATTCACACATCCAACTGATAAAAAACTAGTCATACGTTTCTGAATAAAAAAGCGCTCTTAAATGAAACCTGTACCGCGTAAAACATTCACAACAGTTCAATTTACTTATAAAGAAAAAACACAAATGCGCAGCACGAGTTGGATATTCTTTCCATTTGAAAATGAAATTTAATCAAATCCCGAACAAAGCTTCTTATAGAACAGGTATTTATTAAACAATATGTGAGTTCCCAAGGCGTTTCATTTTAATTAAAGCGCAGACGTGAAATAGAATCTACAGTGAGCTCCTCTGATTATATTGTACCGAAGTCTCAGATTTCACATGTTATGTTTTGTTAATCAATACATTTGGGAACTATAGTAATAATTATTAGATAATGCTTGATATTGATATTTCATATTACACAAATTTAATGTTATTAATAAAGAGTAGGTACACCATGAATTTGGGCGAAAGAGCCACAGTAGTGTGGCCCAAGAGAGCCTTCGGCGCGAATGTGGCCGTGGGTGCCGTCGGAGGGCCGGATTGCCTCGCGTACCCGGCACCACAGGCGGACGGGGTGTCCGGGGTATTTTAGTGGTATAGGGTCCTCTTCTTGTGGTATGATTAGCATACCACGCTACAGAGAGGGCGAGTCCTACATACCCCTTCGCCAGCGCGGGAACGCAGCGGTAGTGCGGAAGGGTTAATGCATTTCCCCCGGACAAAAAAAAAGACAGTTGCACCATGAATTAGCATTTACGGGTCCTAATTTTGTATAATATTCTAATGTGAATATACCTTTTTTGTATTCAGTCGACCCGCAACCACGACCAAAGTAAGTCATGTACGAAACGTTGGGTAGTTAATAAAAAAAGGTAAATTAACAATATTTAACCCCATTAAAGCCCGTAAATGCGAATTAGTCATGTTGTTTGTTATGTCCAAACTTCGTGATGAGAATTTATATCTGATCATGAGTACTACTTAAGAATTACTTACCACTTGGATGATGTATTAATGATAGGCTTATAAATTAAATGACTTTTAATATATTAGAAAAATACATTTTATACAAGAATCAAGCATAGAAAAGAAAACGTTAATCAAGAAATAGTATCACTTACCTGATAAAAAGAGTGGCGAAGAGTACAGCAAGCAATGGCAGAAGGGTCCCAAAGCAGGCCAGGAACAAAGTCTGCACGTCCGTAAAGCCTGAGAACACAGATAAAACTGCGAGAGGTCACATGCCAAGATACCTTAGTATGTTATGATCTGAGACCGGTGACATGCAATACATATTATGGTCATCTATCATTTGTTAATAAGCAAGAAAAATAAATGTTAGTACACAATAATGAAGTAGTCATTGAGGTGTTGAGAGTAATGAGAATGGTTTTATTTAGGAATTTATTTTAAGGTAAAATCAATGTTTTGTTGAGTGACACAGTCAAACTGGTAACTGAAAATTCATCATAAAAATGACGTATTTTTTATAGATAAATATATTGCCTTCTTATTTATATTGTATATTTTAGGCTAGAGCTATATAAACTATTATTATAAGTAGCAATAACCAATAAAATTAATTAATATAACACAGTAAATCAAAAATAACCCAAAATATGTTTTGACTAATTTACAAATACCTGTAATAGATTCACGTGAATAAAAACTTTTATATTTATTATTATTATTATTTATTTAATACTTTTATTATTATTTATTTATTATCTTCGTAAAGTAAAATGTTACGGATAGTAACATTTATATAAGTATGTATACACTGATTTTATCAACCACAAATTGTTATTATTATTGAGATAATCATATTTTATGATAATTTCGATATCGACAGTTGGAATAATACGACCCTTCAAATATTACTCAATCAACTTAGGCATGAATAATTCGAACTCCAAAGTCCCCATATGCTCGCACGAGCGGAGCTATCCACTGGTCGCCCTGAAATTACCGTTAAAAACCTACACGGTTCAAATAAGTCAATTTCCGATGTTCTTTGAAGCGAATGTTCAGAATCCGGGCAGTCTTCCAATTGGCACGCAACGTGGGTCTGGACTATCTCGACTCTGTTGAAATCTCCGAGTACAAGCATCGATTTTACGTGACTTAAATGCCAATTAAGAAGGCATGGAACTGGCTAATAATTAACTGTGATTAAATTCTTTTCCGTGTAGTCGTTTGATCAATTCATTTTGTTGTAACGGTGGGAACATGGGATTTTACGAGCCATAGTTGAAATAATGTAAACGCAACTCAAAATGTGAGCGTTCATTTACGACTCGTAGCGTCATTAATTTAATTTGTAACACTGTTTCTACAGGTGCATCACTTACGACTGTTGTGCGTTAGTTTCCCGGGTTCAGATAAAACAAAATCTTTTTGTCTAGAAATGCTATCAACACTGCGGATATTCCAATCAATCGAACACGGAAATAGATTGATTTGAACAGTGTCTAAATGAATCTGTCACCTGATGTTTACAGCTATCATTCTGAAGTATCAATATTGCTGGAGTGATCGTGAATTGGATTGTATATTTTTTGGAACATCAAACTGTATTTGCTACGTCCAAATTACTCGTTTTTTGTGCTTTACCTATTAGAAATATGCAACTCATTCGTTGGAAATATGAAACTAATTACGCTTCGCGGTTTAACAAAATTCATATTGGTATTTTTTTCTTAGATTACGGATCACGACGCATGTTATAAACTAAGCCTTTATTATAAACTAACTTTGTCAACAATTTCATCCAAATCCGTTCATTAGGTTTTATGTTATTCAACACCAAACGTCCACCTATACTTCTATATTTGTAACATAGTGAGTTTACACGTTTTCCATCATATTAATTATTCCATCCCTTCTAACAGACCGCCATTAAATTTCACTTAGAGACAAAACAATGCAATAATACTAACCACATAACAACAGAACAGACAGACAGCACATCATTTGTAACATCTATTCGTTTAATTACAAACAGCCACCCACATTTATTATTAGTGAATCGAAATGTAGGTATGGCCCAAATTAAATGAGTATATTTTTTTATATAAAGAGATTTTTTGTGTAGAGAGTTATTTGTTTGCTTGAACGTGCTAATTTCAGGAACGACTGGTCCGATTAGAAAATTTATTTCAGCGTTAGATAACAACGGGAGTTACGCGGGTAAAACCGCGCGCAGGAAGCTAGTGTATGATAAACTTAAATCAGAATTCAAGCAACAGTATTTGCTTGCGGGCTAAAGCGCCATACTGCGTTCACTAAGTCACCATATCGTACATTTGGTAAAACAAGGGTACAATAAATAATTATATCTCTTGCTGAAAACATCACTTTTATACATACCTAAACATTTTATATTTTCGCTAAAAACGATCCTAAAATAATTATATTAGGAATTTATTTCGTGAATCAGTGAAGAGCATATAATGCAGAGGAAACCCATTTGGAGCGCCAATAAAATATTTAACCTGCATAATAACATTAAACCGGCCTTAGCCCAATGGCTGGGGCGACGGACTTGCGATCATGTGGTGGCCGGTTCGATCACCCACCCTTTTGACTACCGATGTAAACCGTGTAATACAAGCATTTTAGCTTAGCACGAGGCCCTAACAATAAAGTAGAGCGACAGTTGCACAATATTCTCCTAAAAATCTTCATTCCGACCGCCCCGAGCCGAGGTCCAAATCCCACAAGGTGAGCCCTATTGCGCAGGTTGCTTAGTGTGTAGTTTTTAAACCATTTATTGAGACCGGAGCTCTGCTCGCCTTTATGTCCGCAAATAAGGTCGACCCGAAAAAAAAGGCCCTTACAAGTATATACTAGTAGTAAGGCAAAACTCTGCTAGAAATTTAAAAAATAAACGAAAATGTGCGACATATCTAGTGCGCTCTTCGAAGGAGACAGAAATATAAAGACAATCCAAGTGATAAAGAAATTCCATTTAAATTTAAAATATATCTTAAGACACCAGCTCAAAGTATTCTTTATTTATTACCTATCACTTATAATAAATGTATTAACATCGAAGAGAAAAATGCCCATAATAGATGTTGCGAAAAGTACGAAACGTCGAGAGGAAAATAAAAAACAAAACGCTCATCATTTCCGAGGGAATAAAGCGAGGACAAAATGTCTGTCACGTCACGTCCCCTTCATTCTAACGTAACGCTTTGCCCGAGGCTACGTTGATACATGACAAAACCATTATCGAAAAGTCTTCAAAAAAACTGGAGTGAAACGTAACGAATAAGTAATAGGAAAGTTGTGTCGTTGAACGATAAATATCTCAAACTTTTTTGTCACCTGCATTTGATACAGTTGTTTGTCAATTGTTATCGAACGATAAAACTGCGATATTTGTATCTACGCCGAAGCCGCATCTTGCGTCATCATCATCCTACTAATATTATGAACGATAAAATGTGTAAAGATGGACGAATTGTATTGTATAGTTGTTTGATACTCAAAAACTACAGAACGGATTAAGTTAATTTTTTCATGGAAATTTTATGAATGTTCATAAAACAAATTTGGCTGATACATTTTATTATTTCCATGTGATAACTGACATTCGATGCCATATAATTTTATTTTAAAACGTTCTTTTAAAGTTCTTTGCAACAATAACAAAAAAAAATGACAAAAAACGAAATATTTAATATATCTTGTATCGCTTCATCTCTTGCCATGCGTCATGTTTCAACACTTCCCAACAGGGCCAGAATACAAATCGCGTCTGCCGGTACATCCGTTCCAGTAAGGGTACAGTCATTTGTCAACAATGGAGAATAGATACATGAAACTGGGATGAAAACAGTTACAGAGAGTTTGAAGCTTAATTATTAATTACAATTTCTGGATTTTGATAACAGCGCCATCTACCCTGCCATATGGTATTCTTGTATAAAATAAACACCCGCTTAAAAGGCGTGAGGTGACAAACACAGATAGGTACATTAATTTGAAAAGATTAAAAAAAATACTATATTTAAACCACCAAGAGCATTTGGAACTTTGCTGAACAATCTTAGAAGTTGTTGTAGTTAATGGCTTAGTCAATTAAGTTACGGCTATCCCTAACCGGCTTTCGAATTTATCATTAATTATTAATCTTTGTAAGTTTCTTTCGTATCACTTTGTAATTACTCGATTAGATTGCCATTGTTTAAAGTATATAATCGAATGAAAAGTCCGCCGTTATTTTTAATTCTCGATTTAGAAATGAATTGATACTATAATATTTAAACCTGCTATTTTAGGTAAAGTTTTGAGCTTTTATTCTCCTTTCTATGTTTGAAGGGAAACGATCGACGCCATCAATCAGTGTTCTTATTATAGAAACGACCCTCGATCTCTAAGACTTAAGATGAGAGAGAGAGAGAGTGAGAGATGAGATGGGACTTAAACAGCTTAAATACAACGTTGTAAGAAGGCAATGCCATCTGTAACTTAGAAGCGGTGTAACTTAGAAGTAGACAATTCTAAGTTACCCATGGAATAGACATCGTACCCATACAAGACAAGACTACAGAATAAAATGTTGTATCATTCTTGTTTCAATGGATCCTAATACAATATATTTGCCGTTATCATGTTGAACAAAGCTATTCTCCAGTTCAATGGCCCGCTATCAGAAAACGTGTTATTTCTAACTGAAAGCGTTGAACTTAGCTTTAAATAAAACTGAATGTGACAACTTCGTATCATATTCATGAAATATTAAAGCAGTCTAATGATACAAGTTGTCAGAGGTAATTCTTACAATATCTATGTATACTAATAAAATGAAGTGGATAAGTTTGTTTGTTATTTCACGTTCTCTGTAACTACTTACATTTAAATAGTTTCAATCATTTCATACATCGTGATTTATTAGTCGTGGCTAAACTCGGCAAAGTTATTTATTTTTAGTCTATGTATGTACTTTTTTAAAAAGCATTAAAATTAACAATTTGAAATGACTTTGAAGCTGCCGTAGGCTGCATTGCCGTTCGTACAACACAAATTATTATCTTTCATTGCACAACACTAAAGCTCATTTCGCTATGCAAGTTTATTAATGCCGTCTTCTTGAAGGCAGCCATTTTTGGAAAAAAAACATTAGGTTTCGATAGACTGAAGCCAAATCTCCTACCCTATACCTATTTTTTTTTCGCTACGACTGGAGAAGATCTGCGGAACAACAAAGGAACATTCACAAAATTATTAAACCACTATTTTCTCGCGCGCGTTTTGTTCCGTGTAACTCCCATTCGCGCGGGAACTTCATCATTAATATATTCAATGATACAAGAACTTTTGAAATCGGTTCATTAATTCCGGAACCTATTCAATACAAACGAACAATCAAATCTTTCCAATATAATATAAGTATAGATTAAAGCGACAAAAATAGTTTACGTAAAATAATAGCAGTATCGCCCATGAGATTTTACGCGTAATAAAAATAATGAGAAGTGCCACTTGAATCTTCGGCACCCTCCGATTTAGATTTTTTTTTTTATTTCTATTTAAATAACTAAAAATATTTTTTTATAACCCGGCTATAAACTAATGTAATAAAGTGGAATTTAAAAGACTATCTACTTATCTCCGTGATTTTGAGACATAAATTTTACTTAAAGTATTACAGATCGTAAAATATATTTTTGTTAAATATTATTTATTACTGCCGAAATATTTTCTTGTCTACTTTCATTTCATTTTCTCTCAAGCTTCAGAGATTTGTATTAAACACTAAGTGTTCGGAATTATTTAATTTGCACTATACGCCATGTTTACTGGAGAGATTAAACATATAATGATCATGATGAGATCAATCATCTTCATCTATTTACTATTATTATTTTAGTATAAAAATCTTAAAATGACATATTATAATACTCACTTGTGTCCGGTGCAAGGTCATTGTCCACTTCGTGTCCGGTGATATTCATCATATACGCGCTCCTGTTCTCCTTCGAAGGCTTGCCTACCTCCACTAACTCCACATAGTCCACTTTCTTCAACACATCACTACTATTTTTATCCTTTTCTACCTCACTAACAGTCCTATTAGAAAACTCACTTTCATTAATCTTTGCAGCTATTAAAAATTCAAATTTTGGCATGTCTTCTGCAAATTCAGATTCTGGTCTGAAGAGTATATCCGTGATAGTATCTTCTCTATCAGTTTCTGAGTTAATGATATCTTCTAGCAGACTACTTGATATGTTTAATTGTTTCTCTATAGCATCTGCGTCAGCGCTTTGGTACTCTACTTTAGTTTGATCTTTGATTACTTTTTTTGAGAGAGCTACGTCTCTGTCTTGTTCTGCGTTAACTATAGCTTCTAAAGAAGTTTTTGATGATTTGTCAGTTTCTCTTGCTTCGTGAGCTTCTTGTTCTTCCCTTTCTTCTCTTGCCTCTTGGGCTTCTTTCGCTTGGCGTATTTGTTTGGCTTCCCTTGTCTCCTCATCATCAGCTACTTTTAAAGTATCAGAATTAGGATCGATAGGTAAATTGAAGGTATTATTATTATTTCCAAATTTTATGATTATGTCTGTTTGATTTTGATCAGAATATGGCCGTGCATGTACAATGTCTGCTGTTAACAAGGAGTTTAGTAAGAAGAACATAAGTTTTAATTTTACGTTTGTCATTTTCTTCAAGTTTTCATATTTTTGCGTGTGTCAGAACATTTTAGTGCGTGATGCTTTCAGGTTTCAGTTTCTTTCAGCAAACATCTGTAACAAAGAATACTTTTAAGAGTTGTGAACTTATTCTTTAAATCATTTTCTTTAAGCTCTTACTGAGATATTTAAATAAATGTATGATGTATGCAAAAAGACTATAAATACATTCGACCCTTCAATAAATTCGAATAATTTTGTAATTATCTTTAAGAAAATGGTACCATTTTGCCTCTTCAATAATACGTGTGAGTCAATCCATATGCATACAGAGACTATTTCTGTATTAATCAATATCACTCCACTATATATTGTAATAAAGGTCATCCTACATTGTCACTAACTGCTATTAGACATGCATTAAATACATTTAGGTCGTTATCAAGAAAATCTATTGTTATTTGTAAGTATTTTTTTCTGTATGTGTGTTCCATTCCCATGGAAGCCATTTCATAAAATATAACCCATATTACACTCCTGGCAAAAGTAGTTGTCTGATGTTCAAATATTATTTTTTGGCAATAGTCCTGTATTTTTCATTCACAAACAAACATCTTCACTTACCTTCGGACACACCTAACTTACATTCCCACATGTATGCGAACCACCATTGCTTTACTAGTGATAGCATTATTAATAATTTATATAGTTTTATTACCACCACCTCGCCATGCCAAAGAAGATCTTGATTTTCTGGGGGGAAATACCACCAATCGTCTATATAATCATATACAAGGAAACGAGCAACAGCATTTCCTTCCATATTACATTATAACTAATAGGGTCACCAACCCGCCTGCCAAGCGTGATGAGTATAGCAAATCCCTTCCTCGGGAGGAGGTCCATGTTCAGCAGTGGACGTTATATGGGCTGATAAATATGTATAGTTTTCAAGTATAATAATAACAAGCAAAATAATATAAAGATTAGTTATATCATATTTCTTTTCTTTTTTTTATAAATATTACTAGCAGAGTTTTGAGGTCAACTAGTATTCTTGTTAACCCCTCGTGCTAAGCAAAATGCTTGTGTAGCTCACTCGTAGTGAGCGCACGTCGGTAGTGCAATGGGTGGAGATCGAATCTTCAAAAGAGCATTTAATAAAAATGGGCGTGCCCCAAGGATCTATTCTGATTAGTATTTCGGATCAGCTCCACCCAGAGAAGTCGTGGCGCACATTTGAATGACGTATTATTACATACATAATGGCATCGATAGGTCTGAAATGAATAAAAAATGCTGATGATATCTCACACACACACACTTTGAAGTTGCCTTTAATGAAAGACCCTTTACAACCTTTGGAATGAGAATGTATGTATACAGTTGACTTATCAGATGTTCTTATTCGGACGCTCTTGACAGAGTGGTCACTGGTCATGGTCATATCAGTAATGTTAAGGACAACCCTACTGCCGTTACTTGAAAAAACTTAGCAATTTCTATTGAATTCGAAAACCACGCGGATCGGATAGACTATAGGGCCACGCGGCTCACTTCCATGTGCGTTTTGTTCGATAGCTGCAGTATTTGGCTTGTGGAAAGCATTTTCGTTGAATCTCACATACGGCTCACGGATGAGCCTTATGTGAGTTCCGTGACCTATTTGGAAATACTCATTTTTCGCGTGGCGTTTAACGTGTTACCCGGCGACCACAAGATCACAAGTCCGATGCCATAGCCATTGGGCTACGGTCGCTTAAATTATATTTTTCAGTCATCTATCAACAAATTACTACGTGACTTTTATTCCGCTCCAACTTTATTATTTACAGATAAACTTTGAGTCTCAAGCCAATATTTTTCACTACGATCATTTCATCTGCGAAATAAGTTGTAACTAACAATAACGGCACATCCATGTTGCGCTCTCGGAAGAGCTAATTGGGCAGTAACAGTGTGTGTTAGCTCTCCACTGACCCACTTCTGTACTCGACTGTACCACATGAGTAATAAATAGGAACAGAGATTTGTCTTCATAGAACCGTGCGAATTGGTTGAACTACTACAAGCCACAAGCACACGGGGCATATGTGCGTGTCCACTGCCCGCTAGTCGAGTACACGGCGAGACTGGTAAAAGCGCGACGCACGTTCTTTGTTTTCTTAATTGAAACTTTGAATAATTTAATGTCACGACGTGGTGTTATAAAATTAACGAGCATACCACGCGCGGTTTCACATATTTTATTTCGATTTAAAAAATAAATAGTGTCAATTTTGGAACCGAAACACTTCAAAAGTATTAAAGATTGTTAATTTGATATGCCTTGTGAGTGTTTCTGATATCCGTTAGATTATTTGAAAAAACTATATGTTAGATTCAAAATTTACCACACCATTAAAAGAAACAATAAATTATTAAAAAACAAAAGTAATAAAGAGTAAATTATTCGAGTAAATCATTTGTAAAGTAATCTATCATACTGAATAAAAAATATATTTAACAATTCTTGTGTTTAATTTGTCTTAACCTATTTTGACAACCCTACCAAAATAGGTAACGATTCCGCACCTTCTTGAGAAGCTGTAACTCTGTTCCTACTCCCTACTCATGTGACTGTTCACACTGAGTGCAGTAGGTCAAGCTACAGATCTGTAGGCCTAGTCACGCTAAATAGTGTACGAAATGCGATGGATTAAAATTGATAGATACAGTTTGAATATTAAGTGGCTATAACTAAGGACAAAACATAATGATTGTGTATATGCAAGACAATGGACAGGACACAGCTCGAAGAAGGCCGATGGAGCAGAAAGGTTCTCGAGTGGAGACCACGAACTGGCAAGCGCAGCGTAGTATGACCGCCTGCACGATGGACCGACGACCTCATAAAGGTCGCGGGGAGTCGGTGTATGCAGGCCGCTAGCGATCGTTCCCGCTGGAAATCGATGGGGGAGGCCTATGTTCAGTAGTGGATTACAACAGGCTGATGATGATGATATGCAAGCTATAGAGCGCACCATACAGAATATGAACTGATGGCACGGGTATAAACCAAAAAAATACTTGTTACATTAAGTCTATTAAAAAAAAAAATACTAAGCATACGTAGGGACAGACGGACAGGAAAACACTGTTGTTTTGTACTTTGTAGTGATACTGTTTGATAATTATGGTGAAATCTATAGTACCAAGTCCAAAATTCATCATCAACAGCCCGTTTACGTCCACTGCTGAACATGAGCCTCCTCGTAACAGACCTTGGCAAGCCAGGACCGTTGAGGGATATTGCCATAATCACCACGCTTGGCAGACGGATTGGTGATCGCAGTAAAATGTTAACCTTGGGCTAATAGACGCTGCTGCCCATCCATCAGCCATATGTCCCTTAGTCGCCTTTCACGACACCCATGGGAAGACACGAGGTGGTCTATTCTAAGCCGGAAACCACACGGCACGATAACCCACGAGTCCAAAATTAAAGGAATATAAATATTTGTTGTCATAATAAAAGTGTCATGCCATACATTACCAGGCCACTCAGAAAGTATTGCGAAAAATAGTTTTTATATATGGGAGACTGGCCGGTCAGAATCTTTTTCGAAAATATGATTACTTGTAAGTAAAAATATGTGTGTTCCATTTTCAAAATTTCCCTCCACATTTTTTGCGAGCCAATTCAAAGTATCGTGTCTTACTGAAAAATGGATCTGCGCCGGGAACATTTTAGAGCTATGATTTTTTACGATTTCAAGTGTCGCCTGAAACCGGATAAATCGTTCGATAGACTTCAAATGGCATTTATGGATGAAAGCCCCTCCAAGGCAACCGTGTATCGTTGGTATAACGAATTTAGGCGCGGTCGACCAACCTTGGGGGATGAAGAAAGAAGCGGTCGCCCTTTGACGGCTATTACGGAAGAAAACGTGCTAGCAGTGAAAAATTTAATCCAAGATAATAGGCGAATTACATATCAGGAGATTCAACACATATTAAAGATTGGATCGGGAAGCGTTCACGAGATTCTACACGGGCATCTTCGCGTGAGGAGGATAGTATCGCGCTGGGTGCCGCACTACCTCACCGACGCTCAGAAGCAGGCCCGGGTGGAATGGTGCCGTGATATGCTGAACAAATTTGAAGCAGGCTCGTTTCGGCGTGTTTACGACATCGTAACAGGTGATGAGTCCTGGATTTATCAATACGATCCAGAAACCAAGCGCCAGTCGACAGTTTGGGTGTTTCAAAATGAACCAACGCCTACCAAAGTGAAGCGATCTCGAAGCGGGGCAAAGATTTTGATCGCCAGCTTTTTTAATTTGACTGGCCACTTGGCCTCAATTCCCTTACGAGATCAAAGAAGCCGAATCAACGCCGAATGGTATACTACCAAATGTTTACCAGAAGTTTTTTCTGTTGTGAGCAACAAGCGACCAAACACAGGGCTCCGCGGACTACTGCTCCACCACGACAATGCGCCTGCACACACCGCGCTCAAAACGAGGGACTTCCTAGACAGCACATCAGTCAAACTCCTGGGTCACCCTCCTTACAGCCCTGATCTAGCACCGTGTGACTTCTTTTTATTTCCAAAAATAAAAAATCAGCTCAAGGGGATACAATTTTCGTCGCCGGAAGATGCGCTGGCTGCGTTCGAGCAGGCTGTAAACGAGGTGTCTACGGCGGACTGGAAAAAGTGTTTTGAAAACTGGTTCAGACGCATGAATCTTTGTATAGAGGCTGGTGGAGAGTACTTTGAAAAGATTTAATAAAAATATATGTACCTGTAGAACAATTTTTTTTAGTGTCGCAAATCTTTCTGAGTGTCCCACGTACACCTGCTTACAATCAAAACAACGCACCGCAGCGATAACCACATTCTATAAGTGTTATGAAGAATTTAGGAAATTAATGTCAATGATGACATTTATTTAAAAAAAGGATTCCTTTGAGTTTCTTGCCAGTTCTTCTCAGAGTTGCCACGTCGAGACACATGTCTATATGGATAGAGAATTTGTGACTTTGACAAGTGGAATGTATAAAAAACTTTTTTTTCTTCGGACGGACTTATTTAGTTAGCCCTGAGGCTTTTGCTACTTCACCGGGCATAAAGATGAGCAGAGCTCCAGCCTAGATAAATTAACACTACAAACTTAGCAACCTGCGCAAGAGCGGCGTTCCCTGTGGGACGTGGACCTCGGCTCAGAGCGGTCGCTGACGGGGAGATTGAGGGATTATGGCTTTTAGTTTCTTTAGGGGAGTTTTGTGCAACTGTTGCTCTACTTTACAGCTCGCGGGCCTCTCGGACTTCGGGTCGGAGGTGTGCATCGGAAGGTTCTTAGCAAACTATTCGGGAGGGTTAAAACAATCACTAAAACAACTAACGTACTAAGTATGTTAGTTGTTGTAAATAAACATCTCCGGCAAAGTTTCCTAAGTTTCTTATACAACACAGTTTTTGCGGTACGTATTATTTATTTAGTTTTTCATCATCACCGTTCGGTACGTACTGCTGTTTGGTCAGATAAAGACTGCTTACTCTCCGCTGACCCAATTTAGTTCTCGGCTGTACCTACTAGGTCAAGCTTAAAATCTGTAGGCCGAGTCGCTAAATATTCTATGAGTTGAATTGATAAAGACAACTGGAGTGTAACTACATAATATCTTCTTCAACCTTATTAGCTTGATACTAACGCGGTATCCACACAATCACCGATGATATCGTGATGACTCAGAAACAGACAGACACTATATGTAACTTTTCAGGAGAGTGAAAATCTATACAAGCAATTACTCTTTGCCATCTTTTTTATGCCATTTGTTAGAGAATGAGAATACACACTGTTTCGTTAATTAGAAACACACATGGTCCAATGGAAACTTGTAAAATAAACTCAAAAGTAATCTGGTATTATTTTCGTGTCTATTTAAAATAGTTAAGTTATTTGTTTCTCTTGAAAGTTACAATTTCTGCCATACGCGGTGGTAGAACTTAAGCGGTGATATGCCTATCCTATAATATAATATATATAATACATATAATCATTTTATTTCATTCCTCAAACAAAAAATAACTAAGAAACAGCGCGTTGAAATTTCGTGTGACTTCACATCTAGATACAATTTTACCTAGTAGTGACGTCACAAGCCCACCTCTCCTGAACTTTATAGTTTGTTGTTGCTCGGTATTATTGATTTAATAAGAAAAAAAATACGTGTCCAATATTTTTTAATAATCTTACTGATGGACTAATTATATTTTTTAATTTTCATGCCTACCTATTAACCGTAATGCTACTGGAGTGCTTTTTTTTCAGACACCATACGTTATCCAAGCTTTTGTTATTTCGGACAATCAACAGGCTTAAGCCATATTATATGGTATAAAAACTACAAACTAAACAACCTGCGGTAGACAGTGCGTCCAGTGAATATTGGACCTCAGCTTAGGATGAGCCGTTGAAAATTTTTTTAGAAATTTAGCGCAGTTTTGTCGCTTCCTCTCTTGAACTACGACTTCGGTTTACGAGGGTACATTTCACTTTTAAATAATAGAAATAACTAAGGTTACTAGTAAGGTAAGAATTCACTAGTGAAAGTAGAATAAAAGGCACTTTGAGCTCTGATGAATAGAATTGTATTTATACCTACTTACTTTACAACATAATTTTTAGCCATAAAACATTGTGTTTTGTAAATCTTTTCATTACTGATGTATGATAATAATAATTTAATACGATTTGTTTATCTACTTTTATTTTTAAGGAAAATAATATCAAAATTAGGTCAAGACACCTTTTTGCCCAATTTTGCTTGTTATTTTTACTCTCAGTTACTCAATGTTTATTATCATGCCGCTTTCTAAAATGTTACGCCACGATTTCCTTTTCCCTCTCCCCTCATTCTGTTACTTTTCTGATAAAGATTTTATAGAAATACTAGCGATCCGCCCCGACTTTGTATGGGTAGTAAACCTTAATAAGCCTATTCTACCTAGACAAATTATACAGGCTGTCCCAAAAGGTTAAGTAGCTGGGAAAGGGGGTGACAGGGGTGGACACAATGGTCACTAGAAAAATAAAAAAAAAACCGCTCTAAGTATTTAAAAAAAATTGCATTTTTTTAAAAACTTAACATTTTACACCTTGTTATTTTTTATGTTGATTTTGATGACCTTGTTGTTATTGAAGATTACATAACAGCATTTTTTTTAAATACAGCCATATTTGTAGGTACAGTTAGCACAAGGTGTAAAATTTTTAGTCTTAAAAAATGCCATTTATTTTTTTAAACACCCAGAGGGAATTTTTTATATTTTTCTGGTGACCCTTGTGACCATCCCTATCACCCCCCTTCCCAGCTACGTAATCTTTTGGGACACCCAGTATATCTGAACCTAGCTCAAGAATCAATCTATCTATTGGTGAAAGTCGCTTAAAAATCCATTCAGTAGTTATCGACCGATCGTGAACGATGGCAAAGGATTTTGTTTTATAAGATGTAGTGATCAAAACCAACAACATAAACCTTACACAAAACAAATCAACCAAAAAAAAATATCTTTATAATTTCATATTTCAACAAGCCCAGTTCCTACCCAACACGAGTGACAGATAACGGTCCTGACCTACAAGAAGGCAACACTCTGTATAGAATTGAGTGAGCAATTTGTCAAAGTCAAAGTGACATCTCATTCAGTTCGCATCCATTTGTGACTTGCGAGGTACGTTATTGGGTTTTTGTGTCGCAGCTCCGGGGCTACATTTCTTGGGACGGGAAATTCGTAGAATCTTTTTCGTAACGTTCTGTTATATCCCTACAATGATAGAGATAGATATGAGCCCTTAACTTACCCTAAATGTTAGATCGTCATTTTATTGTTAATATACAAAGTTGATACGACAGAGGGGCTTTCCTTTAAACTGCCTATACTAGGTACCATTTCCAAGCTCTGTACCAAAAATCAATTAAATAGGAGCAGTAGTTTAGTCGCAAATGATTTTTTAAGTTTTTGCGCCGTTTGAACACGATGTATCTTTCCTAACAGCTGATTATGTCTACGCATAGGTCATGCACCTTAAAACGATAAATCTGAGTATAACCTACGATGCGTTGTTGCCGCTCTGACGCAAATCATTGCAAAACATCCCGCACCGGCGCGCGCGCGACCTTGCCGCTTTGCTAGTTCAGTGAAATTTATTTACAAAGAGTGGTTACGTTTTACTCTGATTTGTAAGCTATTTAGTTTGTTTGAAAGAAAAAAAATCTCAATTTGGTTGGTTTTTATTTTTATACCGTATCGGATTAATAAAAAACACGTATAGTAAACGTAGCGTAATTGAATGCCCCTCTGTCATAGCAACGTTGTATACTTCTCTGAATTTACACAAATATTTCCTGTCCGGGTCTTGCTCTTTGGTCTACCCACCGTGCCTCGGAAAGCACGTTAAGCCGTTGCTCCCGATTATTATAACATCATCTATAATAATCGTATATCAAGGTATGGGCAGCAGCATCTCCTTGTGTGGTACAACATGATACTGCGGTCACCAACCCGTCTGACAAGCGTGGTGACTATGGCAAATACCCTCCCACAGGAGGAGACCCATGTTCAGCAGTGGACGTTATATGGGCTGATGATAATGTAATAATTCAAATAATCATACAAATGAGAGTAGATTTTCCATCGATATATTATCATAGGTATCAATTTGCTGATATTTCCTACTCAGAAATGTAATACAATAAACATATTGTTTGGGTGATGTGACTATAACTAAAAAAAGATTACTAGCAGAGTTTTTCAGTCTATTAGTATTCTTGTAAACCCCTCGTGCTTAACTAAAACTCGTGCTTGTCTTACGAGTGGATTCACGTCAGTAGTGGGTGGGTATCGAACTGGTGACCACAAGACCACAAGTCCGACGACCCAAGCCATTGGCCAGCCAACTTTACAATAAAGTTCAACTAATGGATAATAGATGGCGTTGACGATCATCAATCTTCCTAAAAGTTGCAATCGTTTCGTTCACAGAGGTGTATTTAAGATTTCTGTACATTGAGAATAAAGTTTAATCAGTATGCCTCCAATAGTAAATTAATTAGTACCTAAGTATGTGACAATTTGTCAACTTTTATTTTCTTTTTTTGTATGGACTTACGTAGATAGCTAAGAGGCTTTTGCTACTTCACCGGGCATAAAGGTGAGTAGAGCTCAAGCCTTAATAAATGAGATTTGTCACCGCGGTGATGATTCAGAAGGCTAATCACGCAACGATATCTAGAGCTCAGAATCATAAGGTCGGATGTGCCATTACAAGTCAGAAACATTCGTCGTATGTGCTTCTCTTTATCTTAAGCTGGTCCTTACGACCAAATGCTTTTGCAGTATATAAGACATCCGACCTTATGCTTCTGAGGTCTTGATATTAGAAGCGTTAACTATGCATGCAAAAATATTTTAAATATATTTATTAAGTTATTATAGAATCAATAATATAGTCAAAATATCATAGAAAATGCGAGCGTCCTGATCATCTGAATTTCTCCACTATTTAAATAACTAGATTCCCGCGCGGTTTGACCAGCGTAGCTCCCGTTCCTGCGGGAACTTTATTATTAAATATAGCCTATGTCATCCGGGGATCTAACGGTGAAAGAATTTTTCAAATCGGTCCAGTAGTTTCGGCGCATATTCAATACAAACAAACAATCAAATCTTTCCACTTTATAATACAGAAGAACTAGTTTTTCATATAGTATCTTAAACAAAGGCACATAATACTAACACGTATTTCCAAGTTTAATGTTGAAGTAGGCTTATATGTAATGTCAGATAAGCACGCGCCGCCAATATCCGAGGGTCGAGTGTTGCGTGGCTAGATCTTATCTCAGACTTATAAGCATTTTAACGTTATATCTATCTATTTATCTATACAGGGTGTCCGGTAATTAATGGATAACCTTAAAATGGGTCATGGTAAAACTAATGGCCATTCAGAAAAAAAATACAAATAAAAAAAAATACAGTTGGTACCAAAGATATGATTTTTTTAATAATAATCGGTGTTTTTTGTTACCATATTTCACATTTTTATACACCACGGCCACAAATTAAGGAATTCTATCGGTTTTTTTTGTTATAGTAATTTACGTTAACTAAGCTGATAGATAGGCAATAAATAGTATGACTATTATTACACGGTTTTTTTTTTAAACAATTTGAATGTTTGTTCTGGGGAAAATTTGTGAAAAATATTCAATTTGACAAAGTTTGAGCAACCGTAACTTAAAAAAAAAGTATCCAGACACAAGTGACCAATTATTTTAAAATATTATGTGCTTCAAGCCAATTTCAAAATGGTATCATTCATTATTGTATCTAATGTAAATTCTGAATTATTGCTATTAGTGTAGAAAATGTGTGAATTTTGGATAAACAACAAAATTTGCAATATTGGAATATTTATTTACATTGAATGTACCTGACCATTCGGGGTTAATAAAAACATGAATAGACGTAAGTAATGAATAGTAATAATTAAATAAAGTCTCTTTAAAACCAGAAATATTTTAACAAATACAAATTGGCTTTGCAATAAATGTCGTGTGTGTAAGTCGTGTGACCGCCATACTAGCTACCTGCGCGCACCCTGCACCACCCATCTTTTGTTCATGTTAGACAAAGAGGATATGAGTTGGATGAGTGCGAGCGAGATAGTAAATGTAAAAAAACCGGTAGGGGACTAACAGAACTTACAGGAACAGGGACTTAGACTTAGTGCGCGACTTGCTCGACTTCGCATGTGTTTATTTCGTTTCCGGTTGCAATTGTTGCTAGTTACTGTGAATCAGTGTTAAAACGACGACCTGGCTATTTTACTGGACTATTCGTTTTGTTTACCGATTTGGACTTGTTTTGTGTGGTGATATTTGCGACGACTTGGCTTGTAACTGGATTGTTTATTTTGTGAATCAACATGCCACGTGTTGAGTATACGCCACAAGAATATGCAAACATGCATTTTATTTATGGGGAATGCAGAGGCAATGGAAACGCAGCCGCAGCTCTTTATAGGGAAAGATACCCTAATGCGCGTCATCCAGATTACCGCGTATTTATAAGAGTCCACGGTTGTTACTCAGAAGGAAGAATCCCTGGTACTGGTGTTGGTGGTACTAGTGGTGGAAGAAGCGCTCGTGCTGATGTAGAAGACGTGGTACTTGAGGAAATTGCGCAAGATCCTTCAATTTCTACGCGATCAATAGCTCGACGCACGGGTATAGGGAAATCGACTGTGCATGATATCTTAAAAAAGAACAAATTTCACCCGTAACACGTTACGCGCGTGCAGACCCTTCAACCAAGAGATTATAATGCAAGATTGCGTTTCTGCCGAAAAATGCTGGGGAAGATGGAAGCAGACCCGCAGTTTTTTAATAAAATTCTATGGAGTGATGAATCAACATTGAAAAGAGATGGCTACATGAATTTACACAATCTCCATAGCTGGCAACTAACGAACCCTCGTGCTATGCGTGAAGACAGGTCACAGTACCAATTTAAAATAAATTATTGGACTGGAATATTAAACGGAAAAATAATAGGCCCATTTGAATTACCGGGGAACCTAACTGGCCAAAGTTATTTAGAATTCCTTGAAAATGATCTTCCAAACTTATTGCAAGAGGTGCCCGAGGTGGAGAGAGAATCATATTGGTTGCAAAATGACGGCTGTCCTGCGCATTATGCTGTATCTGTTCGTGCATACTTAAATAGAACATACCCAAACAGATGGATTGGCCGCCTGGGGCCAATTTTGTGGCCCCCACGTTCACCAGATCTAAATCCACTTGATTTTTTTTACTGGGGCTGTCTTAAGGAAGAAGTTTACGCAAAGCCGATCCGTTCCTTGGAAGATTTACGTAGCCGTGTCCGGGCAGCCGCATCGAAAATAAGCGATCGACGCTATACGCGACTGCTCAGGAGAGCATTCATTCGTAGATGTAGAGCCTGTATCAGAGTGGGTGGCAGACAATTTGAACATTTATTGTAATTAATAACGAATACAGTTTTACTAATGTCAAATGTTGTTTTTTATTAAACTCCAATGGTCAGGTACATTCAATGTAAATAAATATTCCAATATTGCAAATTTTGATGTTTATCCAAAATTCACACCTTTTCTACACAAATAGCCATAATTCAGAATTTACATTAGATACAATAATGAATGATACCATTTTGAAATTGGCTTGAAGCACATAATATTTTAAAATAATTGGTCACTTGTGTCTGGATACTTTTTTTTTAAGTTACGGTTGCTCAAACTTTGTCAAATTGAATATTTTTCACAAATTTTCCCCAGAACAAACATTCAAGTTGTTTAAAAAAAAAAACCGTGTAATAGTAGTCATACTATTTATTACCTATCTATCAGCTCAGTTAACGTAAATTACTATAACAAAAAAAAACCGATAGAATTCCTTAATTTGTGGCCGTGGTGTATAAAAATGTGAAATAAGGTAACAAAAAACACCGATTATTATTAAAAAAATCATATCTTTGGTACCAACTGTATTTTTTTTTATTTGTATTTTTTTTCTGAATGGTCATTAGTTTTACCATTACCCATTTTAAGGTTATCCATTAATTACCGGACACCCTGTATATATACACTGACTGACTGATCGATCAACACACAGCTGCAACCGCTGGGACTAGAACCGTGAAATTTTGCACAAATATTCCGTAAATGTGCAATAAGAAAGGATTTTTGAAAATTCAACCCTTAAGGGTTGTGAAAAGGGGCGCAATGTTGGTATCAAGAAATCTACGCGGATGAAGTTGCGGGCAACACTTAGTAATACATATAAGCGGTTAAAATTCAATCATGGTTTAAAAAAATAGCATTCCGCACTCCTTTTCTATATAAATTGTAAGTGAACGAAATGTCATACTCCGTCCGTACAATTTTCGTAAATAGGGCTACAAAGTTTTTACTTCACGTATATATATAAACATCATCTAAAATGGCTGATTAGGAGTGACAAGGGCTTTCAACAGTACGTCACTTTGTGTTTCTAGCCTTTTTCCTCACTGGTCTTGAGAGGACAGGTTGTGCTGTATCTCGCATTTTTCCCAATTTGTCTGATGCGTAAAAGTGTACAATATAATATATAGTTAGACTTTGAAAATATTAATTTATTCACTAAAGCAGATAGAAAGAGAAGCAGAACCCAACCCGCAGGCCGCATGTGGCCTATGAAGTTGGCCTACCTTGTGTTAAATATATTTAATACGAGATTGTTTGATGTAGGATTTCAGTTTTCCTTTTACATTCTACACTCTATAAATATATGTAACTAATTTGTCTTTAGGTTCTTATTTACCGTTAAATATGTTTTTAGGGTCCCCCCTCCCACACCAAGACTGAAACGCGAATGTGGCCAATGTAGGTGAAAAGTAACAAAAAAAAACCCATAAAATACAGACATATAGGTATTTTTTCCTAAAAAGTTGCCCGCAATGATACATTTACATGGCAAAATTAGTTCTTGTGCGTTGCAATAAAACTTAATCATGGTTGTACGTACGGGTGACCCAACACAGATTCGAAATCATTTTAATCTGTATTTTTGAATGCTATCGAAAAAGTATTATTAACGACTAAAAAATCACGGAGCATTTTGGAAATACCTAATATCATTTTCTATCAAAAATAAGTCAAGCAGAATTGCCCTCCGTGTTGCCGCTTCACTTATTTTATATTAAACCTAACTAAATAATATTATAGTATATCTTAGTTATCACCCTTTTTCCTTTAGCCATTTGTTATTTCTACTAATCCACTGACCCGAATAAATCCGAAATCAAATGGATTTTTCCAAAAAATATCCTATGAACGATGAAATCAATCGTTCATAGGTATGACGGCTACATAAAACATTTTCCATATTTTTTTAACTAAAAATTACTTTTATTTTTGTTCTACCTATTGTTAAGTTGTATAACAATATGATACTGCGGTCACCCGTCTGAAAAGCGTGGTGAGTATATCAAAATCCTCTGTCATGAGCAGGCCCATGTTCAGTGGGTCTTTACGAGCATATGATACATAAGTAAGTATGTTCAACAAAATACCAGAATGTGTGCAAGAGTTACCCCTAAATAAATTTAAATCCCATGTAAAGACTACCTTAATGAAAAAAGGTTATTACACAATTAATGAATATATTAATGATAAAACTGCATGGTGCTAGCGGTGTAACACAAGCAAACTTACACACCAGGTGCCTGTTCACCGAACTGATATACCAACATTAGACTTTTTTAATTTTTTATTGTCATTTATCAAATTTGTTATTGTATACACTGATGTATTTCGGAACAAGCTATGCTGAGTTTAACTGTCTCTCTTTTTAAATGCGATTCCTCAAATACTACTATCAGTGTACTCGTCATGCTCCCATTGTTTGTCAGTTGTGAAAACGTCTAGAGCGTGCATTAGCGCACATACTGTTATTTGAAATGTATATTAAATAAAATATTGTAAACAAAAGTTATTAAAAAAAAAAAGGTACATAAACTGTGATACAAAAGATGACGAAAAAGAAAAAGCCCGGAGTTTCTTACTTCCTTTCTTCTCCGAGTCGTCCACATAGGTAGCTAGTGAAAGGTTGCAGGTTAGCTAGGGTAGGATTCTCGCCGGCGAGGACCGCGTTGCACCCCTACCCCTGCCCTGTGATCCAGCGCCTGTAGGCCGATCACTTCCTTTTATGTTCATAAATCTGACTTATATATCAGTGGTACCACTGGGTCGTGGTCCTAACTCATTAAGGGTGCCCCCAGGTGTGTGCCACTTAATTGTATGTTTTTTTTCCAAATTTTTCTATATTGAACCATTAAAGTCTAAAATAATTAATATGAACATAAACTTATTATGAGTAGAGAAATTAATGACCAGCTGACGGACGGACTACTTTGTCTGTAATATCCTACAATTTGCTACCGATTAATTAAGTATCTAGTTTAATTCATAGAATAAGAATAATTGTGTAACATTGTGATTCTGACAAGTACAAGTGTATGTAAATACCTAAGTGCTGAATAAATTCATTATTTCATTATTTCATATTATTATTTCATTATAAGTACACACATACATTCACGCCTCTTTCCCATAAGGGAAGGAAGCGACCATTTCCTTGCAAACTTCTTTTTCGCTACGATCTTGACATACCACTTTTGCCTCTTCTACATTCATTAATCTCCTCATGCATGTCCTTCGGTTTAGGTGATAATGATGATGAATAATATTATTTGGCTATGGTCTTCAATAAGCCTGTCACTTATTTATATTACCTATCCGGTTGTACTGACGATTTGTCATCATCGGATATGTCCGACTAGTTTCTTGAAGCGCCGTCGAGTCGACTACTCCTTGAAAATGGACCTCGGGATGGTCTCGAAACTAGTCGGACATATCCGATGATCACAAATCGTGAGTACAACCGGATACAACGGTACAACTACTATATCTCCTTCAACTGACATGGATACATCAGCAGCATAATAAAATCCGTAATCATAATAAAGTGAACTACAAAACAGCCTATTACCAAACACAAAGTGTAAGGTGAATTAATTTAACCAGTAAATTTCCCTGGAGACTTCAAATTGTTTTGCACGCTCAAATAACTTCAAATTCCACGCGAAGCCAACACTATTAAGTGAATAAAGATGGCTATTTATTTAACCGACCAAAGTGCTGCGATAAATTTCGAAATGAATAAAAATCGTTAGGTCTGTATTTGAATTCGACTTAACCCAAATTGTCTTAGTGGCAAAAACGTTTTAGCCCAGCTAACATTGCCAGGACACTCGTATATACTCTTTTGGAGAAACACTATTGGCCAATCCAATTCGTCCATCAGCTTTTCTCAGTCCACTGCTGGACATAATAAGCCTAATATGCCTCCTCTGATCTGTGTATTAACACTGGGTATTCTGCTTTCTGTATCCAGTCTACTCCTGCTACACTTTTCAAGTCTTCAGCTCATCTTTCGGGGAGCATCCTTCTTTAGGTTTGCCGAAACGCGGTCACCGCTCTAAGACGCGTCTGCTCCATCGACTTTTGGTGTCCGTGCAAATATGGCCAGCTCGTTGCCAATTCAACTTGCTTAGTCTGGCTGTGTTAGTAACGATAGAACGAAAGGTATCAGTCAGAGAAAGCCCAAGCATATCTCGCTCTGTAGCTCGTTGAGTGTTTTTGAACTTATGGACTAGCGTAACTATTAGTAAATGTCTTGGCGTTGATCCTGATTGACAAGGTCAAACTATGACAAATGTATTATGTATACCAGTGTACCTGTATATGTAGATCGTGAATTTTCGTCGTTTCATATATTCAGCGAAATAATTTATTTTTTGGTAACACAATCGTTGTATATAATTTTTCAATATCATTAAAAACTTACAGGTTAAAAAGACGTCGAACATGTGTTAAGGGCACCCGTTCTTACAACCTAGAGTATCTTGTATTGCAAGGCACTAGAGATCATTTTATCATGTACATTTATTAACGTCAGCGGCCATAGTCCATTGGCTAGGGCGTCGGACTTGTGATCTTGAGGTCGCCGGTTTGGACCCCACACATTGCACTACCGTCGTGAACCCACTCGTAACACTAGCATTTTAGCTTAGCATGAGGGGTTAACTAGAACTAGACTGCAAAACTCTGCTAGTAATCTTAAAAAGAAAAAAAACCGTCGTCTTGCGGGACAGTTATTTTATAAAAAAACACCTATGTACAATGATTGTTGCCTTCTAAATTATTACCAACGTTTAAAACAGTCATGGATGACAATACAACATACTGCGATCACTAACCGGCCTGCCAAGCGTGGTGACTATAGCAGATCCTTCCAGGAAGAAGTACAAAATAATATTTGATAGTTCAAAACATCGCAAAAATCTACCATTCAAACGAATATTAAAAACGTCACAACATTCAAACCCTTCCAACGGTCCCAAAATATTCAGGATTACTTCGGATCGGGATTTTATCGCTTGTGTCATGTCAATGGGAATTTAATAAATCTTTAACATAGCACGCAGGTGCGTAAATTTGACATCCCAGGATTCTAATCATTATTGGCGCCTATTTTCGCATAAGGCAGATAATGTGACACATTTATTTAGTTATTTTCGTTATTGTTGCGATTTTAACTGTAAAAATGTTATATAATAGTAGAGATATAGAGAAAATTAAATGAAAACGTTTAATGATAATGTAGACGAATCGATCGTACTCAATATAAGTCAAATACAATGATAATGGAAACAAAAAAGAAAAGAAACAATCTTGACTATTAAATTAGTTTACATTTCAACAATAATGTTATTATATAAAAATTACCAATGTTGTTATGGCATGTTATAGTCACTTATTATATTATTAAACATAATTAAGATCAACCAGCGCGGGCTGGGATCGGATCTGAAGCATAGAAAGCGTCGCGAGCGTCGCCTTGCGAGGATTACCGGACCCTATCCTTCCTTGTTACCGATAAAGACTAATGAATTAGTTCGTGGAAGTGGCAGTGGGAGAATAGATGGCCAAACAGTTCTCGAATGGAGACCGTTGTAGATCGGCAAGCGTAGCGTAGGTAGTCGGAGTTATTTTTTTAATGTATTTTACATAAATCCTTACTAATATTAAAAACGCGAATATTTGTGAGTATGGATGAATGGATGGATGTAACTCTTTTACGAAAAGACTACTGAATGGATTTGGCTAAATCTTTGCTAAGCTCGATTAACGTATAGGCTACAAAACACGCTCCGACCCACTTTAACGCGGATAAAACCGCGGGGCGCAGCTATATAAATTATACTCAAATGTATCTATTATCATATCATCTGCTGTTTAAGGGAAGCCATTTATATAATTTAACGACTGAAACTAAAATCTGTACGTGTCTTTCGAAGCGCGTACCTCGAAGCTTGAATCTAAATTGTACCATTTTGTAGTTGAACTGAACAGTTCAACTGTAAGTGGGACATCGCCAAAGTAGAACTGACATAACTTTTAATATATATCATTTATCTTTTGGGTTAATTAAATCACTTTAATTGGATAACTATAAAAGTCTAACAAAATGTAACAAAGTGTGTTAGTAGTAGAAGATAAGTGTTATGCTAAATTGTAAACTATATTTATGTTTTAATTCATAATCTTTATATATATATAATTCTAATGTACGTAGTATGTCACTGAACTCCTTTAAAACGGTTGGACCGATTTGAATGATTTTTTTGGTATGCATTCGGGTGGCGCCCTGGATGGTTTAGATTCACAAATCATATATAGTTAATATATATATTAGTATATTATCATGCAGGACAACGTCTGTCGGGTCCGCTAGTATTATAAAGTTTAGTGCCCTTACGATGTTTATGATGTTTCATTCTGTTACTATAAATAAAACATCTTTGTAAAACCCATGATATAAAAAAACCTACTAATATTATAAACGCTAAAGTTTTTATGTATGGATGGATGGATGTTAGTTACTCTTTCACTCAAAAACTACTGAACGGATTTGGCTGACAGTTTGCACGGAGATAGTTTATAAGCTGGATTAACACATAGGCTACATCATATCACGATCTGACCCACTGGAGCAGAGTGACGCGGGTTAAACCGCGGGGCACAAATCTATCTATATCTATCTATATATATAAAAGAAAGTCGTGTTTGTTACAACACTTATAACTCGAAAACGGCTGAACCGATTGCCATGGTTTTTGATTCGTTGGATTTGTTTCCGTCCCGAATAGCAGAATACATTTTAAAAACAAAAGAAAGTCGTGTTAGTTACACTATTTATAACTCAAGAACGGCTGAACCGATTTGGCTGAAAATTGGTAGGGAGGTAGCTAAGAACTGGGAGAAGGACATAGGATACTTTTGGGTAGGGGTAGGGTAGGGTAGGGTAGGGTAGGGGTAGGGTAGGGGTAGGGTAGGGGTAGGGCAGGGGTAGGTTAGGGGTAGGGTAGGGGTAGGGTAGGGGTAGGGTAGGGGTAGGGTAGGGGTAGGGTAGGGGTAGGGTAGTGGAAGGGTAGGGGTAGGGTAGGGGTAGGGGTAGGGTAGGGGTAGGGTAGAAGTAGGGTAGGGGTAGGGTAGGGCAGGGGTAGGGTATAAAAGTCCACCCGTGCGAAGCCGGGGCGGGCCGCTAGTATATATATAAAACAAAGACGGGTTTGTTACAACACTTATAACTCGAGATCGGCTGGATCAATTTTCATGGTTTTTGTTTCGTTGGATTTGTCTCCGCCCTGAATAGCAGAATACATTTTAAAAACAAAAGAAAGTCGTGTTAGTTACACTATTTATAACTCAAGAACGGCTGAACCGATTTGGCTGAAAATTGGTAGGGAGGTAGCTAAGAACTGGGAGAAGGACATAGGATACTTTTGGGTAGGGGTAGGGTAGGGTAGGGTAGGGTAGGGTAGGGTAGGGGTAGGGTAGGGGTAGGGTAGGGTAGGGGTAGAGTAGGGGTAGGGTAGGGGTAGGGTAGGGTAGGGGTAGGGGAATGGTAGGGGTAGGGTAGGGGTAGGGGTAGGGGTAGGGTAGGGGTAGGGTAGGGGTAGGGTAGGGTTAGGGTAGGGGTAGGGTAGGGCAGGGGTAGGGTATAAAAGTCCATCCGTGCGAAGCCGGGGCGGGCCGCTAGTAGTAAATAAATAAAGACTTCAACTTCCATTTTTTTTAAACATGGCAGCATCTTTTCCAATTACTTCCCCTATTGTAACTAATAGTAGATTGTTTATCTAGGGAGCAAACAACTATTTTAAAGGCGAGAGTGTTTTTTTTAATCCAGAGCGGAGCGAAGGATTCTAGATTAGAATCCCGAGCGGAGCTAGGGATTCTTAACTAGAATCCTGAGCGCAGCGAGGGATTAAAAGTATGTCACTCGAGCTTAAAATAGTGTTGCTCCCGAGGTGGACGCTCTACTTTTTATCACCCTCTATGAGAAAATAAGTAAGTGCAACTTATGAACAAGAATTTATTTACGTACAATGAAGAACCATAAGAAATAATAATACTTTCACTTGAGGAAGACGCACTCATTTTTTATAATTCTAAAATCTGAATATGAATCAACTACGAACGAAAGCAGAATGCATTTAATTTCGCGCGTTGTTTATTTTTCATCAACTTTTTTTAAATTTGGCGCGCTCGCAGTTTTTCAGCCAGTCACATATTCAATACATTGTTCCCGCATGGTTTGTGATTCACCTCTTTGCTGATTGAAAAATTATTAACAATATCCACATTCCAAATTCAAATCAATTTTGGTCCCTAAGGGATTAATGAGCTATTTTAGTCCCTGTTTACGAGGAATAAACTAGCTCTTTTTGAATTGATGTGATAAAAATATTATTTAGCACTGCACGCAGATTTTTTATATCTATCTTCTATTATCTATATTTCTATATCTATATCTATATCTATATATATAAAAGAAAGTCGTGTTTGTTACAACACTTATAACTCGAGAACGGCTGGACCGATTGCCATGGTTTTTGATTTGTTGGATTTGTTTCCGTCCCGAATAGCAGAATACATTTTAAAAACAAAAGAACGTCGTGTTAGTTACACTACTTATAACTCAAGAACGGCTGAACCGATTTGGCTGAAAATTGGTAGGGAGGTAGCTAAGAACTGGGAGAAGGACATAGGATACTTTTGGGTAGGGGTAGGGTAGGGTAGGGTAGGGTAGGGTAGGGGTAGGGTAGGGTAGGGGTAGGGTAGGGGTAGGGTAGGGGTAGGGTAGGGTAGGGGTAGGGTAGGGGTATGGTAGGGGTAGGGTAGGGGTAGGGTAGGGTAGGTGTAGTGTAGGGGTAGGGTAGGGGTAGGGGTAGGGTAGGGGTAGGGTAGGGGTAGGGATAGGGTAGGGGTAGGGTAGGGGTAGGGTAGGGCAGGGGTAGGGTAGGGCAGGGGTAGGGTATAAAAGTCCACCCGTGCGAAGCCGGGGCGGGCCGCTAGTACATCTCATAAAGGAAGCACTATAATTGGACCTTGCAGAAACTTTGCTCAGTCTCTTACAAAGGCGCCATATTATAAGAAACTTTTGTACTCAATATAAAGTTTTTCATCTCGTTAGCGCAGTCTTTTTAATCATATTAAAAACACACTTCGAAATCAAAAGAAAGCTTTTTCTTTCGGACAGTCTATTATGTAGTTAGCCACGTGGCTTTTGCTACTTCACCGCGCATAAAGGCGAGCAGAACTCCAGCCTTATACATCATCATCAGCCCGAATAACGTCCACTAATGAACATGGGCGGAGGTAAATACCCTCCGTCGGGAGGAGTCCCGACGGAGGGTATTTACCATAGTCCCCACGCTCGGTAGGCGGGTTGGTGACCGCAGTATTATGTCGTAATACACAGGGAAACGCTTCTGCCCGTTCCTTAGTATATAATTGTTATAGATGATGTTCTAACAAGCAGGACCAACGGCTTAACGTGCTTTCCGAGGCATGGAGGGTAGTCCCGCAACCAACCAGATCCGGAAATAAATCTTAGAATTTACACAAAGATTACTTGACTGATGTGGGGATCGAACCCACGACCTCCGAGGCTTAAAGCGAGACATATACCGCTAATATAACAAAAAAAAAAAAGTATCACAATTTTATCTAAAATTTTAGTTACGTATCGTGCCGCTGTCAAAGATCCATTTTCTTTGATGTGGAGGTCAAAAACATAGAAGAAGGCGTGTGAATATCTTTAACCAACATTTTATACTTTTATCATTGTATTGGAATCCCTTGGTCTACTGATGATATTAACTATGAATAACAGTTAAAAATGCTATATTCCGACATATTCATCGATAAATACTTAAAGTGCGAACGTTGCTCCTTACCCACTACTTATTACTATACTTCGCACGCTTAGAAATACAGTGACCCAATTCAAAATTTCGAAGGTGTGAGTTTAATTCATATAATGACCAAAATTTTACATTTGCATCGACCCATATTAAAAAGGTTGATATTAAAAACTAATAAAATACCCATATTTTTAAAACCGCCGAATATTTAATTTAATTTTTACAAAATTAATGGACTTGACAAACCTTTTTCGCCATTTACCTAAAATTTGGTATTTTCAAATAAGTCACTATATTTCTAAGCGTGCGACTTATCTAGGTGTGTTTTCATTCAAAAATAAAGAAAATAACAATGAATTGTCGAGATTAATTCGTCATTTCCAGTTGTTTACAATCTTGACTTGTGATGTCGGTTAAAAAAACAAGTTGTAAGCGATCGTATAATTAGGAACAAAGGGTCTTATTTAATGGAAACAGGAAGGGAATGGGCCCTTTGCGGCTCAATTGCTGCAGCCCTTCTCATGTAAACCCTTATGAGGTTGCAATGTCGTTAGGAAACCACTTGCCGGAATCGTTGCTTTTTCTTGCAATTTCAGTAATGGAAGCATTAGAGGACGATAAACTTTCTAGTTTTTATATTGAACTTACCTTTTTCCATGGCTTCGCTTGGATAATTTTATTCTTCTTGTTCCTCGTTTCATACCCTTAGGATGTAAATTTTGGAAAATATATTGATAGCGGTTAGATAGAGTACATCCTATTGACAATCTACGAGACAAGATTCAACATTATATTATCTGTTCAGTTTTTTTTAACTTCATGTTATTAGTTTGGTTTACGTACAGATGATTAGATACAAACTACATCATTAAAGAATTTTCACAAATATAATAACTCTATAGTCAGGTGAAACGATATCTAATTTGAATAAAACCTTTGTATCTTTTCCTAACCTACACCCTTTTTTAGTTCTCTTTTATATTTAAACTTTCCTACCTTTTTCTGGCATTGTCTTGTTCTCTTCTTTATATTGTTTCCTTTCGCGGGTCTGCTCGAAGAAATTTCTTAAAAAATAAGCAGTAGTATCTTTCTTTCTTTTAATTATATTTTTACAAGTGTTATGTGTGTACGTAAGTCCGCCAATGTACAGTTTTGTGCTAAAGATTTAAATAAATAAATAAAATAAAACCTATAAAATCAAAGTGTCTAATCTTTATATATATAATTCTTCTGTGAGTGTGTATGTCACTGAACTTCTCTCAAACGACTGGACCGATTTTGATGAAATTTTTTGTGTGTGTTCAAGGGGATCTGGGAATGGTTTAGATTCACAATTTTGTCCGCTGGACAATGTTTTTTTAATTAATTTTTAATTTATTAGTAGTTGCCTGAAAACCCCTTAAAACAGCCTTTTTCTTTTTCCCATACAAACGTTTTCTAACTAAAATGTAGAGTCAATTTGAGCTTTATTTATTTGCTAAGATTTTTTAGGGTAGGTGTAGGGTAGGGTAGGAGTAGATTAGGGGTAGGTGTAGGGTAGGGGTAGGGTAGAGGTAGGGTAGGGGTAGTGTAGGGTAGGGGTAGTGTAGGGTAGGGGTAGTGTAGGGTAGGGGTAGTGTAGGGTAGGGGTAGTGTAGGGGTAGGAGTACCGCATAAACGAAGTCTCTACGGCCCAGTTTATTTTATACAAATGTTTAGGTCTTTTATGTATCGATTGAGGCAGTACGAAGTCTGCCGGGTCAGCTAGTATCTATATATATCTATAATCTCATCAACTTATTTGTTGTTCTTCTAATATACTTGTTAACTCTCTCACTGGGGAAATAAATCCGTGTGTCTCGAGAGACTTCACAAATGTAGTATTCTAGACAGAACACGTTCAGACTGTTAAAACATATGTAACTATATATCAAGTCATACCTTATCCAGTGTTATGATGAATTTATTTTTGTCACACAGACTCAGAACACTGCACCGATTACGCTAGAGTCTAGGTATGCATTCATAGGCACAAATGAATGAAGTGTTTATGGGCTTCCTCTTTAAAGACCTTTGCAAGCCAGGGTCATTGCCATATTGCCATAATCACCACGCTTATTAACCTTGAGGTGATAGATGCTGTTGCACATCAATCAGGTGTATATCCCTTCGTCGCTTAGAGATGTGGTAGTTTATTCTAAGCCGTAAACCACACGGTACAAAAGCGGCGTATCAGCTACTCCTATTACACTCATCGTGATTCTCAGAACTGTTCGTAATGGAAATCTGAACCAAAACATCAGCTGTTAGAAGCGAATGTAGTGACATCTTCAGTCGCCGCACCAACTTCAATAAGACTAGGGGCGCCATCTAGAACCTAGCACCTCAACTAACCTGTATCGCGCAATAAAAGTTCGCAAGCCAGTTCGAACGTATAAAAATTATAAACGATAACAAATGACTGTCGGTCGCCGTGCACACCACCTCGACCTGGAAAGAAGGTAAGTATTCATTTTCTGTGGAACACTACTAACCATTCTTTTATACACAACTACAGCCACTGCTGAGTCTCCAGTATAGTTAAAGATAATCATCATCATCATCATCAACAGCCCGTTAACGTCCACTGCTGAACATGGGCCTCCTCTTAACAGGCCTTGGCAAGCCAGGACCGTTGAGGGATATTGCCATAATCACCACGGTTGGCAGACGGATTGGTGATCGCAGTAAGATGTTAACCTTGGGCTAATAGACGCTGCTGCCCATCCATCAGCCATATGTCCCTTAGTCGCCTTTTACGATACCCATGGGTAGACACGGGGTGGTCTATTCTAAGCCGGAAACCACACGGCAAAGCCGGAAACTACACGGCAAAGATAATCAAACGCTTCTAATTGGCACACCAGCTAGTACATCATTGTCAACAAAGCTCTGCTTACGGAGGCTAATTCTATGCCGCTATTTCGAACGCTGTAGGCTTCGGCATTGTTATTAAGGATTATATATATATCATATCATATTATATTATATCATATCATATTATATGTATATCATAGGGCAGGACAATTTAACATCGGTGTAAAATGGTGTTAATTTTCGTGTACTAAATATAACATTTAAGAATTATTAGAACCATGGGCAGGTTTGAAAATGCGCTGCTTAAAGGGTAAAGACCACAAAACCTTGGCCATTCGGTCATGGTGAGTCCTAATTCACTGTCGGCTATATATAAACGAGAATCTTATGTAGTTTCAGGCTATACCTCTAGGTCTTTCATGATTTTAAAGCCTATCCTAGATCACAATGGTGTGAAAACTTAGCTATTCAACTTAATATTATAGCCTTCACTCTAACCTAACGCAATGGATACACATAACACCATGAATATCATAATGTAACCACTCCATTTCCTATACCCCTCTGTCTGCAAGTTATAATTAGAGAGGGTAGGGGGCGCCAGCGACGCTCTCAACTAAAGGGCGATACTAGTGAATTGCTCATTAAGGCAGTAACCTTATTATGGATTATTAAATAATGTGCCCGACGCCTATATTATATAGGAAATACGTTTATAGGGTTCCGTAACAAATTGGACAAACGGGGGTCCCGTTATTACTAAGACTCCTCACCTAGGTATGTTTGTATGTCTGTCACTAGGCTGTATCTTAACCGGCCGTAGCCCAATGGCTAGGGCGTCGGACTTGTGATCTTGAGGTCGCCGGTTCAACCCAACCAATTGCACTACCGACGTGAACCCACTCGTAATACAAGCATTTTAGCTTATCACGAGGGGTTAGCGAGAATATTAGTAGACAGCAAAAATTCTGCTAGTAATCTTAAAAAAAAAGACTTGATAGCTAGACAAAATTTTCACAGATAAGAACCAATATTGAAATGAGAATAAAATAAATATTTAAGTAGGGCTTTTATGCTGGCTATCCACTAAAAAAGGGTAATTAGCGGAAACGGACCTAGCGAACTGAGCTAAGCGAAGGAAATTAGCTGTGCACTTCCACTAAAAAAGAGTTTCGGCATTTGCCTTCCACTGCCAGCGAGTAGCGGAGCGAGCGAGGCTGGAAATGAGGCTGAGCGAGTTTTAAGCTTCCATTAGAAGCGGACTTGGAGGCCTGCTAGCCAGTATACAGACAACCGTGATAGAAACAAGTCATGTGCACGATGTCGGACGATTCAAATGATGTCGGACGATTCAAGTGATGATGATTTTTATGAAACAATAATGAAATGTTTGCTTCTTTACCACTATAAGAAGAAAAAAAAGAAGCTTAATACACCCAGATTCTGGATGAGCAACCATATAAGACAAAGAGCTGTCAAAGGCGATCTATTACTAGACCGTTCAAGGACGTGAAAGGGGTAGCGGTGGCTGGAGGGGGCGGGGCTGTGAGCGGAGTCCGTTCAAAACTAGCGCGCGAAGCCATGACGCAGCGGACCCATTTTAACTCGCTCAGTCCGCTCCGTTTACTCGCTCGCGGACCGCGGTGGATGTACTTGTATGAAAATCAGTATTGCGAGTTGAGCGGAATCCGCTCGACTCTTCGACCACTTTTGTGACTCTTTGAACTCGTTTTGTCCGCTCCGCCCAGTTTTAATCAGTGGAAGCACTTATATGACATTTGCCATTGCGAGTTAAACGGACTCTAAACGGAGTCCGCTCCGCTCGCAGTGGAAGGCGGGCATAATACAAGTGAGTTTTTGCAAGATTTGCTCAATATTTAATAACGGGCATTATATAAGTATATTCACAGAATATTTAATAGTGTTGTGTCTAATATCTTATTTATAATGGTATGGAAGGCTTTGTTTTTACTCGCACACGGCCGATTCTTTCCCTCCCGACCCTTAGTTTGCTAAGAACCTTCCGATGCTCTCGTAGACCCGAAGTCCGAGAGGCCCGCGATCTGTTAAGTAAAGCGATAGTTGCACAAAACTTCTCTAAAATACAAATAGTCAAAATCCCTTATCTCATCGCCAGCGACCGCCCTGAGCCGAGATCGAAGTCCCACAGGTAGTAACTACATAATATGTCCGTCCGAAAAAAAAAGAAAATAAAAATTTTATTGTGCCGACACTAGCTGCTAACTTTGCCACTTTTCGTCCACTTAGAAGTGGAATTTAAAAAAAAAGTTTATATTAGAGTTCCTGCGTTAAGAGGAGATTACACCTACCAAGTTTTAGGTCTCTACGATCAGCGGATAAAGCTGTTCATAGATCCAACAGTCAGTCAGAACAAAGCGTTTAATTAATATAGATAATTAGATTCCCACGCCCGGTTTTACCCGCGTAGCACCCATTCTCTTGGTAACGCCTTCTTCGATAAATGGGCTATCTAACATTTAAATATTTTTTCAAATCGGATCAGTAGTTTATGAGATTAGCGCGTTCAAGGAAACAAACTCTTAAGCTTTATATATAAGTAAAACATTATAGATAATGATAATAACCAAAACCTCGCTAATTTCAGATATATATTACATCCCTCATTATGACTTTGTTGACAAACAACGCCGTTCCCGGAAATGTCAAATGACATCTAATTTGCGCCGGAGTGCCAATTGTCATTCGCTCTAAGTATTTCCCATCTAAAGTCAGTGTGTGCCGGTTAGGTGTAATGACTCGGTTTAAAAATTGCTTTATTATTAGCAATGAACAAGCATTTTCCTTAACACACAATACAAATTATAACAATAAATTTCATCTTCATCATCATCATCATCATCATCAACAGCCCGTTTACGTCCACTGCTGAATATGAGCCTCCTCTTTACAGATCTTGGCAAGCCAGGATCGTTGAGGGATATTGCCATAATCATCACGCTTGGCAGACGGATTGGTGATCGCAGTAAGATGTAAACCTTGAGCTAATAGATGTTGTCCATCCATCAGCCATATGTCCCTTAGTCGCCTTTTACGACACCCATGGGAGGACATGGGGTGATCTATTCTAAGCCGGAAACCACACGGAACTTTATTTCATCTTACTTTTGTTACTTATCTTATTAAATATTAACAAGCAAATAACAAAATGTGAGAGGAGAACGAATGTCGCTGACATAGCTCAACGGATTAGCAATCTGAAAAGGCAATGGGCAGGACACATAGCTCGAAGAATTGACGGCCGATGGAGCAGAAAGGTTCTCGAGTGGAGACCACGAACTGGCAAGTGCAGCGTAGGACGACCGCCTACCCCTACCGCCGACCGCAGGCCGCTAGCGATCGTTCCCGCTGGAAATCGATGGGGGAGGCCTATGTTCTGCGGTGGATTACAACAGGCTGATGATGATGAAATAACAAAATGTAATTCAATATTTATGATTAATGTTTTTCGGAATATTTTTTTTGATTATTGAGAGTTTGTGGTTTACATAAAAAATATATTTAGATATGATTTATTGTACCTACTAGCAAACAACAATGACCAACTCTGTAGCATAGCGGTGTAAGAATCGCTTAAAGCCTAATGTGTGGGACCACAAGAGACTGATATAAAGCCATCGACCATCGCTAATCAGTTAAAATGATGTTCAGAAATTTCCTACTGAAAATTGGCATCGGAATTCTTAATGAAAACATAATCAATTAACCGGAAACACTGTCATACAACGCTATATGTTTGAATTTAGAGTGGGCCACGCCACCCAGCACATCACTCAACGCGCCTGATATAAGACCTTACTATCGTGCACCAACGAATATGAAGTACTTGCTGCGTCCGTGGTTTTACCCGCGCTACTCTGCTCCACTGGGGTGGAACGTGATGTTTCGTAGCCTATATATTAATCCAGCTTATAAACTAACCGCGAGCAAATTTTCAGTCAAATCTGTGGCGCGGTTTATGCGTGAAAGAGTAACAAACATCCATCCGCACATACAAACTTTCGCGTTTATAATATTATTAAGAATAATAGGCAAAGGGAGTGTGTAAGGTTCGTAGCAGGCGTTCTGTAGTTTCTGCCTACTCCCATGGGAGAAAGGCGTGATTATATGTATGTATGTAACGACAATATGTAACCTTACAAATGTGAGATTATTACTAACCACCACAATTTATTTGTTTGTTCAACCCTACAATACATTGTGTTTAGGGCACGAATAATGTTTTGACATAAAATATCTTACAGAACGATCTTTGAACGAAGAACGTGAACTGAATGAATAAACCAGATAGTTTGTTGGTCTGAGGACGGTATCGGACGCTTTTTAGGGTTCCGTAGCCAAATGGCAAAAAACGGAACCCTTTCGTCATGTCTGTCTGTCTGTCTGTCTGTCCGTCCGTATGTCACAGCCACTTTTTTCAGAAACTATAAGAACTATAATGTTGAAACTTGGCAAGTAGATGTATGTTGTGAACCGCATTAAGATTTTCACACAAAAATAGAAAAAAAAACAATAAATTTTGGGGTTCCCCATACATAAACTGAAACTCAAAAAATGTTTTTTCATCGAACCCATACGTGTGGGGTATTTATAAATAGGTCTTCAAAAATGATGTTGAGGTTTTTAATGTAATTTTTTTCTAAGCTGAATAGTTTGCGCGAGAGACACTTCCAAAGTGGTAAAACGTGTGTCCCCCCCCTGTAGCTTCTAAAATAAGAGAATGATAAATCTCAAAAAAATATATGATGTACATTACCATGCAAACTTCCACCGAAAATTGGTTTGAACGAGATCTTGTAAGTAGTTTTTTTTTAATACGTCAAAAATCGTACACCGCAATTTAGCTTTTATTCAATCAACTCGAATATAAAAATATAAAATAACATTTGATTTTATAAACATACTCTTTTTTATTTATTCTTGATATCAAAAATAGGTACGCACTTGTAACTGAAACGGAACCCTTCGTGCGCGAGTCCGACTCGCACTTGGCCGGTTTTTATTTATTCTTGATATCAAAAATAGGTACGCACTTGTAACTGAAACGGAACCCTTCGTGCGCGAGTCCGACTCGCACTTGGCCGGTTTTTATTTATTCTTGATATCAAAAATAGGTACGCACTTGGAAACGGAACCCTTCGTGCGCGAGTCCGACTCGCACTTGGCCGGTTTTTTTCAATCTGAATTAACATATTTTATAGAACAAAACTAATTACGCTACGACCCGTTGGAGTAGAGTAGTAGGCGAACATGGTTAAACCCACACGGGGCATAGCTAATTCATGGTATTCGAATATAAACAATATTTAATCTAGGGCGTTGTCTTGCACACGCAACCTTCTCTGCAAGCTACACGAATATAATGAAAATTGTCATATCTGCCAACTTCAGCCATTTCCATATCAATTTAAGCATTATTGCATCATGAGGCCGATCGCATGTAATACACGAAAATGAAACTAACGAATAAAAGTAATCACTACATAGTATAAAACAAGAGTAGCTACCATCAGGCTACGACATGGAGTCGCCACTGCCCTGCTCCTTAAGCGACGTCGCTGTAAAGACTCTTCCCACTGTCTGTCTGTACCTATGTATGCTTAGATCTTTAAAACTACGCATCGGATTTTGATGCTGTTTTTTTTAATAGGAAGAGTAATTCAAGAGGATGGTTTATATATATAATACATCAGCATTGCACCCATGCGAAGCCGTGGCGAATCGCTAGTTTATAATAAACTATAGACACCCGGTGTATGTCTTCTTCCTTGGCCTGTTGGTCCACAGCTGAACATCACTCTTAACAGACAAACAAGCCAAGATAGTTTAGAGATATTGTCATAACCCACATACTGCTGAAACTACATAACAATTCAGAACTTGTGATATGATGTTGAAAAATACTTCAACTTGTTCATCTGCAAATATTGGAACACCATAGTTATAACATCCGGTAGGAGAAAGCTTCAAGAAAAAGAAATAATATAAATTTTATTGCGATGTACGGTATATCGCCCGGTAGGAGTGAACGGGATAATAACCACGCTTACAATCCTGAAGCTGTTAGAAGCTCCTGTCCATCCATCAGCTGTATATCCCTTAGTAACATCTTCCGAGACGAATGGGAAGAGATAAGGAGGTCAATCCTATGCTGGAAGCCACACGGCACGTCTATGAATCTAACATTCCACGTTGACTTTCCCAAAATATTCTTTTGTACAAAACTTGTCCCGATAATGAATCACTCAACAAAATAAGATTCAGCATATTAAAGTCAATTTATTTTCATTAGGTGTTCACTTTTTATTAAGTAATTAACGTGATAAATTATAGGTACCTTTTCCATTCATTTCTCAACGTAAAACGATGTCCTAATGACGTAAACTCTTAATAAATTATGCAACTTCAAAGTCATGATTACTTCTACTAAGACAACTTCAAGGATCTCCGGCCTAGATAAATGGTTTAAACACTACAAACTAAGCAACCTGCGCAAGAGGGCGTCCCCTGTGGGACTTGGACCTCGCTTCAGGGCGATCGCTGACGGGGAGATTGAGGGATTATGGCTTTTTTTTAGGGGAGTTTTGTGCAACTATCGCTCTATTTTACAGTTCGCGGGCCTCTCGAACTTCGGGTCTACGAGGGCATTGGGAGGTCCTTAGCAAACTAAGGGTCGGGAGGGACAACTCCAAGGCTCGTGGTCTGGAGGTATTGGGTTCCATCTTAAGCTCAATTCCTCGAAAAGCACGTTAAGCCGTTCCCGGTCTCTTAACATCTTTCTATGATAATCGTATACCAGATAAATAGGTCGCCAATCCGCTTGGATAATGCGGTAACTATGCTAAAATATTCCTTCGGGGAGGCATACTTCTCTTTTCTTGATATACGATGATATAACAATGGCTTAAACTGAACTCACGCTGGTACAGTAACAGCCACGTGGCGGTGACGCTACGTACAAATAAATTTCGTTTGTCTATCCTGGAGTGCGGCCGCTGACATATGTATATATGAGTTTGTTTTCACGAAAACGCCGCGCCGTCGCGTTACTATCACCCTACCAGTGCGGCCCCGGCCTTAATTTGCTTCCGAGATAAGGACAGAACCCTTTCTATTATCAAATCCAAAACTATTGAACGCGCTGGTTTCAAGAACTACTGGTTTGATTTGAAAAATTCTTTCAGTGTTAAATCATCACGGGCCACAGTCAGTGTGACCCAGGAGATTCCGCGGCACCATATTAGCCGCGGGTGCCGTCGGAGGGCCGGATTCCCCCGTGCGTACCCGGCCCCCGCCAACGACGAATCGAAGGAGTGTCCGGGGGGTTTTAGTGGTGTAGGGTCCTCTCCTCGTGGTATGAGTAAGCATACCACCGCTGTGGAGATGGAGAGTTTCACATATCCCGCCGCCAGCGCGCGGATACGCTGCAGCGGTGGTGGGAATGCGTAAACGAATTTCCCGCCGGAAACAAAAAAAAGGCTGTGTAGGTATACCCCTGCCACTGCTTAAGTCTATGAGCAGCGGTATCACTTACCAAAAAGTGAGCCGCTAGCTCGTTTCCCACCGTTGGCAATAAAAAAAATATTATTGAGAAAGACTAGGAAACGAGATTAAGCTAGTCTTAGATATTACACAAAGATTTCTTGAGAAGGTTCGAATACAGGTAAGCTTAGGTATAATAATAAAGATATTTCTTTATTATTATTATAGCTATTTCTCCCAGCTACGAGTGAGTGTTCTGAATAATTAAAATCGCTGCCGGCTCGGAAAGCATTCACAGCGAGGCGCTTCTTCCGTCAGGCGGATGCAACTGGTAACGTATTAAATATGAACATTATTTAGTAATATCTGTTACATTAAACAACTTTATATTGTGAAAAGGTGATGAAATATGCAGCCTTCATTAATTATTTTAAAGTGTCTCGTAATATATTTATGTAATGACGTTATTGGATAAAAACGAACAAAGCGTTACTAATCTATACTAATAATTATAAAGAGGAAAGATTTGTATGTATGTTTGTAACGAATTAGCTCAAAAAGTACTAGACCGATTTTAAAACTTCTTTCACCATTTGAATGTTTCATTATTACTGATTAATATAGGCTATATTTAATTATGAATTTCCCACGGGAACGGGAGTTACGGAGGTGGAACCGCGCGCGGGAAGCAGGTAAAATTATAAAATATGTACAAGCTTCTCGCCCACGATTTAACCCGCACAGCTACTAGTCCCAAGGGAATTTCGTCATTAAATTTAGTCCTAATTACTCTTGAATAACCTAGCTTTTAAATGGTGAAAGAATTTTTTCAGTAGCCCATCCAGTGCAAATCAAGCAAACGAATCATTCCTCTGTATTATCCTATTAATATTATAAATGCGTAAGTTAAGCATGGATGGATGTTGTTACTCTTTCACGCAAGAACTACTGAATGGATTCGGCTGAAAGTTTGCACGCGGATTGTATATAAGCTGTATTAACATATAGGCTACAAAATATCACGCTGCGACCCACTGGAGGAGAATGACGCGGGTAAAACTGCGGGGCGCAGCTAGTATTATTATAAACTATGTTCGCCACCGTCTTGCTTTAAGTCGTGGGAGTAAAAATTATTTCCGGCTTAATATGAAACTTATTGGTATAACATTATTATTAAAATAAGCTACCAAATACTACGCAACCCCCTAAAATAAGGAAAGCCTTTTTCTAATGGACATAATTATGTATATGTAGCTACGGGCTTTGCTCTCATCATCACCATCAGCCCGTATAACGTCCACTGTTAAACATGGGCCTCTCGGGGAGGGTATTTGCCATAGTCACCACGCTTGGCAGGCGGGTTGGTGACCGCAGCATTATGTTGTACCACGCAAGGAAACGCTGCTGCCCGTTACTTGATATACGATGATTATAGAAGATGTTTTAACAATCGGCAAAATTTCCTGTCCAGCGTGGGAATCGAACCCACGACTTCCGAGATTTAAAGCGAGCCAGATACCGCTACGCTACGGAGGGCTTTACTCTACAGAACATAAAAGCAATTAGGGATACAGTCTAATTTAGTTTAGAAACTATAAACTAAACAACATGCTGGTGCCGCCATTGGGACTTAGGGCTCAGCTCAGGGCGGTATATTGTGGACTGATGGAGTTTAGTGCAACATTCGATCTGCTTTACAATTCGCGTTCCTCTTGGAATAGGCTAGTTGACACTATTTTGAAATTATTTTTATATGGTTAAGAATGGATTTACTAGATCAAGAAAAAAATATGGCATTTATTTGAGATCTAGACAGCACTAAAATAAATATTTTAAAATTGGCTTGACATTTAGAGATGCAAACGATGTCAGCCATGTTGATCTATATACATTATCTGTGTTCAAGATCGATGACGTCATGACTCAGAAAGTGTAATAGTAAAGGATCGCGTTCATGTTTTTTAACAAGATGTATGACGTCACAAAATGGCTGATAGCGTTTTCGGAAGTTAAACACATAGACAAAGGAAATAATTTTCATATTGAGTTCATACAAACATATACAAGTTTTATGAACACAAATTATTATTTTTATGTTCCATATGACAAATACTTTTAGAAATAAACATCATTGTAACATAATTTCATATGTGTCAACTATTCGGTCTACGAGGGCATCGGAAAATCATGGTACAGCTGCTCCCTTATATTTACTATTTATTTTAAGGCGCGTGATTATCGAAACAATTAATTAAAGTTGACAGCATGCACGGAAGCGAATAATAATCGATTGTACTCGATTAATAGGAGAAACTGCAAGTCATGAGCGGAATTACTTTCCGTTGTAACATGATAAGTATATGAAATTGTATGTGTGTTTTAATATTAAAAAATACTATCAATCATCATCAGCTCGTAACACGTCCATTTCTGAACATGCCTCCTCCTGAGGGAGGGTTTTTGCCACTCCTGGCAAGCGGGTTGGTGACCACACGGTATTATGTAGTAAAACACGGAGAAACGCTGCTGCCCGTTCCCTGGTATACGCTTTTTATAGATGATGTTATAACAATCGGGACAATCAACAAGACCCCGAAAGAAATCTTAGAATTTACACAAAGATTACTTTTTTGTTCGTTATTGATATATATACAGGGTGTCCCAAAAGATTACGTAGCTGGGAAGGGGGGTGATAGGGATGGTCACAAGGGTCACCAGAAAAATATAAAAAATTCCCTCTGGGTGTTTAAAAAAATAAATGGCATTTTTTTAAAGACTAAAAATTTTACACCTTGTGCTAACTGTACCTACAAATATGTCTGTATTTAAAAAAAATGCTGTTATGTAATCTTCAATAACAACAAGGTCATCAACATCAACATCAAAAATAACAAGGTGTAAAATTTTAAGTTTTAAAAAAAATGCATTTTTTTTTTTAAATACCCAGAGCGGATTTTTTTTTTTATTTTTCTAGTGACCATTGTGTCCACCCCTGTTACCCCCTTTCCCAGCTACTTAACCTTTTGGGACACCCTGTATATATATATATATATTTCTTTTATACTTTATTGCACGCAGAAAGTTACATGACATAAATTGTATTAATTGAAAACAACATGTACAAAGGCGAGCTTAATTCAATTATGAATTTTCTTCCAGCAAACCTTTAGGAAAGAGATACATGATAATTAGTGCATAGCAAGTGTACAACAGATTTAATTTAACTATATTTTACCAAATTGGTAAATTTATTAATCACTTATTGGAGCTTGCGTAAATTTTTATTTTATTTTATTGTTAGTATTTGTTGTTGTAGCGGCAACAGAAATACATAAGTTGTGAATATTTCAAATGTCTGACTATCGCGGTTACACGAGATACAGCCTTTTTTTTTTTTTTTTTTTTTTTGTTGTCCGGGGGGAAATGCATTGACGCATTCCCACCGCCTCTGCAGCGTATTCGCGCGCTGGCGGCGGGATATGTGGGACTCGCCCTCTCCATAGCGTGGTATGCTTAACTCATACCACGAGGAGAGGACCCTACGCCACTAAAACCTCCCGGACACTCCTTCGATCCGCCGTTGGCGGGGGCCGGGTACGCATGAGCAATCCGGCCCCCCGACGGCACCCGCGGCCAATATGTTACCGCAGGATCTCCAGGGCCACACTTGCAGTGGCCCATTTGCCCAATTATAGGGACGCCCGGAGTGTAGAGGCGTCCCTACTCCTCATGGGTCAGCCTCGAAGGGAGCGGGGCCCATGTTCCCCACTCCCCAAGGCCGAGCCTAGGGCGGTAGGCGGCGGGTTTCGGCCCGCCGCCGACGGCCAACACGCCGTCTGCGAAGCGGGTGGGCAGAGGGATCTACTTCCCTCTCCCGCTCCGCGGCCTCCTTCTGTGACATAACTTGTCTACAGTACGGTAGGCGCGGGACGCCCTGATGGCCATCACCCGCTGCGGACGTCGCAGCAGGGCTATGTTTCGCCTCTTCAGGGCGTCGACCCAAATGGGGGCGCCGTAGAGTGCCATGGAGCGGATCACACCGGCGTACAGCTTGCGGCAGGTGCTCCCGGGTCTGCCGAGATTCGGCAAAAGCCGGCCAAGAGCACCCGCCGCCGCAACCAGCTTTGGGGCCAGCCGCTGGAAGTGGGCCCCGAAGCTCCATCTGCTGTCGAGGACTATGCCTAGATATCGCATACTGTCCCCGACAGCAATGGATTCGCCACACGAGATACAGCCTGGTGAAGGACAGACAGACAGCGAAGTTTTAGTAATAGGGTCCCCTATTTATCCTATATGTTCCCTAAGATGTTTCAGCAATTAATCTTCCATGGAGGAGTGAACATTTTTTTTTCCTTTCTCGGTTATTGTTCCGACAACCCATAATATCAAAATATTTAGATATAAGTGTCATTGGTAAAAACCAAGTGATATATATGATACCCTTCCAACTTAGAGATGTCTATTCTATTAGGCAAAGTGGAAGGGGCTCGTCCGCGTGGTAGAAGACCGGCTAGATGGACCGCATAACGGATTGCAGGGCTTCTAAAAAAAACCATCTACCAAGCACCAAAGAAACAGATCGGGAAGCTTTGCGAACTTCAATAAACCAACTGACTGCACCGGTAGCTCAGTGGTTACGATAGTTGCCTCTGAGACCTGGTGTTCTGGGTTCGATTCCCACCCGGGACAATTATTTGTGTGAACCACAAATAGTTGTTCTGAGTCTGGGTGTACTTTTTGTCCGTAAAATGAATGTTTTTTAAGTCCCCCGCGACACAGGGATTTATTCCATAGTACGGGAGTGGTCTTTAAAAAAAAAAACAACTGTTTAAGTGAAGGGGTCACAATCTTCAGAATTGAAGAAACGAATGAGGAAGAAGATTAAACCCTTATGTAATGACGCAAAGAAGCGTTATACAACCGCACTACAACAGTGTTATCAAAGTGCAACATTTCCCAACAAAGACTCCTTCCTACACCGATTAGAAAACAGCTATAATCTATTACCCACACTATCACCCACACATTTTCTTACTGAAGCGGAATAACACTACATTTATTTTATTTTTTCTAGTTTTCCACACCATTATCTTGCACATGTGCCGGTGAAAGGCTTTTGGCCCTTAATGACAACAAATATACTGTGTTTGTCTCCGTATAAAATAAAATGGTGCCTTTCGCAGGCCGTACGGCATTTTACAACCATCATCAGCCCGTATTACGTCCATTGCTGAACATAGGAATATACTATTTCTATCGCAGAGTTTATCAAGAGCCAGGACTGCTCTGGCAAGTGAATGAGACACAATTTTAAACCGGTTAATACATTTTAATTGCCTTTTATTTGTACAGGAACGGTTGGTGGTTCCTCCGATAAAGATCTTCTTTATAGGGCGAGATGGTATACTCGGCCGACGCGCATTTGTCACAGTTCAGAATTTTTATATGTTCCAATTGGTTTGCGAGCTTGCATTGCGCGATATAGGTTAGTTGTTCTGGTAGGTTCTAGATGGCGTAACTAGTCTGCTTGTGATATTTGTGCTGCTACAGTAGATGGCGCTAAATTGTAGAATGCTGTCCTGCCCGAGCCGATACGAGCCGGTCGTCTGAATCGGTTCTTACGAAACAAATGAACACAATCCACCTTGCCCTCTTTTCGGTTGATTTATTGCGACATATTTTCACTTGAAAATATATACGTCTAAGAATAAATGGAATAGGAATCTGAACCCTACCTTCGTCGGAATTCATATCATTTTACTTCAAGAGACCCAATGTTTTATTCAGAGTTATCTATACGATAAATTGTTTCAGTCACATTATTATATTACGCAATAGAACATGTAGCATTTTTTTAAGTCTAAGATGGTCTTATAATATATTACACGTTGCTTACCCAAAACATGTGGATTCTGGCGATCACATACATTGATCAATAATAATTTTTGACTGCAGTGTTATGTAAGGTACCTACGTGCCCAGTCGAGCAGCTCGTTAAGCTGACTGTTTGTTGGCTGCTGATTTTATAAACTTCGATCCAGGTGTCATGATAATTTCCGCAGGTAGTACCTACGGCATGGCAGGAGTTCATCATGCCAGATTGAGTTATGCCGGTGGAGTGCCAGCATATTTAACAAACGAGCAAGATCTGTCTATAACAACAATATTATATTAAATCATCAGCGATAAATGAATGATAAACTTAACTACAAATTGTAAGAAGGGGTTAAATACCACAACGCTTCCAAATTGTTATAAATCCTAAACCTTTGGTTTAAAGAATATTTTATTTGAATGGTTGAATGACTTATTCCTTTACGTAATCATTTATTTCTTCAAAATTTTAATACAACTCAGATTTGTGATAACCTCCGTAGAGTAGCGGTATTTGGCTCACTTTAAATCTCGGAGGTCGTGGGTTCGATCCCCACGCCGGACAGGAAATCTTTGTGTAAATTCTAAAGATTTCTTTCCGGGTCTGGCTGGTTGAGGGTTTCCGTGCCTCGGAAAGCACGTTAAGCCGTTGGTCCCGATTGTTATAACATCATCTATAATAATCGTACATCAAGGAACGAGCAGCAGCGTTTCCTTGTTGTACCTCACAACATAATACTGCGGTCACCAAGCCGCCTGCAAAGCGACTATGGCAAATACCTTCCCTCGCGAGGAGGCCCATGTCCAGCACTGGACATCATATGGGCTGATGATGCCGTGGAGTAGCTGTAATAGGCTTGCTTAAAATCTTCGAGCGTCATAAAAGAAAACTTTAAGCAATCTTTGCTTTTTGGCAACGTTTCCAGAATGTTCCTGTATGTTTCCGCTTTATCTGCTCTATATGCCTTATATGCCTTTATTAAATGTTATATGCATTTATGAAATGTTATACATTTTTTCCATAAACTTTAATTTTATTTCTGAATATTAGATAATTCATTTGAAACTTCTACTGAATACTTGGCGCCAAAAGGAGCGACTGTAAGCACGTCAGAATCGGGAGCTCATTCTATATTCATATTTTAACAACACAATTACCTTCCTACCTATTTCTCCATGACTTTATTATTTTGGAGATGAGAAAATAATAAAAGTGATGACGCATTTTTGTCTATAATTTAATTTATAGCTTTTTTAAAATTGGATTTTTCGACGCTCAACGATTTAAGACGGCAATTCAATTGTTGTGTCAATATTCGATTGGGATTAACATATTGTAGCACATTCCGTCGCTTATTTTGTGTTTAATATGACATTTTATTATTATATATAAATGAAAAAGTGCCCCGATTTCTGCCACGTTCGCCAAATTTCTCGCTTCAAGTCTCGGAGTTCGTGGGTTCGATCCCTACGCCGGACAAGAAATCTTTGTGTAAATTCTAAAATTTCTTTCCCGGTCTGGTTGGTTGAGGGACTACCCTCCGTGGATCGGAAAGCACGTTAAGCCGTTGATCCTGATTGTTATAACATCCTCTATAACAAGCGTATATCAGCACAAAGTAAATTATATTTTATTACAATGCACTATACCTCATTTTACTATCTAGATTTATCATAAGTTGACTTTAAGGCGTCGTTAAAGTCAACTTTTTTTGTATAGAACACATGGCTATTTAATTTTTTTTATATAACGTTTCAATATCAATACAGATGGCAAATCTTTCTGCCTACTATTATCAACAATTAAAAAGAAAGTCAAGGTGTAAATAATCATCATCACTGCTGAACATGGGCCTCGTCCCGAGAGAGGGTATTTGCCATAGTCACCACGCTTGGCAGGCGGGTTCCTGACCGCGGTATTATGTTGTACAGCACAAGTAAACGCTGCTGCCCGTTTCCCTGTATACGATTATTATAGATGATGTTATAACACTCGGGACCAACAGCTGAAAGTGCTTTCCGAGGTACGGAGGGCAGTCAACCAATCAGACCCGGAAAGATATCTTAGAATTTACACAAATATTTCCTGTCCGGCGTGGAAATCGAACTCACGACCTCCGAAATTTAAAACGAGCCAAATACCGCTGCGCTACGTAGGTTTTATAAAATGAAATTGCCGAATTTATATTGTACCAACACTATTTGTTCTTTTAAGACATACTCGTGCATGATTTAGATGCTCAAAAGGCCACATTAAACAGGCACCGTTCGAATAAAAAGTCTTTATAAAATTTTCCGAACCATTGCAAAATAACGACTGCGCGGGAATCGTAAACATAAATCATTCTTTTACGTGTCGTAGAAGTTTGAATTACGATCTAGAGCAGCTTTGTTATAGAGAAACGAGAGTCAAGAATAAAATTCATTAAATTAATATAAAATATGAACACTTTTCGATAGGCAAGTTATGATATTTGTTAATGAATAAGATTTGATACCAAATATGTCTCATCTGGTTATCATGTGGGTGAAGGTCGAGATTCCACGGCTTTTAGACTACATTGATGACTCTACTGGCTCAGATGAGCAGTCCGACTGAGGGGTACAAAATACAGGTACTGCATTAGGAACACCGTAAGTAAGTTGCCGTGTGGTCTCCGGCTTAGAATAGACCACCCCATGTCTTCCCATGGGTGTCGTAAAAGGCGACTAAGGGACATATGGCTGATGGATGGGCAGCAGCATCTATTAGCTCAAGGTTTACATCTTACTGCGATCACCAATCCGTCTGCCAAGCGTGGTGATTATGGCAATATCCCTCTACGATCCTGGCTTGCCAAGGTCTGTTAAGAGGAGGCCCATGTTCCCAACGGGCTGTTGATGATAATGATGATCAGACAAATATTGCTACTACTATTTAATAATATAAAGTCTTTATAAATTTAAACATAATAATACTGCTAGACAGGTCATTTATTTACACACGACATTTTATATGGCTTGTTTGTTATTCAAATTTAACCTTGTTTATATTTTACATGAAAAATATATAGAAGGTTTGCTGGAAGAAAAATCATTATTAAATGAAGCTCGCCTTTGTATATGCTGTGTCTTTGTCTAAAATATATTTTGTTGTTTTCCTGTGTGTGCAAGTATAAATAAATAAATATTTTATATTATTTGTGGTGTATCCGGCACGTATATAATTATTATTTTTATTCATAGTTTCGATAGTACCATTATTAATAAGCGTGTTTAAAAGCAATGTCTCATAATTATATTCAACACCCCGAGAACCAGAAAGGCGGCCGTTTAAATTGGCCCCAATTCATATTTAAATATTGAATGGCCTAGTTACTTAAATATTAAGCAAATCTCCCTCGATTTCAATAAATCGGTGATCAGTGTCAGTTAATGGCAGCTTTAGAAACAATGTAATAATATTAATAGATTTTTCTATTTAAACTTTGGACCCTGCTCTCATTTTTTTAAGGGTGAATTTTGTATGAACTTTTCTTACATGCCTTTTTTTGGTCCGGGGGGAAATACAATGATGTTACGCATCCCAAGGAGTATCGTCCTCTCCATAGCGGTGGTATGCTAGTCGTACCACAAGGAGAGGACCCTACCCACTAAAACCCCCGGGGTACTCCTCCAACCACCGTTGTTAATTAGTTCAGGAACCCATGGCTTTCTGGGACCCCCCCAGCGGTGCCCACGGCCAAATTGGCGCCGCGGGCTCTCCAGGTCTTAACTGATGCCTAGGTAATAATAATTTTAAATTCATATTCAAATATTTATTGCTTCCAGGGTAGGTACATTCAATCTTAAACCTTTAAAAACACAAGACCCACATGGACATTGTCGGGTTCTGCATAATAGGGTGTATAGTTTTTTTTAATTCATCCACGCTATAATAAGTGTTTTAAGTTTATTTGTAAATATATTCATTTTGGATTATTTTTCAATCATCATCATCATCATCAGCCTGTTGTAGTACACTGCTGAACATAGGCCTCCCCCATCAATTTCCAGCGGGAACGATCACTAGCGGCCTGCAACCTTTATGAGGTCGTCGGTCCATCGTGCAGGCGGACGTCCTACGCTGCGCTTGCCAGTTCGTGGTCTCCACTCGAGAAACTTTCTGCTCCATCGGCCGTCAGTTCTTCGAGCTATGTGTCCAGCCCATTGCTACTTCACCTTGCTAATCCGTTGAGCTACGTCAGTGACCTTCGCTCTCCTGCGGATCTCTTCATTTCTGATTCTATCACGCAGGAAAACGCCTATGCCCGGCGTTTTCTTTCCATAGCTCGCTGAGAGACTTTGAGCTTTCTTTTGAGACACACAGTAAACGACCCCCTCTCAGCTCCATATGTCATCGCTTACACACAATGATTGAAGACTTTTGTCTTCAGGCACTGAGGTATTTTGGACGAGAAGATCTACCGAAGCTTCCCAAACGCTGCCCAGCCGAGTCGGATTCAACGATTGACCTCTTTCTCAAAGTTGGTCCTACCTAGTTGGATTTTTTGAATCGTATTTTTTAATGATTTCTGGTAATATAATAAATATTTTTATGGATATAGCAAATAGACATAATTAATAGTTTTCTAGTGGTCTATTAGCCGTAACCACATGACCAATCTTCCTTCCTAAAGGGTGTATTTCTTAAAAAATCCTTAATAATAACCTGCGTGCTCAATTTCATCGCAATCGGCAAAGTGGTTTGATCTGTGTGTTAGACAATAACACTTGCCATCTATATAACGGGGGTTTACAATAAAAACTATAAACTTAGGTGACAATGATTCACTTTTTTATTGAATTTAATAAATTAAGTTTTGACAATATGAACGAAAAATAATCTGATAATGATGATATCTGATGGATGTCCACCAAACCAAGGTAACAGATGTCAATTATATATGTTGCTGGTATGGCATGGACAGATAGCATACTCAGACAACCTTTACACAAAGATATTTGTTCTATCCGAGAATCGAACCGGTTTTTAAAAGCGGTTACCATCAGTACAGAGCTACCAGCACGATATCAAAGGCTTCCGTAGCCTTTGGGTGTAAATCAATTATATACATTCGGTAAGGGCGCGTTTATAACTAGCAACCCGCCCTGGCTTCGCACGGGTGCAATGCTAATGTATCATACATATAAACCTTCCTCTTGAAACACTCTATTAAAAAAAACCGCATCAAAATCTGTTGCGTAGTTTAAAAGATGTGTAAGCATACATAGGGACGGACAGAGAGCGGCAAGCGACTTTGTTTTATACTATGTAGTGACTATATACTACTGGAGGTAATTTCCACACTGCATTTACAGGATTTAAATAAATTTTAAATAACCGATCCAGAATACTATATTGTGTGTGAATTCGCACATCATCTTACCTGAACATCGGACCCCTATCTGTACGCGCCCTAAATTGAAGGTTGCCCTCCGTGCCTTGATACGCAAAGTCTTGTCTCTTATATTCATCATCTTCAGCCCGTATAACGTCCACTGCTGAACATGGGCCTTCTCCCGAGGGAGGGTATTTGCCATAGTCACCACGCTTGACAGGCGGGTTGGTGACCGCAGTATTATGTTGTACCATACAAGGAAACGCTGCTGCGCGTTCCTTGATGTACGATTGTTATAGATGATGTTATAACAATCGGGACCAACAGCTTAACGTACTTTCCGAGGTACGGAGGGTAGTCCCTCAACCAACCAGACCCGGAAAGAAATCTTAGAAATGACAGAAAGATTTCCTTGTCCGGCGTGGGGATCGAACCCACGACCTCCGAGATTCAAAGCGAGCCAAATACCGCTACGCTACGTAGGTTTTCTTATATTCATGAATTTGCTAATTATTCTGATCCCCACTGTAATAGACGAATTCACTATTTTAACTCCTGCTGGGCGATTACATAAAATTGGCGAAGAGCAGATGAATGGAGATCTATCACGAAATTAAAAAGTACCTATATTATTTTACTTAAAAAGCAAATTATTAGTCGCTTGACGGCATTAAACAATTATGGCGACACTGTCGTCAATATTACGAAGCGTATTTTTCAATCTAGCACCTAATTGTGATTTATGAGCAATTATCGCGAAATAATTGCTGTCACGTTGCTACTATGGTTACTGGTTACTGGTTATTAACCCTTCTACCAAGCGAAATGACAATTGAAAATAACTTCCCTCGTATGCCCTGAGTTAAAGATATAGACAGTATCTATCTAATCTTTTTTTTTTACCAAAACACGGCAAACGTATTATTTTATCATGCTTATTTCCCACTTAAATTGGTACAAAATAAATTAAACAAATGTAGTGACGGTGTTATCGCAATGTATCGTACAGGAATACTGAAATCGTTTCTATGTAGAATATTAATATAAAAGTAAATTATATTATTACGAGAAGATCATAAGAAAAAAGAAACTAACAATTATTATCGTAGTTATATAAAATATCAAAGTGAGCGCGACGAAATTTTTCTTAAAAATTGCTACTTGTTGCCTCTTTCAATATGTCCAAATATTTTAATATATCCGTAAAATTTACACTGTAGGTACCTTACTATATGTTTCTTTAACTGACCTTAAAATACAACGACATTTCCTAACTCGAATGTCCATTCATATTTTCCCACTATAAATTTAATATCTATTCGAAAAATTAAAATAATAATTTATTTCAACTTTAACTTACCGTTAATCCAAATTTCTGCAAGAATATTTTATCACAATCACAGTTCACTCAAACAAAAAATACTACCAAAGACAATAAAAAATAAAGCGAGACTTTTTTTCTAAAACAAAGGTCACCATCACACATTATACGAACGTCACTAACACTCACAAGAAATACATTCTAAATTCAAATTTGACATATGTGTTAGAAAAGCGCATGTTTTTTTGACAGCTCGATTACTTTTTTTAATTATTACGATGGCACAGGTCGAATCTAGTCCGGCTCCCGGAATTTTTGGCCGTACGTTCGTCCGCCCGGGAGATCCTGCCGGTTCCAGCCTCAACTCTAGCCCGTTCGCCGATCGAAGCTACGTATGCTACGCCTCCCCTCTTGCGTAACTGAAATGTTGTAGGTACATTATTATAGTCTTTTATGTTACATAATAATTTTCTTGTTTAGTTTTTTGTCTTATTTATGTTTATTGTAATAAAAGTTTAAAAAGTTGTGGAATAGTAAATTTTTAAAATGACATTAATAATTAACGCCAATTAAATTTTTAGAACTTGTAAAATTAATGGTTTTATATTACAAAAACAATTAATTTATAATATTTACATTTAATAGAATAAAAAAATATATTCTTAATGAGTTCATATAAATTCATAGAAAATTTATCAGCATACGAAGCTTCGAGCGGCTCACATCTTTCGGGAAAACCCTCTGCGCGCAGGCGTGAACCGGAAAATTAGACAAAGACAGGAGGATTTGCTTCGTATAAAAGAAAGAGATGAGAACAATCCCGAAGTGTATGCATATAATCCACTCAATTCGTTGTCAAGGCACGTTCGAAATTTAAAATATATATATCTTTTACAAAAGCAACTTTTGTTTTTTGAATCAATTGATTTCGAGGCTTTATTTTTAAAAATTGCAAGTTCAATTAATTCATGTTATTTTTTAATTAATAAAATGTATTATTTATCGCTTTTGCTTATTCAATGAAGTTATAATTCGGAAAAATATACATCCTAAATGTATATTGCTTATAGAAAAGAGAGGTCAGAGAAAATACAACATTAGAAATTCTCAAAATGGAACCCATGTTTAAATGCGCGCCAAATTTACATGTAAATTGCTCCAGCTAAAATTATGTTGTTTACCCAAAATTGCGAATTAAACAAAATTCTCTCGGCAGTCGGAAGACATTTATCTAAATGCGTTAATATAAAAGTCTCCGGGGCTATAAATGGTTTTGGCTTCTTATTCGTACCAATTTGGTTTCTCATAATCGGGGTTCAGGATTGCACATAGTGTCGTTGGCAGATATTAGACTAGCTGGGGTATTACGAGCGTACTGTTATATTTCTTTAACTAGCGACCCACCCCGTCTTCGCACGGGTGCTTTGCTCATGTATTATACTTATAATTTTTTTTCTTGAATATCTATTTAAAAAAACCGCATCAAAATCCGTTGCGTAGTTTTAAAGATCTCCGCATACATAGGGACAGACAGACAGCGAGTATGTAGTGATGTTAGAGAATGTTAGGACACTGCTGCTTAACAATATTGTATAAATAATTATACATTTATTATTTGAAAAAGGATTCCTCTGAGTTTCTTGGCAGTTCTTCTCAGAGTTGCATTTTTTTTTCGGACGGACGGAAGCCATGAGGCTTTTTCTGGGCAGGATTGCCCAGCGTACCTACCCGGCCCTCACGAACGGCCGAGGAGTACTCGGGGGGTTTTAGTGTTGTAGGGTCCACTCCTCGTGGTATGACTAGCATATCACGCTATGGAGAGGGCGAGACCCACATACCCCTCGCCGGCGCGGGAACGCTGCATAGGCGGAGGGGATGCGTGATGATAAATGCCTTCCCCGGACAAAACAAAACGAGCCTTTTGCTACCGGAAATGAAGGTAGCAGAGCTCCAGCCTCAATAAATGATTTAAATACTACAAACTAAGCAACCTGTGCAAGAGGGCGTCCCCTGTGGGACTTGGACCTCGGCTCAGGGCGGTCGCTGACGAAGGGATTGAGGAATGAAGACTTTAGATTTTTAGGGGAATTTTGTACAAATGTCGCTCTTCTTTACACTTACTACGCTACTACTACGCGGGCCTCTCGGACGTCGGGTCTACGAGGGCATCGGAAGGTTCTTTGCAAACTTAGGCTCGGGAGGGCGAGAGGGGACGCGTCGCGTTCGCGGGTGCACTCTTCTCCGGCGGATCGGATAGAGTGGTCTCTGCATATTGGTCTTCTTAGTTTCAGTACTTCTAGTTAGTAAGGTGTGATCTCGTCCTCCGGATCTAGGTCGCCCTGAGCTTACGACTCTTTGTGGGCAAAGGCCTATAATCGGATGCTGCAACAACCAATGGGTTTGGGTGTTAAGCCGAGTTCAAAGAAGCGTTCCGACGCCTCTTTCATCCACTGCTTGATTGAAGGCAGACGGAGATCAGAATGCAAGGAATAAACCATGGTGCCCCAGTCGTACGTCGAGTGAATCTACTTTGAACTCAGAGTTGCCACGTCCTGAACTGTTGGTAGGACAGTTGTAAATTATTAGTGAAGTGATGCAATTTTTTTTTTTATCTTTATGAATAAAGAAATTATGGACTTTGAATTTAACGAGCAGCAGCGTTTCCTCGTGTGTAACAACACAATACTGCGGTCGCCAAGCATGGTAATTATGGCAAAAACCGTCCATGGGGAGGAGGTTCATGTTCAGTAGTGGACATTACACGAGCTGATGATGATGATGAAGCCTGGTGAGAAAAATAAAGTGTCACGACACACGGATCTATTTCTCAAGTCCGGGATTTCGTCGGTTAAAGTTCTAATAAGGTTAAAAATCAATTGAACCAAATTGTTTTTTTTCCATTTAAAATATATATAACGAAAAAAATTTTTGACAAATGAAATTACACCTTATTAGCAAGTGTCATTTACGCGGTATTACAGTATCACCGACAATTTGTCTTTCATAAATAACTATCATATTATTATAGTGAAAAAAGACGCAAAAGATCATATTATATCCATTCTCCAACACACGTCACAATATGGAAATTAATGCCATAAAACAGTACAAATTTCATGATTTCCGCCATTGAACAACACATCTTATCTTACTTAAACTCTTTAGGAGATCATATCTATCTTATATGACTTTATTTTATCGTTATCTATTGTTTGTAGGAGTCTTCGTTATTTAACAGAACTCTATACAAACTTTTTCATCCCTTTTAATCCCCTTATGAAATGATTTCTTTTTTTATCCTTTCTTACTGCACACCTTCGTCGTTACGTTTCAGCGTTGATCGAGATGTCAGTCAGTTTCTGTCAGTCTTTTCTTCTTCCTCAACAAAATCCTTCCTCCGTCGGGATGGAGGAATGAGATCGGCTACACCAAAGAGGTTGATTGTAGACAGGCATTTGGAAAATTCACCTGAGATTACAATGTAATTGTTATTTGACCACATCAACTATCTAAACCATCGTCGTCATCATAATAGGTACGTTAACAATTGCTAATTACTTTTTAAATTAGATTTTAGTAACCCAATTCATGAAACAACTTGTCATACTGAACTATAAAACCACGAAACACTATATTTTTCATCGAAAATCCGATCCTATAACAACGCTGTTAAGGTTGATTTCTGCAGCACAATTAAAACGAGAACCAAATAAAATTAGTTTAACATATACATACATGCTATTCCTCATTGCACCTTGCTTTACATTGTGACCGCGACCACGAACTCAGCGTCCCGTGTAGCGGCGATGGGCGCGGCGCGGGTAATACTTGCTATTAAAGAAGAATCAACCAATGAAAGCCCGTATTTTTAAAATGGAAGCGTTTAATAACGTTGCAAATGTCGAATATCATACATTTGCTTTAGCGATTTTGTGCTAGAGATCGATCTATAGTAGAATTTTATCTAGGCCACCAGGGCCGAAAAATCGCGCAGCATTACAACAATTTTTTGCACAGACATTATGTAGTTAGCCATTACGCTTTTGCTACTTCTCTGGGCAATGGCACCGTATGTCGCGCATCGCTTGGGCATTGTTCATCTTGCCGCTGTATACGTGCCCGGTTTTATTCCAAACAATAACTACATTGATTTGTGCCACAATGAGGAGTGTGTTTGCCAATATTCACGCTTGGAAGGCGGGTTGGCGAGCGCAGTGCAGGTTTTTTTTTATCATCACAGGAAACGCTGCTCGTTCCCTGGAATAACTCTTACTCGCCTCTTACAACTCCCACGAGTAGATATGCTATGACAGCTCTCCGCGGCCATTAGAAAGCGCCGCTCCCGGCACCGCAGAGTTCGTGGTCGCGGCCTATAGGTTGAAAGTTCCGGCCGTTTGCGGGGATTGCGGTTTTAAATCTTTTGTGAAGCGACCTTGACTATTCTCCCCTTTGTGTGGAATAAAACGTTGTTCCCACACAATTGGATGAAACCCACATGTTAAGCTAGGAGTACCTACTATAATTGGTTATGTAAAATTTTACTACAGGTATAGGTTTGAAATAAATATTTCTTATTATTTTTATTTTAAAGAGAACTGAAGAAATTTATGTATATCGTGGGAGGCTTTACAAACTATTAATTTACGGACACAATACACGCATACTGTCATTATCATCATCATCTTAAGCCCGTAAAACGTCCACTGCTGGACATGGGCCTCCTCCCGAAGGATGGTATTTGCCATAGTCACCACGCTTGGCAGGCGGGTTGGTGACCGCAGTATTATGTTGTACCACATAAAGAAACGCTGCTGCCCGTTCCTTGATATACGATTATTACAGATGATGTTATAACAATCAGGACCAACGGCTTAACGTGCTTTCCGAGGCACGGAGGGTAGTCCCTCAACCAACCAGACCCGGAAATAAATCTTAGAATTTACACAAAGATTTCCAGTCCGGCGTGGGGATCGAAGCCACGACCTCCGAGATGTAAAGCGTTCCAAATACCGCTACGCTACGGAGGTTGTCGATCACTGTACCTACCTCTATTGTGTAATTTATCTTGCATATTTATTTACATTACACATTGACAGTAACTAAATATTTTAAGCCTTATTTCAATGGCATTAGGTTGATATTATGCCAGTATTTTAATTATGACTTAAATCAAATAATATGATAAATTGCAAGTTCCGATTCTTTCGTAGACCCGAAGTCCGGGTAACGTAGAGCGACACTTGCATAAAACTCCCCTGAAATTACCCTAAATGCTCAATTCCCCTGACCGCTTCGAACCGTGATTCCCCATAGAGGGTGCCCTCTTACGCAGGTTGCTTAGTTAGTAGTTTTTAAGCGACTTATTAAGGCTGGAGCATTGCTCACCTCTATGCCAGGTCTAAGTAGCAAAAGGCTGAGCGATATATTTCTATCCGAAAAAGATCCGATAAAATCACAATTCCAATCAACCTATCGATATCAACCACCAATGAATAAGATAAATTTTCCATAACATAAAACGGTAAACGTCGTTCTCCATTAACTCGATCTCATAAAAAAAACAAAACAGCGTTAATCCTCATCTCATCTGCCATCTGTTATCTCCCGAGGGTCGATAACGTAAAAATTGTAATGAGCAGACAACGAGCGATCAGTCGCAAATCGGATGTGTCATATATTCGGTAAATACTAAATGAGGGTATGGAGACCTGCTTTAACAACTTACCTAAATTAAAAATATCTAGCAATATTTTATTCAGTAAATGACATAGGTATAGCAGTAAAAATAAATAAAACTAGTCTTCACACGCTTAAACTTAATCTAATATAAAAAGAAAAAATATCTAGTGTTAATTCCGCTAAAAATGTGTTTATATGCTGTAATGCTATGTTTTGCAGCCGGCATGTATGTATGTTATGCTTCACCAGCATTTAATTTCTCTGCACTTCATCTCATTAACAATCCACAAGGATTTGCTGAAAAACTGTTCAAGAAACTTGAGTCTTCAAATTATAGATTTGAAGTTAAGCTTATGTGGTGTTTTTATTTTTGCACGTTTTATTTTTCCTTCCTGCATGTGTATAATTTTTGCGGGCGGGAGGGCGGTGCAAAAATTGCATTACAGCAAGACTACTTATTTTTAGCGGTTTAATGAACACTAGATATTTTGTCTTTTTAAATTAGATTACTTAATATGGATTTCCGCAAAGTAACGCCTGATTCTATTAATTATACCCTTATACTTTTTAATGCAATAGCAGCAACGAAAATGATTGTTTTAATATAACTTTCTTCATTAGAAGTTGGCGACTGCGTGACATTCGAACTCTTTTTTGCCGTTGCGTTGCTATTGCTAAATTTGCAATTGCCGTACCACGTACGTATCTGAGAATTTGACATAATGTCGAATAGCTGTACGTTTCATTTTAATTGGATTGGGATGGTTTTGTTTGGTTTATAATATGTGGTTCGAATTTTGAAGGAGATAAATAAATTAACCATTCAGGATAACGTTATAGGTATTCAAATTTATAGTGCTTAAAAATATATGACATCCTGTGATATATGTAAAGTGACATTTCTGTTGATAATTTAATTCATTTTATTAAAATAAATTTAATATAGTTTATGGTTTTGTAAGGGATTTAAAAAAAGAATTCTTTTTTTTGTCCGCTTGATAGCTCTGAAAAAAGCTGCCATAAAATCAATGAATCCTTTTTATTTAAATAATCTATGATATAACTAAATATTTCTTGTCAAACAATACTCTTACAAATTAGTAGCATATCTTCACTAACAGAATATACATAATATATAACTATGTAGGCGACTAAAACGTGTAGGTATTCAATACGCCTTGAGACTGTTCTTGCCATCAATTGTTTCCTGGGGACAAAGTGACGCGCACGTGTCATTCTACTATCTATGACCTGACATTGTGTCTATACCAGGCAATATGTGTATAATATGATATAACAGTAGTTAGTTAGTTAGTTGAGCGTATAATTTCCGCACTTAGCCTCATGAGTGGGCCATTGTACGTGAGAATGATCATCCATACCATCCCAACTCCAGCCAGAAGTCAAGGAGTTGTCTTATATTTTTCAGGACCTCTCCCATGGTCTCTGGATTGTATAGATGCTCTGGTCGCTGGTCGCTTACGCTCTCACAGTGTAGAAAAACGTGAGCCGGTGTTTCTTCAGCACTCATACAGCCCCTGCACATGGGACTGTCCGTGTAACTGATGTTAAAAAGATGTTTGTTTAGTGGACGCCAGTGATTATGCCCACTGTTTGTCGCACGTTTATCCTGTTCAGGTGAAGTAATTTGCGCTCAGCTTCGCATTCATGGAGGCAAGAGCTTCCTTTGTCTGTCTGCATTTATTTAGTGTTGCCCACTGTTTTTCATGTAGTTCAGTGGTCCTGTCTCGTAACCACGTTTTGAGTTGCTTAAGGGGAATCGGTAGTATTGGTTCCGGTCCCAATATTATTGTGTCCGATCCTCTCTTATAATTATTATTATTAATATAACAGTATAGTATAGCAGATGAGTATAGTTTGCCGTGTAGTTTCCGGCTTAGAATGGATCCTCTCTCCCTGCTCTTATTATTATTTTATTCATATCTTTTTTTCCTCCCTTCTAGGCAACGGGTTTTGTTTCTAATCATACGGGGAGAAGCCAAGCATGAAAATAATTTAATTGGTTGGTGATGATATTATTATTATGAACCCGATGTGTCCCGCTGCAAGGCAAAGGCCTCCCTTCTTTCTTGCTATTTTTCCCTTTCACAAGACACCTAAGACCAATCCTTTAGGAAGGAGTCCAGATCATCTCGCCACCTATTCTGGTCCTACCGTGTGGCCGGTCCCTGGTGCTAAAAATCCAATCTATGGTGACTTAGCAAATACTCCCTGTTCGTATCCTAATTTATTTGTGCTCGGCACAACCAGTCTTTTTCTTCCACTCTGTCCTGTCAGCCGTCATGCTATAACTTACTCCCTTTACCTTCATATCACTTCTCACGCAATCCATCCATCTCTTCCTCTTCATCCATCTACATTCATATTCATCATCCCTCCTCTTCACATGACCATACCAACCCATTCCGTTTCAACTTTTCTATCAAAGGTGCCACTTTCAAACTTCCCCTGGGTAGATGGTCAGCAACATCTATTAGCTCAAAGATACTCCTATCATACACCGATAACAAATCCGCCTGCCAAGCGTGATGATAACAGTAATACCCCTCAACGACCCTGGCTTGCCAAGGTCTGTTAAAGAAGAAGTTCATGTTCAGTAGTGGACGTAAACTGGCTGATGAAGATACTAGTATATTCTAGGCTTGCTTTAAATCTAAGAGGTCGAGGGTTCCCCGCACCGAACTGTTTGAATAGAATAAGCTCCGGAACTGCAGGACCGATTTCAAAAATTCTTACACCATTGGAAAGCTACTTTATTATGAAGTTCCCTTGAAAACAGGAGCTACGTGGGCAAAACCGCGCGCGGGTGGCGTGTCTTTTATATTGTATCTTTACGTTCGTTGCAGTGTCATTGTTACATCGTCTCCCGTCGTTTCGCTCAACAAAAACACCAATTTGTGTGTCGGACGCACGTGTCTGGAGCGCGTAATTGTTTCCTGTCGCACGTCTACACGTGGCTATGGGTACTACTACTGGATCATGTCGATTTATACTGTCCTACTAATATTATAGACGCGAAAGTTTGTAAGTATGGATGGATGGATGTTTGTTACTCTTTCACGCAAAAACTACTGAATGGATTTGGCTGAAAGTTTGCACGCGGATAGTTTATTAGCTGGATTAACATATAGGCTCGAGCAGAGTGACGCGGGTAAAACCGGGGCGCAGCTAGTGACAAATACATTAAAAAACTAAAAGTCCCTGATCTCAATCCGGGGAACATGCGGTAGCCGGTTCGAGCAATGGATGACCATTGCACTACCAACGTGAACCCACTCGGAACACAAGCAGTTTAGCTAAGTACGTGGGGTAAACAGGATTACCAGCCCTTCCACCAGCAACCAGCATGAGCTGCGGTCTAACTCCCACAGGCGCTCTCTTGCGCAGGTTGCTTATTTTATAGTTTATAAACCATGTAATAAGGCTGGAGCTCTGCTCGCTTTATTGCCCGGTGAAATAGCAAAAGCCTCGCGGCATTTATGTTGTTACATAAATCTCCGTCCAAAAAAAAGAAAACATAATAATATTCCGACTAAATAATTTGGTGGGGTTAAAGGCTTTTTAGCCGTGTGGTTATAACAATCGTACACCAGGGAACGGGCTTCTTGAACGGACTTGTGTGTTCCAACATAATCTGCGGTCACCAACCCACCTGCCAAGCGTGGTGACTACCCACGTAAAATCAAATACCCTCCCCGGGAGGAGACCTATGTTTAGCAGTGGACGTTATACGGGCTAATGATGATGATGATAAGATACTTATAACAAAGCACAATAAAATAATTTCCACTGGTAGATAGCTCATTTTATAAGCCACTTTTTATTTTATTTGTATGTTTGTTTATCCGTGTATCTCCAAAACCGTACTACCGATTAAGACGGGACTTTCTTTGTTAGATAGCTTATACAATCCTTATTAGAACTCGCTAGTATTTCAATATAAGATGAATTACATAAGTCTTACGAAAATAAACAGTAGTGGTTATGTGAGGGAACGATCAATCTAGATCTAACCATGATTGTCGCGCAGCTGTGGGACAAACGAACCGACACCCAGTACTTTACATATTGTCGGTGATACTGCGACACCGCGCAAGCGACAATCTCTAATGAGGTTGAAAATCAAATGTAGCAAATGTATTTTCTGCCCTTTAAAACATGTGTAACGAACATATTCTTGCCAAATGAAATTGCACCTTATAAGAAACTGCGACTTATGCTGTACTACAGTATCAAAGACGATATGTACTCGTATTTACAATCCTTAAGACCAAATAGTACGAGATCCGGCTGCAGAATTAATGCGCTCATCGAGTATTTGCTAGAAACCAAATTTTTATGCATGTTTATTAGTCTTGTGTAGTTCGTGAACGATGAACGAATAGGAGCCGTATATTCGTACTGTACTAGAAGAAACGTTTCCGAACGCTGATTTGTAATCGGTCTAATAGGTCAAATAGCTCTTTTCGTACTTCGTACATTGTAAACCGCGAGATCGTATAAGTGCGAGCGAGACGAATAATGAAACTGACTGATTGTTTTTGACAAGTACGTCATACGAATTCATTCATAATAATGTAGGCGGTTGATCAGAATGACAGTCCTTGAGTCCTAATAAGCCTGTTCAAGTATGAAGGAAAATCAAATATGTTAAATTATTACAATAGTAACCATAATTTGGTCACCGTGGTGATTTGGTGGCTGCTCTGTGGTCCGCAAATACGCTCTAAGTACTTAACAATGTTCCTAGAGAACGTATTTACTCTGTGGTCCGCGCTGTCCTATATGGAAATGCTGACCGAGCGCAAAGACCGAATAGAGCTGTTAGAGCTTATAGAACGAACTAGTTCACTGTCCGAAATGAACTAGTACGGAGCGATCTTGAAAATGACCGAGCAGGCACAAGACTAATGTTTATGATTAGGAGAATATAGATTTACTAGGTTGCCTTTCAAAATTTGGCCGCTAGTATTTTTAATTTAATTATTATTATTTGATATTCCGTAAAACAAATCTTTGACTTGTTTTTACAATAAAATATCAACTCCACTCTCCACTCTCCACTTCATGGCAGTATAAGGACTCTGAAAAATCATGGTTGTCGTTGCGCACTTGGCCGCATCTCTTCGCAGCCAGGCGAATACAGGTATGAACGGCAACCGTGATTTTTCTGAGTATATTGTTATACTCAGAAAAATCACATATATAGTTTATATATATTGCCGTGAAGTGGACGATATTTTATTTAAAAAACAAGTCAATGATTTATTTACGGAATATTAATTAATTATAATTTAATTTAAATCACCAGCGGCCACATTTTGATAGGCAACCTAGTAAATCTATATTCGCCTAATCATGAACATGCGTAAAAAATTGGCTTCTTACACATACTCGATGAGAGCACTAATTCTGCAGCCGGATCTTAGACTAAAAGGACATGCGATGCTTGTAGACTAACAATTTCCTCTGTCATTGTTGATTTTCTGCGGTGTGCTGCTCTCTTTTTTATAAAAGACAACTCCTGCACTAGGGAAATTATCCGTCTCATGGGGGTTTTTTAAGTTACACTCAATTCATGCGCACAAAGGACACCCAGACTCAGAAACGATTATCTACTAGCTGCGCCCCGCGGTTTTACCCGCGACACTCTGCTCCAGTGGGTCGGATCGTGATATGTTGTAGCCTATATGTTAATCCTGCTTATAAACTATCTCCGTGCAATCTTTCAGCTAAATCCGTTCAGTAGTTTTTGCGTGAAAGGGTAACATACATCCATCCATCCAAATATACATACAAACTTTTGGCTTTATAATATTAGTAAGGATGTTTCACACAAATATATCGCGGGTGGGATTCGAACCCAGAATACTAGGACTCAGAAGCAATTACCGTAAACCCGGTGCAGTCTTTCTTTAAATCTTAGAGGTCGTGGATTCCGTACCGTCGCCGGACAAGAAATCTTTGAGAAATTCTAAGATTTCTTTCCAGGTGTGATTGGTTGAGGGTCTTCCAGTAGTGTAGGGTCCTCTCCTCGTTGTATGAGTTAGCATACCACACTATGGAGAGGGCGAGTTATCCACGTGTTAGGTATAATAATGTGACACTGCTAAATATATCTCGTATTAATTTTACAATCTGAAAAGATAAGTAAAAAAAACTTACATGTAACATACAATAACGCAAGAAACAATAATTAATTTGTAATTTCACAGATTTTTCTGTTTAAAGTATTTTTAAATTTAGGAGCAGACTGAAATGGCTATTGTTATTTTTAGTTATGCGACGCAAAGGTGCGCGCACACCAGCATTAGTGCGGGATGTACAGACTGCAAACAGGGCGTTTGTACGAACCCTGCGCCTTATAACAGTTCTTGGCACTATGTAGCATAACCTGTTTGTAATATCTGAGCAGTCATATTTGTTATTACACAAGTCATAAAGGAACATGATTTCCAAGAAAAGACGTCTAGTTATAACATAATAAAGCGTGGTAATTAAGACAAAACCCTCTCTCGGGAGAAGGTGTTCGACATCCACGTCCATTTTCAGCAATAGACATTATACGGCCTGATAATGATTATGATGATTAACATTGTGGGAAATAACCAACGAAAATAATAAAGTATTAATAGAGATGTAATGTGTGTCAAAATAATGTGACAAACTCAATACATAGTATACAACAAAGTCGCTTCCCTCCGATGTCCTCGTAGACCCGAAGTCCGAGAGGCCCGCGAACTATAAACTATAAACTAGGTGGCACAAAACTCCCCTAAAAAAACTAAAAGTCATAATCCCTCAATCTCCCCGTCAGCGACCGCCCTGAGCCGAGGTCCAAGTCCCACAGTGGACGCCCTCTTGCGCAGGTTGCTTAGTTTGTAGTGTTTAAACCATTTATCTAGGCTGGAGCTCTGCTCGCCTTTATGCCCGGTGAAGTACCAAAAGCCTCTGGGCTAACTAGTAAGTCCATCCGAAAAAAAAACAGTAGCTTCCCGCTGTCTGTCTGTACCTATGTATGCTTAAATCTTTAGAACTACGCAACGGTTTTTGATGCGGTTTTTTTAACTGATAGAGTGACTCAAGAGGTATGTTTATTTGTATATACCAGCGTTGCTAGTTTAAGATAAAAGATGAAAATATAACGAAGCAATTAAAATATGTCATTCCATTCCTTGTAATCATAATTACTCTTCTGACTATCATTTCATTTCGTCGAATCCAAAAGTATATAAGGTAAAATAGACTATCCAAACACCCATATTGCCGTTGACATTGCAATACTTCGTAAGTCACAGTTGCCAATAAGGTGTAATTTCATCCTTCAAGTTATATTTTCTTTATAGGTGATTTCAAAGGCAAACAACGAATTTGCTACATTCAATTTTCAGCCTTATTAGCTATTGTCACTTACTGTAGAATCACCAACGGTATGCCTTAATTAGTTCGGATAATTGCTCTACTGTAATAATTCTCAGTATATTAATTGGAAACCAAAATACGCTACGTCGCTACGCCGTAGTAGCGTAGCAGGCATAACGTTACGAAATCCTTTACGTAACAAATCTTAATTTCATTGTGTTCACGAGAAAATCTGGCAAATTCAAAAGTGTAATGTTTGCCGGATTGATTATATTTGCTATTAAATTATTTAAAAAACTAGGTTTTGGTGCCTGGCGTCACTCGTGCTTCGTGCTGACATTTGCAATGTATTTTCCAAAAAAAACTAACGTAGAAATCTTATACTAATATTATAAAGAGAAAATATTTGATTGTTTGTTTGTTTGTATTGAATAGGCTCTGAAACTACAGGACCGATTTGAAAAATTATTTCACCGTTGGAAAGCTACACTATCCCCGGATGTCATAATACATAAAGCTGAAGAGTTTTTTGTTTGTATGTTTGGACGTGGTTATCTTAGGAACTACTGGTCCAATTTAAAAAATTCAAACAGTGTTAGATAAGCTATAGGTTAGATTTAATTATGAAATTCCTAGGGAAACGGGTATACGCGAGTTTAACCGCGCCTATTTTAATCGAAATCCGTTCAATGAATTGTGAGGGTTCGAAGAAAGTTAAGATGTGCGTATTTCAACCAAACACTTATATAAAAAGATATATATCCATTCCTACTAATATTATAAATGCAAAAGTTTCTATGTGAGGATGTATGTATGTTTGTTGCTCTTTCACGCCAAAACTACTGAATGGATTTGGCTGAAAGTTTGCACGCGGATAGTTTATAAGCTGGATTAACATATAGGCTACAAAATATCACGCTCCGACTCACTGGAGCAGAGGGACGCGCGTAAAACCACGGGCGCAACTAGTAATTAATAAGTATAAACTGAAACTTGAAATTTATATTATTAATATGAAAATGTAGGGTAATTGTAAAATAAAAGATTTTCAATTAAAAATACTGTCATAATTTATAACAGTGAATAAAACGAATGAATTAGTTATTTATTATGACTGTTAAATAGTAATTCTCAAGTCGCGATGTAATTATTTTATTTACACAAGGAATACTAAACTAGCCCGCGTTGGAGCTTAACGGGGAGCAGCTTTTTGATGTACCAGTTGATAAAGTTAAAAACGAAATGAATTTCATTTATTCATGAAATAATAATGAAATAATGAAATTTATTTAGCACTTAGGTATTTACATACACGTGTACTTGTCAAAATTACACTGTATAAGATTTAATCTAACAAAAATATCACTTAACATTTGACTGCACCAGTGGCTCAGTGGTTACGGTAGTTGCCTCTGAGACCTGGTGTTCTGGGTTCGATTCCCACCCGGGACAATTATTTGTGTGAACCACAAATAGTTGTTCTGAGTCTGGGTGTTCTTTGTGTCCGTGAAATTTATGTTTGTAAAGTCCCCCGCGACACAGGGATTTATTTCCCTAGTGCGGGAGTTGTCTTATTAAAAGATCAAAAACAAAAAAAAAACTTAAGTATCTAAAAACATTGTTAAAATTATTTGATCTTACAGAATTTTTAATCAGTCTGTCCGTCTGTCGTGTGATTAATGACAAATGTACACATTATAGTAAGATGCCTTAAAGGTGAAAGTCTAAGTGACATCCACCTGAGGGCACCCTTAAGGGGTTAGGACCAACGCTCAGGGTGCCACTGGAGTAGAGTAGATTTACGAACAGTGGTGGTGATCGCTGGCACGAGATCACAGTTCGGGGGAATAAGCAACAACGCGGTCCTCGGTCATGCCGTCGAGGATCCTATACTAGCTAACCTGCAACCTTTCACTAGCTACCTAAGTGGACGACCCGGAGAAGAAAGGAAGAAAGAAACACCGAGATTATTTTTTTCGTCTCTTTTTACTCCATGTTGTATTAAAATCATTCTCCGAGTACTGGTTTTTACTTTGCACAGCAGTTAAGCATTGCCATTCAACGTGGTAATGCTGCCAGCATTCTGGGAACCTTGCCAAGTAGAATAGACTTAGAATAGTAGTATTTTATAAGTTAGTTTTATTTTAAATTAGCTACTTTTACTACTCGGTCACATTATCTCGAGACCTGGCGTCGATGACGTCACGTCGCGTCGGCGCTCTGATATGGTGCGTCCGTGGCGAGCGCGGGGAGGCGAAAGGAGAACGGGGCATTCCAGCGAGGTCTCGAGATAATGTGACCGAGTTGTAGTTGTGTATTATGTATTTTATTCAAATTTTGAAGTATTGAATAAGAATTCATCACCATCAGCCCGTATACCGTCCACAACTGAACAAGGGCAGAACAAGGGTTTTTGTCATAGTCACCAAGCTTGGCAGGCGGTTTGGAGACCGCAGTATTATCTTGTTCCCTGGTATATAATTGTTATAGATGAGGTTATAACAATCGGGACCAACAGCTTAACGTACTTTCCGAGGCACGGAGGGTAGTCTACACAAAGATCTTCTTGTCTGGCGTGGGGGGGTCGAACCTACGACCTCCGAGATTTAATCGAGAATAAAACGAGTAGCTTTGACCTAGATGCTGCTGCCCATACATTAGCTGTATATCCCTTAGTCGTCTCTTACGTCACCCATGGGAAGATATTGAGTAGCCTATTCTGGCGAAAGTTTGTAAGTATGTTTGTTACTTTCCTCTTCGTCTTTCACGCAAAAATTAATAAATGGATTTTGGTGAACGTTTGCATACGGATGGTTAATAAGCTGGATTACCATATAGCAGGGTTGGCCAACCGGTCGATCGCGATCGACTGGTCGATCCCGGCAGCTATTACAGTCGATCAACTCATATAATAAAAAGTGATATTTTATTCTACAAATACGTGCCACGTAAGCACAAAGTTAGTGTTTGTCGTATAATAATCTGAAAATATAGCTATTTATCATTCCATTGACTTATACGATACGTGATTCAACGTTATGTATGCCATGTAGTCGATCGCACACAGTCAAAAGTCTATCTTAGGTCTTATTAAGTTGGCCACCCCTGGTATATAGGATACAATAGTTACATCACGCTCCGGCCCTTTGGAGCAGAGTAATCTGTACTATGATTTTGACAATTGCTGCTGTGTGTTTGCATACTTAAAACTAATATTTACCAAAACAAATAAACAAAATTGAAGTGTTTGTTTGTAATGGAAAACAAATAGATTTTTATTAAATGCATACGAATGGGTATCTACTAATATCAAAATCACAATTAAAAAAACAAATCTCTGTCCTGTGTGTGTGTGTATATTTGGCCCAACTAATCTCAGTATGGCTTTAGACATTTTGCCGGGACTTTTAACCGGTAGTTAGCTAATTTTTTTATTTTTTATTTTGTTTATTAGGCACAGATAACAGATTAATATAATATAAATAATAGATTTGACAATACACCACAAGTAAACCTGATATCCAGTTACAACTGTACACTGTAAACAGTGCTATATTTTAATTAATTAAAATTAAAATAGCTTGCACAAAAGTATCTGCAAAAGGTTTTTTTTTTTTCTCTCACTTAACAAGACAACTCCCGCACTAGGGAAATAAATCCCTGTGTCGCGGGGGACTTTACAACCATACATTTCACGGACACCAAGAACACCCAGACTCAGAACAACAATTTGTGGTTCACACAAATAATTGTCCCGGGTGGGAATCGAACAAAGGTAAAACTAAATATAAACATATAAAAGTGGTAGGAAAAGAAATGGACGCATCATAAGAACATGATTTAATTTTTTGAATTGTGTCTATATGAAAAAAGAAATTTTGACTTCGACTTCGACTTTGACTTTGAAACCTTACGTAAACACAAAATAGCTTAAACGTCGTTCGATAATACATCAACTCATCATTATCTATTAATGCCTTTCTTTATAACATCCTTAACCCACAAAGATTAAGGATATATTATTATCAATAGATTTATATCCCTATATCGATAGAGATGTAGTCCTCCCGAATGACTTTGGCCATGACGGCCAAATTTTAAGAAGATTGGCCGTATTAAAATGTACATGTAAATTCTAGTAGATGTGCTCTCCATTCGGGGACTATCAACATTCGCTGGCAATTTTTTTCTTACAAATCACGTTACGTAATTGTCTTTCTTTTTAATTTTATTTTTTTATTTGGCTATCATACAATATTACAATACGTTTTCTTTTTAAACTATTCCAGTACTTATACAGTTTTAATAATTATGACATCCACATCGTTTACCACCAATATAGGTATTGCGGGAGTAACATTTACATTTCTTGATTCTTAAACTCACAATGTACCCTACTATATACGTATGTTAGCGAATCACTACACAGCTTATTATTATATTAAAATATAGTGAGGATGTCTGTACGTACTACCACGTCGTCAGTCTCTTTGTTAGCTAATTTGTACGCTGGATTGCTCTGCCGGTCTCCATTGTCAGTAAATTGAGAAGTTTTCTAGACTTGTATTATGTAATCTCACACCATTATAATATATTGGACCTTGGAAAGGACGTCGGCTACATTGTGTCCTGGTTTTGTAGTAGAAGATTGAGGAATTGGCTAGTGTATTGTGATAAAATACCTAATATACTTTCGCGTTTATAATATTAGTAGTATATAGAATAATAATATACGTTATTCTATATCGCGAAAGTTTTGTAAGTATGGATAGATGGATGTTTGTTACTCTTTCACGCCAAAACTACTGAACCGAATTGGCTGAAATTTTGCACCGGGATAGGCTATACGCTGGATTACTATATAGGCTACAAAACATCACGCTCCGACCCACTGGAGCAGAGTAACGCGTGTAAAACTGCGGGGCGCAGCTAGTGTGTTAATAATAACGCACTTTATGTTGATATTTAACCATTATCCATTTATGGAGAACAGGAACAGGAGCTACGCTGGTAAAACTGCTAGTACTAATAGAAAAAGCTATGTATAAAACTTACCGTGCTTACCTCAGGAACTACTGGTCTGATTTAAAAATGTTTTAGTGTTAGATAGCCAGGGTATATTTAATTTTGAATTTCCTACGGAAACGGGACGTATTGGTAAAATAATTTTCAAAATCAGTTCAGTAGTTAGTGACGTTGTAGGGGGTAGACTCTTACCCCCTAAAACGTCACAGTTCGTCGTCACAGTTCTAAGATTTCTTTCCGGGTCTGGTTGGTTGAGGGACTACCCTCCGTGCTTTGGAAAGCACGTTAAGCCGTTGGTCCTGATTGTTATAACATCATCTGTAATAATCGTATATCAAGGAACGGGCAGCAGCGTTTCCTTGTGTGGTACAATATAATACTGCGGTCACCAACCCGCCTGTCAAGCGTGGTGACTATGGCAAATACCCTCCCTTGGGAGGAGGCCCTTGTTCAGCAGTGGACGTTATACGGGCTGATGATGATGATTGTTCATTCATCAATTTCTTATTGGCTAATAAACCACTTCCGTACTCTGTTCATAAACCAATCAGTCATCATATCTCAATTATCGTTCACTCATTACTTTGTCATTGGCTAATTATCAACTTCCGCATTCCGTTCATAAATCATCTTAACATTTGTCACATCTTTCGTTCACAAACAAACATCTTCACTTATCTTCGGACACACCTAACGTACATTCCCACATAGATACCTAGATACAGCTTGGCAAAAAAGAGTAGAAAATAATAGAGGCGCCACTGTGTTGTTAGTGTGGCAACCCTATACCAGAGTAATGCAGAAAAAATGTAAACATAACCTTCAAATTTCTACTTATTCCTTATGCACATCAATTAACACTTGATTTAACTAAAATCGACAAAACAAACTCTTACATACCTGTCATATCAGCGGCTCTTTGGTAAACATTGTTAAGATCGGAAAGAATAGTTTGGGCCTCATGTTCCGCCAGACAACGCCTGTACACCTTATAAATAACCTCCCTGCCAGCACTTCGAATGGTTTTATTCATTATTTTTCACTTTTTACGTTTATTAATCAACGTTTGGTGGTCGAAATAAAAATTCTACGAAGTCGCGAACTTTGTTTATTATGAAATGTCATTATTTTGGGAATGCTGCCAACAGACAAAAAATTAGTTCCGTTCCTAGACTTTTTTGCCAAGCTGTACCTTCATATTATTATAGTGTTTACGAAGATTGTTAGTACTATCTGTAAAACAAACTGTTTAGTTTGGTGCCAGTAGATGTTCAAAAATAGAATAGATGTACATTCCATTTTTGAGAACGTTCTTCAAAATGGAATGTAATATATAGGGTGACTGGTAGTTAGTGACCGATACCTAAACACATGATTGTGCTCATGATAACAAACAACTTTTACTATGGCACCAAACCTGAAATCGCGAAAAAAAATCAGCTGCTCCCTACCATGTTGACGAGTTATGTGAACATGAATGTATGGAACAGCTGATTTCTTTTCGTGACTTCAGGGTTGGTGCCATAGTAAAAGTTGTTTGTTATCATGAGCACAATCATGTGTTTAGGTATCGGTCACTAACTACCAGTCACCCTATATATTACATTCCATTTTGAAGAACGTTCTCAAAAATGGAATGTACATCTATTCTATTTTTGAACATCTACTGGCACCAAACTAAACAGTTTGTTTTACAGATAGTACTAACAATCTTCGTAAACACTATAATAATATGAAGGTGCAGCTTGGCACAATCACAATCATGTAGTTAGGTATCGGTCACTAATTACCAGTCACCCTATAGGTATAGTGACAACCTCCGTAGCGTATTTATTTTATTTGGCTCACTTTAAACCTCGTGGGTTTGATCCGACGCCGGACAAAAAATCTTTGTTTAAATTCTAAGATTTTCTTTCCGGGTCTGGTTGGTTACGGGACTACCCTCTGTGCCTCGGAAAGCACGTTTAGCCGTTGGTCCTGATTGTTACAACATCATCTATAATAATCGATATATACGATTATTATACGTTCTTTGAACGGGCACCAGCGTTTCCTTGTATGGTACAACGTAATAATGCGGTCACCAATCCGCCTGCCAAGCGTGGTGACTATGGCAAATACCCTCCCTCGGGAGGAGGCCCATGTTCAGCAGCGGACGTTATACGGGCTGATGATGATGATGAAATATTCATATGTATCTATGTATACAAGTGAGGTGTGCAGTGGTGGGGGCGCAGAGAACATCGGCTCGCTGCGCACTCGCGGTCTGACCTAGACATGCGAAATGTAGCTCACTGAAACGAAAAGAGAGATATAGCTCTTTTGATCAAAAGAACTATATCACTCTATTAGCTCTTTAGCTCACCGAATAACTCTTTAAACTCTTTAGCTCAATTGAGTTACTCGGAGCTACAGATCAAACTGAGCCGCACGAGACAACTAGCTCTTTAGCTCACCGAATAACTCTTTTAACTCTTTATCTCAATTGAGTTATTGGCAAGCTACAGATCCGCACGAGACAACTAGCTCTTTTAGGTCTTTAGCTCACCGAATAACTCTTTTAACTCTTTATCTCAATTGAGTTATTGGCGAGCTAGATCAAATTGAGCCGCGCTACTTTACGCAAGTCAAACGAGACAACTAGCTCAGTGGCTCTATGAAATCTATGTAGTTCTTTAGTTAATTTAACTTATTTGCGAGCTATAGATAAAATTAGATTCATTGGGTTGTTTTGTTTTTATTACAAAATGTTGAAAGCCAATGATTTTCCTTCATACTTGAACAGGCTTAAGGCCAAGCGTGTTGACTATGGCAAATACCCTCCCTCGGGAGGAGGCCATGTTCAGCAGTGGACGTTATACGGGCTGATGATGATGATGATAAGAAACCAAAACTAAACTGCGCTTAGCAATATGCGACATGAATGACACGATAATCCGCCGAAACTAATTAAGTAAATTTAAGAAAACAACGATGTTTTTTTTGTTGACAAAATCACAAACCTATTCCCTAAGGATTTTCATAGTTATGTAAAAGTGCAAAAGTATTTTTACTTTTAAAACAACGATGATAAGAGTTATTTTACTATGACGTATTGAGCCGAAGAGTCGGTCAGTGAGCGACATGCGAAATAGTTCACCTGTTCGTCGGGGAAATTCGGGCATTGTCGGCCGCTGTCGGCGCGGCGGCGTCTTGTTGGTATCACTCGTTACTAGAGCCGAGTCAGTGAGCCGTTGAGCTAAATGAACTAGTGAGCTATTCTGGGAACGACTGAGCTACTGGGAGCTAGATTGTGATTGAAGAGCTAGTTCAATTTTATCTCTCATTCGCGAGCTACCCATGTCTAGTCTGACCGCTGAGCGAGTAGCACTATCATACCAGTGATCCTGTGTTTTATAAGTAACTACTACACAGTGATCACTACAAGTATAATTTTAAAAGTAAAAAAGCATTCATTCAAGAAATTGCTCCAACTGTGTCGCGACAGTGATCGCCAGCCTTTTATTTTTCTACAAGGTTCGAACGTCTAGAGGACGTTTTAACGAGACCTATATATAAAAGACGAAGTTAATTAAGTATTTAATAGATGAGAGACTTTTCTAGCTTGAATTTATAACTGTGGTTGATGTACATTGACATTAAGCTTCGTATAAACCTTAAGTTCACTCTTTTTCTGAAAAAAAACAGCTGGTTATTTCAAGAATTAATAACGTGATTAAAATGCAGACTCCTCTTCTTCAACAGCTCGTTTACGTCCACTGCTGAACATGGGCCTCCTCTTAAAATACCTTGGCAAGCCAGTATCGTTGAGGGATATTGCCATAATCACCACGCTTGGCAGACGGATTGGTGATCGCAGTAGGATGTAAACCTTGAGCTAATAGATGCTGCTGCCCATCCATCAGCCATGTGTCCCTTAGTTGCCTTTTACGACACCCATGGGAGGACATGGGGTGGTCTATTCAAAGCCGGAAACCACACGGCACATTTCTTGAAAGCTGCCCGACTTTACCGTTATCCGTGCATTATAACTTACCTAAGATATAACACAAAATCAAAATTTAATATCATAATAAGACCGTATAACGTCCACTGCTCTCTCGAAGTGGATGCGCTTACCGCGCTTAGGTGGCAGGTCCACCTGCCAAATGTAAAATTGAAATGCCTAATACTATTATATAAAATTTCTGATTATGTCAATGACAAAACAGCTCGGTAGTGTTGAACACAAAGTTGCTCTGAAACAATACTTTATATTTATATTACAATGTTACAATTATTTAATTGTAAAAATATTTTAAATAATAGTTTAAAAAAACTAAAAAACACGCTTTTACAGCTAACCGAACTAAAAAATAGAAAATAATTTTCACCTCAAAATAAAATTATTTTCTATTTTTAGTTCGGTTAGCTATAAAAGCGTGTTTTTTTAGTTTTTTTTAAACTATTATTTATTTTTTATTTTTTAAGGATAATGGGAAAATGTTATCAAATTATAGCATTGTCATCGGTCCTTGATACGTATGCAAAGTTTCAAATTAATCAGACTTCTGGAAACTGATGAAAATTAAGTTAAAAGATTCCGTTACATATAACCCAAGCTAATAAAAGCGTGTTAAAAAGGATTCCTCTGAGTTTCTTTCCAGTTCTTGAAATGCAATTACGCATTCCCACCGCCGCTGCAGCGTATTCGCGCGCTGGCGGTGGGATATGTGGGACTCGCCCTCTCCATAGTGTGGTATGCTAAGCTCATACCACGAGGGGAGGACCCTACTAAAACCCCCCGGACACACCTTCGATCCGACATTGGCGGAGGCCGGGCACGCTTAAGCAATT